>JBAMBM010000837.1:0-600000 GCA_037043425.1 Hirtodrosophila duncani
ATAATATAATATAATATAATATAATATAATATAATATAATATAATATAATATAATATAATATAATATAATATAATATAATATAATATAATATAATATAATATAATATAATATAATATAATATAATATAATATAATATAATATAATATAATATAATATAATATAATATAATATAATATAATATAATATAATATAATATAATATAATATAATATAATATAATATAATATAATATAATATAATATAATATAATATAATATAATATAATATAATATAATATAATATAATATAATATAATATAATATAATATAATATAATATAATATAATATAATATAATATAATATAATATAATATAATATAATATAATATAATATAATATAATATAATATAATATAATATAATATAATATAATATAATATAATATAATATAATATAATATAATATAATATAATATAATATAATATAATATAATATAATATAATATAATATAATATAATATAATATAATATAATATAATATAATATAATATAATATAATATAATATAATATAATATAATATAATATAATATAATATAATATAATATAATATAATATAATATAATATAATATAATATAATATAATATAATATAATATAATATAATATAATATAATATAATATAATATAATATAATATAATATAATATAATATAATATAATATAATATAATATAATATAATATAATATAATATAATATAATATAATATAATATAATATAATATAATATAATATAATATAATATAATATAATATAATATAATATAATATAATATAATATAATATAATATAATATAATATAATATAATATAATATAATATAATATAATATAATATAATATAATATAATATAATATAATATAATATAATATAATATAATATAATATAATATATAATATAATATAATATAATATAATATAATATAATATATAATATAATATAATATAATATAATATAATATAATATAATATAATATAATATAATATAATATAATATAATATAATATAATATAATATAATATAATATAATATAATATAATATAATATAATATAATATAATATAATATAATATAATATAATATAATATAATATAATATAATATAATATAATATAATATAATATAATATAATATAATATAATATAATATAATATAATATAATATAATATAATATAATATAATATAATATAATATAATATAATATAATATAATATAATATAATATAATATAATATAATATAATATAATATAATATAATATAATATAATATAATATAATATAATATAATATAATATAATATAATATAATATAATATAATATAATATAATATAATATAATATAATATAATATAATATAATATAATATAATATAATATAATATAATATAATATAATATAATATAATATAATATAATATAATATAATATAATATAATATAATATAATATAATATAATATAATATAATATAATATAATATAATATAATATAATATAATATAATATAATATAATATAATATAATATAATATAATATAATATAATATAATATAATATAATATAATATAATATAATATAATATAATATAATATAATATAATATAATATAATATAATATAATATAATATAATATAATATAATATAATATAATATAATATAATATAATATAATATAATATAATATAATATAATATAATATAATATAATATAATATAATATAATATAATATAATATAATATAATATAATATAATATAATATAATATAATATAATATAATATAATATAATATAATATAATATAATATAATATAATATAATATAATATAATATAATATAATATAATATAATATAATATAATATAATATAATATAATATAATATAATATAATATAATATAATATAATATAATATAATATAATATAATATAATATAATATAATATAATATAATATAATATAATATAATATAATATAATATAATATAATATAATATAATATAATATAATATAATATAATATAATATAATATAATATAATATAATATAATATAATATAATATAATATAATATAATATAATATAATATAATATATATATTATATAATTATATTATTATATAATTATAGTATATTCAACGCCAAGATCTCAAAATCAGATGCTCTTTATATATGCACGCTGAGTGATTGGATTGGATTGTATTTAGTTTGGACATCCAAAATTTACGAATATAGCACCAGTTAACATAATATATCTAAATGACTAGCTTGTGCGAGAAGCCAAGCAAGTAAATTGCAATATACTACTGCCCATTATCCTCGCCGAATGAGTAATAAATATCGTATTTCTCACTTGCTACATGAAGTTATGAACGAAATAAGTACAAGAAATGTTAAGTCAATGTAATTTGTTATATATTTATAATGTGAATGTTAGATAAGCTTCGACAAAACGAAGCTAATATGTTTCTATGTACACGCATTAACGAGAAAATAGTGAATTATCTTTTATTCCGCCAGCTATAAGGCAAAACTTTTGAGTCCGCATAGTTCAACGTGGATTCAATACATTCGATTTTGCACACTTAGTTGTAAAACAAATTTGGTGTCGTTGGATACCCCATAGTTTATCAATCGCTCAAAACAAGGCTTGGTGTAAGGAAATGATTAAAAAGTTCGACCGTGGTTCTATAAAAGACGTGACAGGTGACGAATTATAGATATATGCGTTTGAGCCGGAAACAAACCAGCAATATTTGGAAGAAGCCCACGAAGCAAATGGTCGACTGTTTCTTCGGCCACATGGGGCCACTCTTCCACTTCAAGTCTTCGCAGAAATTCGAAAAACAAACTACCAAAGTCAAATCTTTCTCCATCATGACAATGCGAGCTCTCACACGTCTCGTCAAACAGGTAAATTTTTAAACAATCAAAACAGTCAAGACCTGCTTTTACACCCAATGACTTCTTCTTGTGCCGCAGGTAACATCAACAGACTTTTCAGACCATGTCCTGTGAGTCACATACTTGAAGGAAACGGCAATTAGTTGAAATGGACAAACAGAAGCGGAAATCTTAATCTTGTCGACTCTAGGCAAAACATTGCACCTTCGCGACACATGCTGATGGAGGAAACGACAAAGAAGCCACAAGGATGAATACAAAATATGAAACCGAATGCAGAGGCCCTGCGAAACAATATTAGGTTCCCACAATTGATCCCTCCTCATATATTTGTAAGCACCTTTTGTTTGCCATAGGGCCACAACCGCATTTTAACATTTTCGCATTAACATCAACATCAACACCAACACTCACAAAGCGAAATCGTTTTCTTTCTTATTCCTATTACAATTATTATTTTTATTTGCTTTCGACACATCGTCTTTAAGTGTTTTTCTTCTGAAAGTCTTTAAGTATTCCTAAGCCAAAAATGATCCGGCGTAAGCACATTTCCGAGAAACCCGATCCAAATGAAAGCCACTTACCTTTACACAATACCAATTATTCTCATTAGAAAACAATCCCAAGTATTTCCAAAAACTTGGATTGGATAAATAATTTTAATAAATACTTTCAATACGCATACTCGTTGCAAGTATATACATACTGCGCATGTAAATTTTTTGTTTTGTCATAATTGTATAAACAAGTAACAATACCGTCGAAATTGGACCGTGGACGAAGTGGACTGTTCATTCCGCAAGACTAGTCTCTATGGGATCTACTATATGGTATAGTTATTCGATGTGGATCAAACTTGGTCAGCTCACATAAAGACTTTTAGAACACATATCCATGCACCGAAATTGGTTCAATGAACATACTCGACATATACAATGCGCAAAATAAATGTTCATTTTAGTAGACACCGATTGGAATCAAATTTGGTCAACGAACTTCTGTATACAATCCGAATTTGAATTGATTTGGCTGGAAAACATAGACGTTTTCCCAATAAGTTTTCACTCCTATACAAATAGTTGATATTCCGAATATAAGATACTCGTACTCAGCATTTATTTAATATTCGACACACTCAAAAATATGCAACACTTTTTATTTTTTATACTCGTACTCTAGTAGAGTAAACGAATATATTGTATTCCTGCAAATATATGCAACAGGCAAAAGGAAGCGTTTGCAACCCCATAAAGTATATATGTTCTTGGTTAGCATCAACAGCCGAGTCGATCTGACCGTGTCCGTTTGTTGATCTGTATGAACACCTAGATCTCGGAGACTATAAGAGCTAGAGTCACCAATTTTTGTATGTGGACTCCTAATGTTTTTTCAGATAAAGTTTGTTTTAAAATTTTGAATTAGTTGAGACTCGGTTTACATATGTGTAAGCATATAATCTACAGATTTGCCAAATTTCATTATGATCGGATAATAATTGTAGACAAAATCGCAAAAAAAAAAAACACCCAGTAAGAAATTACGCGTATTAAAATTCATTACGCGCCAATTAATCCATACGTATTATTTTTTTTATGTGTAGTATATAGGTATATTAGGTTTGTTTTTAAAATTGTGGGCTGCGGTTTCTCAAACAAAATTATTTTTTGGAGATTTGCCTACAGAAACTCGTAAAAATGTTACAAACTACAACAATAAGAATAGCCAATGAGGGAGAAACATTTGAAGTTACAATGTAAAAGCCCGACAACTGCACTCCAATGTACCGCAAAAGTAGGAATTGATTCGATACTATCTCGTCGGCTCCATTTTCTTACCTTCTTTTCATACATTTCAATTTAAGAATCGACAGACAGATGCAGGCCAGCGATAAGACAAAACCTAAATTTGAGAAGTCATACTCTGTGCGCATGGTTGCTGTGCGAAGGAAGGCAAAGGTGAGAAGACAGGGCGTGGCTGTGCCAAACGATAGTACTCTGGCACTCGTTTTCCTTCTCTAATTTATTGTTCACTATCTGTAGCTCTAAATCGAGGCTACACAGTGCTATCGAGAAACCAAAGCCAAAATCATTGTGCTGCCACGTCACCGTCAGTCCAAGCCCAAAACCCTGGATGGCTGCCGTTGCCCATTCTTTTCCATAGACAGAGTCAGTTTTCGTCACGTTTACATATACCTTTACTGTATAGTATCGAAAATAAATCAAATAGATACACATGCAGGCTTGTTATGACGACTATTATTGGCTGAAGGACAGAGACGGAACAAAGAGAGAGACAGCGACAAAAGCAAAGGTGAACAAGAGCAATATAAATGTGGGGGCGACATGTACATGTGTAAATACGTGTATATACACTGCGAGAAAATCATCGATACACAACTTTGAATTAACAATCAAAAGTTAGCAAATATATATTTATTTCGGGAAACAAGCATTTAATGTAATTTTTATTTCGGTAAACAAGCATTTGATTTAGCATTTCTTTTCAGTATTCTTGAAACTTCTTTCAGCAGACGTAAGGCCTCCTCATATTGTTACAAACCGAATTTGGTTTGATTTAGATTAAAAACAAAGAAATTATGCTCCTGTGTTCATTCTGAACAAATCGGTTATATGGGTGATGTATGATATAGTGTTCTCAACTGGATTAATATTGACCTTAACCAGCGTGCCGGTATGAAAGGCATTTAGCAAACATTTCAGCTCTGTTACTTTTAAGACTTCTGAGATCTTTGTGTTGAAACAGACGGACGGGCTTGCTAGCGAAGAATATATATACTTCTGGACCTAGTCCCTAAGTTTTCTTAATAGCATAAAGAGCAAAACCAATTTGAACGAAATATCCTCCGACTGCGGTGGAGCATATTCTGATGTTCTGATCCTTTCATTGACCTCTTTCCTGATTTGATGAGATCCTGCAAGTTACTGTTATCCATTGAAATTGAATTTTTGGAAGTGCTCCCTTATGCACGTTTCAAAGTTCCTCGCAAAGCGGTGTCACTTGTGTCAGCAAACAACTGCTTAGCCTTTACCATTGAAATATATGGTGCAAAATCCTTATATCCTTATCAAGTCTTTTCTTGGTTTCGGTGTTCTTTTATGCAAACGTCAATGCTTAATCAGCACGCGAAATTTACTTTTTCCATTTTCGTCTAAAATTGCTAAATTGTCTTCTTTCAATGACTGCCAAATACAAATAAAAATACATTTATCAAACTTATCAAGTCATTCTAGTGGCAAATAAATATTGCAAACTGAACTTTTACAGATATGTATAATACGAAATTCGAATACGCCATTTATTGATCACTCATTGTCAATTTTGATATGAATCGAACTACTGTAAGAAATCTTTATTTGGTTTTAAGTTAACATAATTGTTTAAAAGAATCGAACATAGAAACTCTCCTTTTTTTTGCAACGCCCATGAATATGTATCAAGTATAAAAGTAAAGATTCGGAAAAGATTCTTTAACTAAAGTATTTTTCCCCATGCAGTTTTGCTGGTGCGTAGTTAATGGGGTTCCCGGGAGGTGGGCGAGCTTATTTACTGGTTTACAAATCATTTAAACATTGGAAAAATCATCGGTGCTGAGCGTGAGCTTGCGAATGAACGTGCACTATGAGGTGGCTATAAAGACATGTCGCTGTCGTGGTTGTTAATTAATATATAGCTTAGCGTGCTTATATGGCTTCGACAATTTCCCATGGGGTTTGTTATTTTCTGTAAACGGATTAATTTGTATGAGTCGTGCTAGACAACCAGGCAACCAATGAACTGAAGCCGAATGGTCCAAAAGACGTGCTACATAATTCGCTTAAAGCACCATCAAAGCAACACGCACATGAAATATTTGTAGGAAGTACTATAATAATTTTGCATTCATACACATTTTACATTTTCCAATAATATTCAACCAATTCCTGCCCTTTACTACTCCTGAACACCAAACATTTATAAGTTATATTTGATGGAAATGCCCTAATTAATGCATAAATGCTTAAAGTCGAATGTCAAGTAAAATAACCAACTAGGGTTTAATTTCTCTTGATATAGCCGCTGCCAAGCTCAATATTATCATACGGAATTAGAAATACACAAAGTAAAGATAATGTGCGCAAATTGTTTGAAAATCACCAGTCCCCAAGGAATTGATTTTACGATTATAAAGGCCTTCAGTTTGATATACATGCGCACAAAGGGACGAATTCAGAATGTATGAGGGTGGATGGCGGAGTAGCTTTAGCTTCTGCTTCGTTGTTGGACGCTGAAGGAAAAAGTGCAAAAACTCGCCGGCGGGAAATTGTTAAACGGTATTTAGACATCACAAGGAAATCATCAACATCAACTGGAACTGCAACTGTGAATAGAAGAGAGAAGCAGAGGCAGTGGGTGTGGAACTGGGACTAGCTAATCCCAAAGCGCACGCACACACATAACAGGAAGCAACCACAAAATTTGTTATTTTAACAGTGAAAGCAGCAACAACTATTCAACTAGCACCAGCAGGAGCGCGATGCGATAACACACGAAGAAAGGAAACACTAATGAAATAAATGGAACACCATTGGCAAAAAATGCAAAGGGGGTATTTACTTTCCATGAAAATTAATATGCCTATGAGGATGAGACTGGGGATCTTGTACAGCTGTAAGCGAAGCTTTTCATTCTTTGAATAGGCAAATATGTCGCAAACTAATGGATAGGAGCACTATACTGCCCCAGAAATTTTAGACATTTTACAAAATGTTGTTTATTTATGCTTTGAGTAGCGATTTCCCCTGACGTTGCCCTTGTTCTTTCCGGTACTTATCCTAAATATCAGGATCAGATAGAATCGGTTCAAAAACAATTTCGGAGCCTTTCCTGGCCCTCTGTATAACGACTTATATCCAGTCATGAGTGGTGTTTTCTGCTCGCAAAGCCATTCTAATCCATTTATCTTAGTTAATAATATCCATATCTGAATTTGTGTCCAATAGAGTGCTGTGAGTAGGGCCATAGCAAGAAAAAAAATTGCGATTTGAACCAAATTCAATAAGAATGCGCTTTAGTAGCCGCCACATCCGCTTAAAAAATTTCATTCAGATGGGACACCTATATCATATAGCTGGTAGGAGGTAGGTGTCAGTTTAAAAATCGTAAATGTCTGGCTACTATATTTAATTGCCTCAGAAGTGATTGTTGTAGAATGAACAATTAGTATAGAAAACTTTTTTTATCGAACTCTATTCAAATCTAATCCGGATTAGGCTACCACAATACCACGCATACATGGTCAACTATATCATACAGCTCCCATATAACCAATTGTTCCGGAGTAAACAATTTCATTCAAATCAAACAAAATTCGGTTTGTGACCATTTTAGGAGGCTCCCGTCCACTTACCCAATTCGATACAGATCACAGATCGTATAAAAATTCAATTCAATTGAATTTAATAAAGCTGTGTACGGCCAGTGTCCAAATATGCATTGCGTAGGCTTACAAGGTTTCACTCAAAGGATGGTTGCTTCTTGATAATTAAATTTAAATGTAATTGAACAAAGGGAACGGGACAAACAAGTGTTTGGTTTGCTTTTAAGTGCGAACATTTATGACGAGAGTCGGAAGGAAAGTGCTGCCACGTTGCGTGTTAAATAACTACCACCACCATCATAATTACAAGCACAAAGTGGCACCCTCTGCGAGTATGAGAATGGATGTGTGTGTGTGTATAACCAGCTCAATTAGATAATTCGCAGGTATCTGGTTTCACTGAGCTGCTTTTACAACATCTGTCGCCATCGCATTCATCCGAAGACCTGGATCCAATTTCGAATTTGTGAGTTCCATAAGTATAAATGACAATAACTCAATTAGGGCAACCAATTTGGCAACAATAAAAATGAATTCGATTTGCCACCGATACGAATCATTAGCTGGCCTAACTATTATCTACACACTTTTTAATATATTTACATTCTCATTATCTTCCCACTCGTAATTAAAGTAATAGTTATAAAATTGCTGCACAAGATGATGCAGAACATAATGAATAATTCTGCATCACTTCAAATATAGTGTGTGAAGTGTGAATTTAGCTCTTATAGTTTCCGAGATCTAGGTGTTCATAGGGAAGGGCAGATGGGCAGACGGACATTTGCACGAATATAATATATGTGCTCGTTTACTTTACTAGAGTACCTGTATACATTTTTAAAAGTGTTGCACACTTTTGAGAGTGTAACATATATTATATATATCGTGCGAACGAATACCTTATACTTTTTGTTGTAGCCGTTTCTTTAAACAATTGGTACTAATATGTATTTGTATTTTATCTCGCGTATATCAGAAGCACGTTCGAACAGACCTTTCAAGATGACATCCTAATAGAGAATACCTTCGAAGTTAGTTTTTATTTCCGTAATACACAGTACCTACATATTTATAACATATGTTTATACACCCATGCCCTGTATGAAAGCCGCTACAAAACAGAACGTAATAACAGATTCTCTGTGTAAAGCATCGGTTTCATTTTGTTTATGCTTGAAAGATTGAGCTAAAATGCTAAAAAAAAGTGCTACAATTTGTACCAGATGCTTCATATGTCTGTACGGCTTGTATCGCTTGTATCCACTTTAACCACGCCCACCGACTATATTTGATCTAGATCGGTTATATATTTCCAATGCGAATGGTATATAAGCTGCGGCAAGAAGAAGCTAGCCTTCCATTATTCTTTTTATTTCAGTTTCAAATCTCTTTAAAGCTTTTGAAAGGATTTTTTAATTGATTTCTCCATACATATGTCGTAAAATATATTGTTGTTTAATAGGCATTTAACCTCTTTCATACTTTTCTGTTGTTTTACATAATCAAAACGCGTATTTTGTACTGAGCTAGTCTGTAGATAACCGTGGTCAAAAAAAGCTAGAAATTGAAGTATGAATATAAGTTTACTTTACCCCTTCACTTCCCATCCCTTCCCTTTATAGCACTCTTCATTTGACTGCTCACTGGGCTCCGCCACCCTCTATAGCGCTGTGCTGTTAGGTTATTGTTATGCTCTCTCGGTGGAAAAGGCATTAACGAATCTATTTAAGGACACCCTTATACGTATATTCAAAGAATTTGACAAACAACTCCAGAGATTACCTAGAAATTAAGAATTAGGTAGACCTAAAAGTTACTCCTAGGAAAAAACGGCCTTTAAAAAATAATTCACTTTTTATTTTGTTTTCTCCTTTTAATTACTTTCATAGATATTAAAGTTTAATTCACAAAATACAAAACTTTAAAATGGAAATTCGATTGGGGTTAATAATTAATGGTGGTACAAAGTCTTCCAAGGTGGGCGAGAAGATGCCGACGACGAGCCAACAATTTTTTCGGATGTTTTGGGCATGAGACTTGCGTCATCGGAGTTTGTTCCAAAACTTCTGAATTTTAATCAGAAGAAACACATGAGCATCATTCAGGAGCTCTTGAATAACGTGAGGGTCACAACTGGCGACGAATCATGGTTATGACTCTGAAACCAAAGCCCAGGCATCCCAATGAAAGCAACCAGGAGAGCCAAGACCGAAAAAATGGAAAATCGCCGAGAACAACAAAATACGTCTAAATTTTTTATCTGTCAAAAACATACTAAGTATGCTATGTATGTGAACATATGTTCGAGAAATGTGTACCACCTACACAACAACAAAATCGATAATCGAATTGTACGTTGCCCGCGCAACTTGAAAAATCACCTTACTTTTTGAACACACCTTGTATATGTATCTTTATCGCAAATGTTGCAAGTTTGTTTATAAAATATATAATTTTCCTTTGATGGGCTTATTCGTGTATATATTCAAATATCATATAAAGCGACTTTCAATCTGTACGAAAGAGTGTTAAAGTTTCGGCTATGGGCGCAATTGCATGCTGTTTCCTTTTTTATTTAAAAGTAATGCTCGTCGTTGTTGTTGTAGAGTCGTATTATTTGCCACTCGAGTGAAAAAGGACAAAAGTCGTTAATTTGTTTATTGGATTGCGCAATGTATACAGTTCGAGTTTTCAAAATGCACTCCAGAAAGACCAAATAATAGCACAGCAGTTCAACCAGGGCAGCAAAACAACAATAGCAACAACAAAAGGCGCTAACATAACACGTCAACGTGAACGAGAACCACACACACATTGTTCAGTTTTCCTCATCCCCTCCCCCAAGTACCGTTTCCATCAGCCTGAGGCCGAATCCACCAGAAATACAGTCGCAGTCAATCGCCGTTGACATTGTCTCCGACGGACTTGCAGCTTAAGCTTTTGCATAATTGGTCGGGGATATGCTCTTTTGATTTTATCTATAGCTGAATATATATTACAGGCAAGACAGTTTAATTAATTTTAAAGAAAATAAAAACTAATGTGTATGTACTATACAAGGAAGGCAAAGTTAGTACATAGCCCGATCCTGGTCAAATATGGTCAATGGACGTGCATTGTTTTTACGCTACGAAATAACTTTGCAATGAGTATCTTCACTGCTGAGGGACAGAGTAGTCTGATTCGATCCCTCTCTTCCTACACACAGTCAGTTTATTTAATTTAATTTAACTCAATTTAATTCAATTCCAATAAAAAGAAACACAGCTTCTTATAATAAGGGCCGTTTTTCACATCTTCTCTGGTAAGCCTTTGCTTCATATGTCAAAGTCAAAGTAAAACAAGAAAGGATGGCTAGCTTCGGCTTGCCGAAGCTTATATACCACTCACATTGTAAATATATAACCGATCTAGATCAAATCTGGTCGATGGGCGTGGGGATAGGCTACAGGGGATATAAGGGATACAAGGAGAATTTGTTTTAATTTGGACGAAAAAAAAAAGTTATGCTACTAGTGTTCTTTCCGTAACAATCGGTTATATGGTAGCTATATGGTATAATTGTCCGATCTTGATCAGATCATGCCAGTGGACGTGGGGCTTCCTCAAATAGATACAAACAAAATTTGGTTTGATTTGGATGAAAAACAGAAAAGTTATGCTCCTAATTGTTCATTCCGGAACAATCGGTTATATGAAAGCTATATGATATAGGTGCTGCGTGCAGACAAGGAAGAATCTGATAAACTTTTCAGCTCTGTAGCTTTTAAGACTTTTAAGATCTTTGTGTTGAAACAGACGGACATGGTTATATCGATTCCCATTGTTATATTGATCAAGAAACTTATTTGCGTACAAAGAAGGAAATTGCAATGTCGTTTAAAAAAGTAAAAAAGAAAAACTGAAATAAGTTCTAAGTTTCTAATTTCTAAGTTTCCTTCAGTAAATTGTTGTTAAAACAACCACTAACCATAAAAAAAGAGCAAAAAAAAATATCAAGTAACAGCAACATTTTAAGTTGCATTTAATATTTTAAATTAACATAGCATTTAGTTTTATGGCTTCTGCGCTGATGATAAAATAAAAGAAAAAACTGGTGTTAAAGCATGCGTTCGGGCTGTACAAAGAGTTATTTCGAATGCTGAACATATGAAGCGTCTAAATTTAAAAAAAAAAAAAACCTCCTCTAAACCAACTTCGAAAGATGCAACGGCTCGATTTCTGTCGATCAAATATGACCTGGACCAAGGAATGGGAGCGTGTAGTCTTTTCGCATGACAAAAATTTGGAGTTGGAATCAATTTGGAGGGTCCTGATGGCTATGCCTACTACTTTCATGATGTCAGAAAGGAAGAGCATACTCTTGGTCGATTGCACAGCCGTGCCGGCGGTGTCATGGTGTGAGAGCTATTTCTTACTTTGGCACCATAGAACTGCAATTTCTAACCAGCCGTATGAATGTCCTTGCGTACAAAGAGGTACTGAAAACGGCATTTTCTGCAATCAAGAATTTATTTGGAACCTTGGAATGAAAGTTCCAGCAGGATAACGCACAATTTACAAAGCCAGGATCGTAAAGTCGTGGATTGGGGGTCAGAACGTTCAATTGCTGACTTGGCCGCCTTACTCACCCGACCTGAACATTATAGAAAATGTTTGGGGATGGTTAGCACGCAAAGTATACGAGTCCGGCAGACAATATTCAACTGAAGCTCAACTCATTGAAGAAGTAAAGAGGTCCTGGGAAGCTATTTCACTCAATTACATTCAAAAATTATGACTCCTTACCCAAGCGGATGTACGAATTCATACTTAACCGTGGAGGCCAGCACATTATTAAATTTTGCTAAAAAAAAACGAAAATATTGATATTAATGTTAAAAAATAATTTGAATAAAATTTGAATCCATTTTTTTTTTTTATTTAAAGTTTTCAAGTGTCTGTGCTAATCAAATGTCGCAAAAATTAAAGTTATTTTTGTATGTTAAGTTCGTTTAAATTCATTTAAAATGTTATTAATAAAGTTAATATCTTATCTATTATTAAATCTCGTGTAGAATTGAATATTTTTTAAATGAGAAAAAAAGTCATCTCAAAAGGTTTATTCGTTTTCCTGATATTAAGCTGCTAAGACGCGGAGCATAGGGTGTGCTAATCGGTTCGGTTGTCGGTATATGAGATATAGTGTATGAATTTTTATATTTAAATAAAGCTTAATATACCAAAGTAAAAAAATAAACTATGGGGTCACAAAAATATATAATTTTATATGAATTTCCAACGCCATTGTAAGTGTTCTCCTTGCATAGCACATGTATTGCTTTCATTATACCGTTTGTTCAATTTATCAGAAAGATTAGCCATAGTCTTGTTTCTATTATATGCTGGTCATACGTAAAAATCATGAAAATCTGACTATATCATATAGCTGCCATATCGACCCATTCAGAACTAACATTTATGGAAAACTTCTTTTTATCCGAATTTAACCGTTTAAGAAGCCAACTCAATTTTATTCAGATTGATGAACTATATCATGTAGCTGCCATATAACCGATTGGTACGGAATGAACACCTTAACTTTTATTTTTTTTCAAAAGCAAGCAGTTTGTTTTGTATCCATTTAAGGACTTACGTCAGATAACCAGATTTGATCTAGATCGGACAACTATATCATATAGTTACAAAAAGATAACCTGCCCAACTGGTTTTATACTAATGTGGGAGCCAAATTAATGTATTTTATTTATATACATTTTTGAAGACAATCATCACTGAAAATATACCATTAAAATGTATATAATGAAACGCCATGCAACGTAGCGTTCAGAAAGGCTAATACATAAAATAAAAGACCTGGAGACTTAACCTACATTATTCCAAATCATAGTAAAAATAGTTTCTTACAAAAAGGTTTCCACAATTTTGCTGTTTTACAAATCCAAGTCTAAACCAACTTCTATTTTAGTAACGTAACGCCATAGCTTATTTTTGGGTACAACTTTTATTATTATATAAGGTCAATCGTTTTCATCTTCTTTTTTGCTAAATATAGACCTACTAAATTGCCACCCAAATATAAAAAGCGGTCCTTAAAAATTTGACTACTGGTTTTTTTTATCGCCTTTTGTGGTACGAACTTATGTTCGTAAAGCCATATCCAAATTTGATAGATTTTCATACATCTAAACAGATGGACGTACAGGCGGACATGGCTTGACCGACGCTTTTACCTGGGTTACGCACATCTACACGAATGCAAAATATGAATCCCTCAGTGAATGATTTTCTTAACCATAAACGCTTTTTATTTCAGTAACATATTTCATTCCACATTCTATTGGAACCTGCAATTCGTTTGCAATTTCATGTTCAATTTGATTCTTCAATAAGAATCTAATAAGGTTTCTTATTCCATATGACACTTGGGCGTCATCTGCGACGACGCTAAAGCTTCCTGGCGCTGGCTCTGGTTACGGTCCTTCAACATAGTCCCGGACGCCGACATTAATACGACCTTCAGCGGCAGTCACGGAGAATCCCAGAATGCGTGCATCCATTTTGGTCATCTTGTTCTTCTTCACTTTCTTCTGCTTGTTCTGCAATAGCATGGCTTTGATGTATTACTAGCATTATTATGAAACTTCTTTACCTTGTTGTCGGCATTGTCGTTGCCTGATGGGGTTATGGCTGGTGCCGGTTTACACATATCATCGTTGTGAGCATTCTGTGCACGCTGCAAGTTTTTATATTTGCTGCGGCGCTCCA
This sequence comes from Hirtodrosophila duncani, assembly GCA_037043425.1. Classification (NCBI taxonomy): domain Eukaryota; kingdom Metazoa; phylum Arthropoda; class Insecta; order Diptera; family Drosophilidae; genus Hirtodrosophila; species Hirtodrosophila duncani. The sequence continues at coordinate 15,059 of JBAMBM010000837.1, forward strand.
AGAACTGCTTTGAAAAATCAGCAGACTCCTTCCCGTCGCCTGTGAATTTCAAGTAAATTTTTAAAACATGCAAGCTTTAATTACTACAAGGGGGACTGTACGGCTGATATACGTTTTTTATCGATTTGCAAATTTGGTGAATCTAGCTTTTGGCGATCAAACGCACGGATAGACAGACGGACAGACATCTTCGCGAATACAATATATTCGTAGAGTATGAGTTTAAAAAGGTTTCCTATACTAAGTGTTTTTTCTGAATCAGACAGTTATATCATATACTAGTCTGAAGCAAATTTGGAGGCTTCTGTTACATATACCCATCAAATTTAGGTCAAGTGGGATAAGAAACAACACAGTTGTCCTACTTAATGCTCATTCTGAGTAATGAGTTATGTTATGTGGCAGCTATAAGATATATAGCTATATGTATATAAATTTTGTTTTTTTGTTTCAAGAGATCTCCAATAACTTACCCAGATATATGCGTACGTAGTCCTTCACTTCATAAGGAGCTTCAAGATCCTGCAAGAAGGCCACAAAGGTGGGAACTGCAAATAAATGTGAGTTGGAAAATCGCTTTTAAATTGTTTGCACTCTTCTTATGGCTTTGAAAAGCTAGCGAAAGTACGACCACTTTCATTCTTCCCCATTTACTTACCATCTACCTTGGCCGACATGTTGTCGAGGCTCTTCACACACCAGCTGGTGAACTCATTCTCATACTCGCTTATTTTACTGCTTCCAGAGGCCTCGCTGGCTCCATGCGGTTGCTGCTTGATGCCGCCAGATTGCTTCTTCTCCTTATCTTTATCGTCCGCTGGCCCGCCTTTGGAGGTTGCCTTGCTTTGGGATATTCTATTCTTTTCAAGATGCTGGGTTTTGATATTTTTTTGAAGCGAAGCATTGTTATGCATCGTTGGTAGCGTTTGGCTTTTCCGCAAATTACGCGGCGAAGGCAGCACTACAGCATTTGAAGATAGCTTGGGCTGCTTCGACGCAGCTGTCGATACGCCGGGCTCATCCCAGAGCCCGGAACCAGCGGCTGTGGCAGCAGACGCCGCATTGTTGGCCACTCCACTCCAAGTCCTGTTGGCGCTGCCCCAAATGGACAGGCTGCCGCCATTCCCTACGCCCACATTTAATGCCGCTGCCAGGGTGGCCTGTTGATTGTGTAGCTGATCGAGTTCGCGCCTTCGTTGCTGCTCCATCAGCTCGTTGGCCAGTCGTTTAGCTTCCTCGGCCTGAATTTCGGCCAGACTCATCACTGGCGAAGCAGCTGGAGCAGCTTGCCACTTGAGCAAGGCATCATTCGCCTCGGCAGCCGCAGCAGCTGATGCTCGCATTTGCTTATCCAGTTGCTCTTGCTGACGCTGCTGGTCTGCCCGACGTTCACGACGTTCGGCCTTCTGGATCTCGGCAAGGCCGGGGCCAACGGTGTTGTTAGCATTTGGAGTCTGGAGCGACCAGGGGGCAATCGAACTACCTCCACCACTGCCTCCAGCTCCACCAAGCGTTGCCCTCGATGACGACGAGGCTTGATGATCCATTTTAGGAGTGGGGCCGCCAGTCTTGTTTAAAGCAACTAGTGGAGAGAGGGAGAAGTAAAAAAAAAAAAAAAAAAGAAAACAATTGAATTTGAAACTGTTCCAATTAGATTATGTGAAAGACGCACCTGCACTTGTTGGTGGACCCGATCCAGATCCACTGCCAAGCAACGCTTTACGACGCTGAGCCTGGATCTGTTGCTGGCGTTCCTTCTCTTCGAGGATTTGTCGACTACGATCCTCCTCCATTTGATGGGCACGACGCTTCTCCTCTTCCAATTGTTGACGCTTGCGTTCCTCCTTCAGTCGCTTTTTCTCCTCCGCCAGCTCCCGACGGCGATCTTCCTCGCTGTGCTGCCGTTGCTTTGATGGCTGTTGCTGTTTCAATTGCTGTTGTTTATTTGTGGATTTTGCTTGTGATTGTTGTGACAAATGTTGCTGCTGGACCTCCGCTGGCTGGACAGGCACTGGCTGCTGGGCATTGGCTGCCGTCTGAGATGAATGCTGTGCTTCCTGCTGATGATCTTTCCGAATCGCAGTTGCCTGTTGTTGTTGCTGCTGCGGTTGTTCACGTTGTTGGCCTGAATTGTGCACATCCTTCGGTACGTGGCCAACTGATTGCCGATTGTCTTTAAGCTGTTGTTGCTGGGCATCAAAGCACTCCTGTGACTGCTGTTGCCCAAACTGCTGTAATAGCAATCGTTGCTGCTGCTTATTCTGCTCCTTCTCCAGTGCGGCCACATCCCATAAAGTGACCTTAGAATTTCCCATTTCTGGCCATTGCTGCGGTGCTGCGTGTTGTTGGGGCGGTGGCTGCTGTGGAGGCAGCCACATGGGCATCATTAAACTCTGAGCAGCAATCAGCTGCTGCGACTCGGGGATAAAATCAGTTCCACTAGCAGTGTTGTTCTTAACAGGCGGTTGCTGTTGCTGCGATTGATTGCCATTGCCCCGCAGCAGCATGCGCAGGTTGTACTCACTGAGCAGGTCCAAGTCATTGCTGTGCAGCTCATCCAGTTTATGTATTTCATTACCTCCTGGAGGGCCATGAGCAAATTGCTGTACTTGCTCTGGATTCATAGCTGGTTGACGATGAGGCTGCGGCTGTTGTTGTTGCTGTTGTGCTGCGTGTTGCTGATGCATTATCTGAGCATTTAGTATAAAATCGTTAGCTTCCAAAACGTTAAGGGGTGGGCAGTGATCTCCGCCGGTGTTACTGCTGCTGGAAAAGATGGGTTGCTGCTGAAGCTTTTTGTTCGCTTGCTGCTGTTGCGCTATGGCATCATAGAGGTCGTTGCCGGCCATGGGATTTAAAATAGCCAACGAGCTGCTAAGCCCGCTCAAGCTGCTCAAATATTCGGGCAGTACGAGCATTTGAAGCTTGCGCCGCACCAGAGCTTCTTTTTCAACGGGCGAAAGCCGTTGAAAGCATTCATTTTTGGAGAGCTCGGCTGCAATTTGGTATTCCTGATGCTGAATATACTGATCCTGCAACATCTGGAAGTGCATCGTTAACATTTGAGGAGTATCCATAATTGTGGCAGTGGAGCCCAGCTGTCCTTCGCCCTTCAGAGCAGCACTTAGCGAGTCAGCAGCAGCTGTCACATGTGCCTTGAGCTGCTGATCATCCCCAAGACCTGACGAGGGTGCTTTGCGCGGGTTAGGAATACCCGGTAATGGGGGCGATGGCGGCATATGTAAACTATCCAACTCAATGGGTGTTGGCAGTAGATGGCTATGCGTAAATGGCATATTGCCGTGGCATAACTTGATAAGTTCGCCTAGCGGTCTAAAGCGTGTGTCGGAGAAGCGGCGCACAAATAGATTCTCATTGAAATAACCAGCCCGATACCATTCGGTCATCTCCAAGGCACTAAATGGTCCCTGAACATTTGTCTGTGGATCACGATAGAACCACAGCTCATTCGGATTGGCATTCATCATATGTGGAGGTAGCACAGCTGTCAAATGTTGCTGATGCAAAAGACGCTGTTGCGGATGATGATGCTGCTGGTGCTGGAGGGCCAATTGATCCGAAAATAGCAATGGCTTTTGCGTTAACTCACCCAATTCGTTCAGCAATGAGGCTGTTGCATTATCGGCTCCCAACTGCTGATGTGGCTGTAGGTGCTCAATCGCAGTGTTTGTTTTGAGACGCAGATCGGCAATAACTGGTAAGACATAGAGACGGCTGAGATTTGTTCCGCTACTACTGTTAGTCACCTCAGCTGGACCTCCGTCGTCATCCATAATTAACTTTTCCACTTCATCAGCCACCTCTTTGATGCGCTCTGAGATGTCACCACCTCCAGGTGCAGTACCATCAACAGCAGAAGAAGATTGGGAAACAGCAACTGGTGGCGATATGGAGACCCCATCAAATCGCAGCTCCTGTTTTTCATTGTCATTCGAATTCCCAGTCTTTGAATCACAACACTGTCCATTCTGAATGGATTCCCCTTCTGCTATTGATTTCTGTTCAGATTCGGATTTCGCTAAATCGAATATTTCCTCCTCCACCTGTTGCTTATTTTTATTGTCTATGGGTGGTATCGGTGACTCCGCTGGTGGGTGCTTTGAGTCTACAACATTGTCCGCTGGCTTATCAGATTTTTCGCCATGGAAAGCACCACTTGAATCAAAAGTGCCACCTACATCTGATGGATTCTCCATGGCCCATTCTGGTAAATTGTCTTCAACATCAACTCCGCTGCCGGATGGCCATGGTGGATTGACCTTGGAACTGGCCACCTGCCGTGATGAGGGAAGGGGCACAGGCACAGGACCAGCAGCGCCAATAGGTGCAGTTCCTCCTCTTCCTTCAGTGGCAGTTGCTTTTAAACGCTCACGTTCACAGCTGGCCATTGTTGAAATTGTTGAAATGGAACGCTGCATATTGGGATTTCCACCAAAGCAAATTCCTCCTTCCATATTAACAGATTGAACGCCATGATCTTCATCCCGCCAGCTTGTTGAACGTCCTACAACAATATATAAGAGATTAAAATATATAAAAAAAAAAATATGTGGTTGGGTTAAATTTCGTTCGGCATGAAAGAATCTCACTGGCATATGTTTGGACATGGCTAGATCGACTCGGCTGTTGTTCCTGATTACAAACATATATACTTTATTGGCTACGAAACGCTTCTCTTTGGCTGTTACATACATTTGCACGAACACAATATACTCGTTTTACTATTACTAGAGTACGAGTACAAAAATTCAATTTGGACAACCATGTCATTTAGCTTGCATAGAACGAGTTTTTTGTGAATAGAAAAAAAAAACACTCCACATTCATTTACAACCATGACTAATATAGTCAACACCCAAACAGCGCGATCTTAATGAAAGAAATATTTCGCTTGTGCGCTTGGTGTGGAATGGGAACGCATGCAATAAAGCGCCCACCACAGGCTCGAGGGAACCCGCTTGTTCAATTGCAAAATACAGCTGATACTTACGTTCCTTTCTTGTTTTAGTGTTACTGGGTGTAAATATGCATTGCACTAAGGTACTTTTGCAAACAAGAGAGGAAGGCTAACTTCGGGTACATACCCTTGCATTAGTACTATAATAAACCAGCGCAGATGGAGGCTTCCAAGACTGACACCTATTAAATTTGGTTTAATTCGAATAACAAAAAAAAAAAAAAAAAAAACTTCGGTATACTGAGTTTATTCCGAATCGGTTGTTTATATGGGAGATGTATGATATAGTGGTCAAATCCACATCAACTACGTGTAGGCTTCTAAAACTGACATGTACCAAATTTGGTTCAATTCGGATAAAATAGACAACAAATTTTGGTTTTCTAAGAGTTCTTTACAATTGAGTCGGTTTTAAGGAAGCTTGATGATATAGTGGTCTAATCGGAACGATTTTGCCATATGAGCTTACAGCAGAAAGTAGTCTATTGTCAAAAATCAACTTAGCTTTAAAACTGAGAAACAGACGGACGGACACACGTATAGGCAGACTACCAAAATGTGGGTCTCCAGGTTTTCCGTATGGCGTTGGTTAAAATTACATATTTTGTTAAGAGCGTAAGTAATCATATTTAGATGTATGAACTTACCCCAGCGATGGCTACTGTTGGAAAATCCTCCACTTCCAGTACCTACTCCGAGGCTTCCAGCTGGGCCCCCAATGCTGCGCCAGCCTGATCCGCCAGCTGCATCACTGCCACCCATTCCGCCGCCTCCACCAGGAACACCAACAGCAGCAGTATTGGGTGGGCCATCCCCAGAGCCATCTTCGTTTCGAGTCCTTCGCCAATTTTCCATGTTTCGGTGGTGACTTGAGAATTCCTTACGTGGACTTGAGCTTGGTGTGCCGTTCCAGTCCATCCCAGGACCGCCGCCAACGGCGGATGAAGATCCAATAGCTGCCGAATCACCCGTTCCATTCCGCTCAATCCAATTTCGTTCTGGCTGTGAAATAGTATTCAACATTTACATAGACTACGGTAGGAGGGCATCGGCAAGAGGGATATAGAGATAGAGAAAGACACACCTTAATAGATAGCCCCGATATCCCTTCATCGTACAAGCCGCCGGCTCTTTGGTATATGGGATGATAAGCTGATTTTCCGCGCATTCGGCCCCGATCGACGGCACCACCACGCCCAGCTCCTCGAGAGGTTGTACTAAATCCACCCACCGACCGCTGCAACCAGGCAGGACGAGACTGTAAGTAACAAAATATTACATAGTTAAAGTTATTAGCGGATGCCACCACTGGTGATCTATTAGCAACAGCTACTTACGCTACTTCCCAAGGGGCTTTGACTGTTGATTTCCTCTTCAGAGCTGGGCGTTAGGGCAAGCGGATATTGGACCTTCTCCACAAACAGATTCTTGAAGGATGGTAATATCTGCGGCAGCACGCAGTTCCGGTCGAACAATGACAACATCTCTTCGCGCCCATAGCGATACTCCGGAAACGCATTGCGGCCCATCACATTACCGCTTCCGCCCAGGCTGTGTATGGACAAGGAGCTGCTATTTGTTGTAGGTGTCGCACCTCCTCCCCCAGCTCCAGAGGCTCCTCCGGCACCTCCACCATTGTTGGCAGCTGGTGACGGCTCCGCGGACATATTGCGCAACCATTCCGGTCCAAATTTCATCGAGTCTGTCATTTTGTCAGCAAAATTCTGGTTTCTTCCTTTCTCTCTGACGGAAAAATCCTGTCATGCAAAATAGCATTTTGTTGATTTATTTTCAGTTTTGTCTGACACACACACGCACACTGTCTATTAAATACAGGTGTACACAGTACACATATGCATACATACATGCATATGTAGGTATACGCACATATACATAAAAATACGTGGATATTTATTTTTCGGCGTAACGAATCTATTTACTTCTATATATATGAATATATTTAATATACATATACATGTCAGTGTGTACACATAAATGCTTGTAGGTATGCGTAAGTTGCAGAAATTAGAGCGACAGTGACAGTGAAGCAGGCAGCAGACAACACAATATAACCTAACCCTAACCTAAAAACAAGCTATAACTTGCATACAAATACAAGCACAGAAGAAAAAACTTCAACAGCACTTGCACACACGTCAATTTTGTACAACTAAGTTCGTCTATGTATATATGTGTGTCACTTCCGATTTAGTCCTTAAAAAAGTAAAAATTATTATTTGGAAGCTTGCAAATTTTCTAGTACTCTCATAGTTTTGTTCTACCTCCTCTTTCATGCATTCGAAGTGGTACACGCATGCAAAGGCACGCACATAGACAAGAACAGAACTGGACTTTTTCCCCTCAGTGAAAGGTCATTGGGTAGAATATTGCTTCATTTAAACACATTTAATCTACTTTTTAACAATGGACTGCGTTACGTTTGCCTATTAACTATTATTAAATTTTGTTACTTACACTTTCACAGAATTACACAGTTACGGCGACGTACTACGATTGTTGATATCATATCGATATGTCTACGCCTATGTGTACTTGCATGTGATGGGCGATGTTTCGATACGATGTTTCTCCGTTAACAATATTTGTACTTGTGCTATTTGGGATATTTCGATACGATGTCTTTGGATTTTAACAATACTCACAGACTGTTAGATATCAACGAGAAGGACAGGACGAATTTTCATTCTGTAAATGTTAATATTTTATTAAATCCTAGGCAAAACGTAAATGAGCACTAAAAAAACATTAGCCGGAGGCATAGGCGAACGAAATTTTCCAGCTTTCTTCAAATTTTTCAAGCGAAGGCAGAAGGAAGAGTTTCCTACCTCATAGATTACATATATTCTGGATCAACAACCGAGCTTTGCCGCTGGTGTTGGCGCTGGCGTCTAAGGCTCAAACCTTTGACGTCAGGAGATCAACAGCAGTCGCGGGTTCGATCCCCGCGCTTTGGGCTGGGTGTTCCGTGTTGTATATATATATGTTTGTGTTGTGTTTGTTTGTGCTCGTCCTCGTCCCTGTCAATTGTGTGTACCCCTCATCACTTCACCAACTCACCCCCTCACCTACTTTCACCCCTCCTCAACAACTCGACACAAGTTAATGTACTGTAATTGCCAATGTAAAAACGCCATACAATATACTGATTGTCCACATAACAGGACAGATTGTATATAAAGATAATGATATACAATTTTTTTTTTTAACAACCGAGCCGATCTCTCTCTTTCTCTCACTCATAAAGCAAAACTGGCATGTATATAATATATGGATATTATATGTGCGTATGTTTTTATAGCCGGTACTAGTAGAGCAAAGGGATGATTCGTATAGAAACTGACTGACAGACAGATGGGCAGATGTAGTCTGTTAGTCTATTGATCACAAATATATTTACGTACATACTTGACAGGGATACTTCATTTTACGCGTTGCACATTTCATAACAAAACAAGTAAGAACGCTATAGTTGATATTCCGACTATAAGATACTCGTACTCAGCATTTATTCAATATTCGACACTCTCAAAAGCATAAAAAAATTTTTCTTTTTTGGGTGGGGTGTTCTCACACAAAATGCTTTTTTTTTAAAATTTTGTCTACAATTATTCTCCGATCATAATAAAACTCGGTAAATCGGTAGATTATGTGCTCATACATATACAAACCGAGTTTCAACGCGTTAAAATTAGTGGAAGATATAGAGTTTTGCAGTATGATCTGACGCCCCACAAGGGGACGCCAAATTGGGTTTCTTTATCTCTTACAGTCTCCGAGATCTAGATCGACTCGGCTGTTGATGATGATGGGGTCGGAGACGCTTCCTTCTGCCTGTTACATACATTTGCTCAAATACAATATACTCGTTTACTCTATTGGAGTACGAGTATAACAAACAATGAAACACATCTGTCGGTCAGATCGCCTTATACTACAACTACAGCAGGTCTTCATGCCGCCTTACGTGCCTGATTATCTCCAGAAAAGCCATCATCGGCTGTGTTGTTGAGGCACTTCTCCGGCCGATTTCCTTATAAAATTTTGTTCAACCGTCATAAACTTGAGTTCTCAGTTGCTTTTCTTAATTATACTTTGGTTGTTATAAGCAATGCTTCCTTATTTTGAGTATATAATCTAAATTAATATATTATGAGTGTGGCGTTTTTTGCCGCGGTCTTAGAACCAAACGATAGGCATTCAATGCATCGATAGTGTGAGCCCCTGTCGATACATTGAATACTGTTTTATTACATCAAGTAGCGATATTTGTGATTATTAATACTAGTATTTTAAATTTGAAATAATACATTGTTTACATTCGGCCGACCTGACAACAATGATCGACCACAATTTATGATAGATGTATGTTCATCGAGTTCTTTTACATTAGTAATTTACATTCAGTCTAGCCTGTTCCAAAACACTACGATACGGCAGTTGTCTCAACTGACAATTGTCTACGTCTATGATCTCATAACGATAATTTTTAAGCACGCGATTGACCCTGTATGGCCCTCGGTATTTAGGTGGAATATATTTTACTATTTTTTTTTAACATTTTGCCACGCCCCCTCCCGCCCGCCAAATCGATAAAAACCTTATATCTCCCACCAATTTTAACGCATTTAGATAAGGTTTTATCGGGAGGGAACCAGGCAAAATTTGTAAACAAACTTGGGTAACTCTAGCTTCTATAGTCTCCGAGATCTAGTTGTTTATATGGACGGACAGACGGACATGGCTAGATCGACTCGTAGAGTAAACGATTAAATTGTATTCATGCAAATGTATGTAAAAGGCAAAAGGAAGCGTCTCCGACCCCATTTTGTTGTTTTTTTTTTTTTTTTTTGGAATTTCGTACGTTGACGTACAATGCGCTGCACGTTCAAGTTGACCCACGATACCAAGCCGCAGGGCTTGTTACGCGTGAAGCCCGGGCTAGAAGCTACCACCTCCCACCCAACCGGCCAAGGGGCTCAGCCGCATAACGAGCGACACGAACCGCGAAGACGCAAAAAAAACCCGGACTCGCTCGCTCACTTTCAATGAAAGAAAAAACTACAAGCCATAAACAATTTACATTATCTACTAGCTAGATGCGTCAGTATAGATATTTTGTTTGAGTTAAGGGAGTTATTAATGGAGATAAAGTTGAAGAAAATATTGTAGTTACAACAAAGGACACGAAAGGTTTATGCAAGAGAGAGAGAAAGGAACATAATTTCTAGTAGTTCTACGAAGAACACAAAAACTAATTTGGCGAATTAAAGACGGCAAGTCAATATCACCATTAATCAGCTAAGTAAAGATAACATTAAGCATAATTCTACGATTTTCAAGAGATGCAAGGTTTATTAGTAGTAGTATGAAGGGAGGAGGTTATTGGGGTCCCAATTCAACCCACGAAGAGCAAAAAGTAAAAATTTCTTTTGAACAGACTCAATGCGGTCCAGGTGAATCCTATATTGTGGACACCAAACACACGATGCGTACTCCAAAATAGGTCGGACCAGAGAAGTATACGGTAGTACACCATAGTGGGAAGAAGAGTCGTTGAAGGACAAACAAAGTTTATCGTCGTCGGCGTACATAAGTACACGAGAGTGGGATAGAACCTGAGCCAGTCGCTGATAAATAAGGTGAAGAGAAGGGGACGGGAGTGGCTACCCTGCGGTGGCCCTGATGTAATCCTAAGGGGCTTAGAGTAAGAGTTAAAAAGAACTTTCTGAGTTCTGAGATTAAGGTTGGGAAGCCAATGAGATATAACTTATGAATAGGTAATCAGTGGTTTACCGAGTCAAATGCTTGGCTGAAGTCGGTGTAAATGACGTCAGTTTACATTTTATTCTTAAATCCTTGTATTACAAAAGAAGAAAACTCTAGTAAAGACCTACGCTTTATAACCCCATGCTGAGCAGATGAAATTATAGAACCACAAGACTGTTGTAACTGTGAAGTCAATATTTTTTCAAAAAGCTTAGGAATAGCAGACAGTTTTTATATGCCTCTGTAATTTTGGACATCAGTCTTATTCCCTTTTTTATGGACAGGAATAATAAATGACTCCTTCCAGAGAGAAGGGAAAGGTGAAGAACTCAAAGATAGATATAAAAGATTCAAAATCGGCTTACAAAGCGCATCAGCGCAGAATCTGAGAATACATCCCTGAACGTCATCAGAACCAGGAAAAAAGTTGGGCTTAATAGACCTATGTTCATTAAACAATAAGCTTTCAGTAGCTAGGGAAGGTGGGATGCTATTAGACCTGATCAGACCTATACTTGAGAGAGGAATAATTTGGTTGAAAGAACTCTGCAAACAAAATGGAAATACATTGATATGTATTTGCTGTAGTATTTATATAAAACAGTAAAGAAGGTAGGACAGATGTTTTACGTTTTGAATTAACAAAGTTATGAAATTGTTTTAGGTCCTGAGAAAATTGTACCCTACTGCGATACAAATATGCTTTATAGCACTCGAAATTAATGACAGTTAACCTCGAACGAGCTGCAATATAATGCGAACAGTCAGAGAACCTTTATGAGAATTTGAACTTCTTAGAGGCTAGATTTGATATTTTTTAAATTAGACAACTGTGGAATAAATCAAGGAGGCTTATTAAGCCTAACAGGACTACTGAACGGAACCAAATCCAAATGAAGTTGGCGATTCAATGAGTTTGTTACAAAATTAACTTGAGATAAGGACACGTCAACTAGGCCGCCAACAAATTCATGTTGCCTTGAAGGTATCAAACCGGCTGAGTCGATCACAGAGGACCACGTGACATCACAGATGTTGAAATCACCAAAACCCAACCATTGATCAGTATCAGAAAGCATTGACGCGATCGATTGAATAGCATTAAAATGATCCAAGTAAACAGAAATATCAGAACGGGGAGGAAAAACATTTTTTACTTTAGTACTTATAAATTCAATTACGTTAGAAAAATTAAGCAGAATTGGTTCCGACAGAAGGCCGGAATCAACAGCAATCAATACGCCACTACCCTGGCGGGAAGAACGATCAAATCTATAGGCACTATAATTATTAGGAAAGATTGCAGAGTCTAAGATATCGGGCTTTAACCAAGTTTCAGTAAAAATTAAAATATGAAAATCAAAAGATAGGATATCAGTGTAAAGTTTATAGAGTTCAAGGGGTTTCGGCTCTATAACGACAGGGTCGATAAGGCCTTTATCCAGACCGGATCTACCCATATAATTTTCTTCCGCTTAAAAGACTCCATATTAAAAGATGTGAAATTTGCTGCGAGCGTCGAGAATGGCGTATTTCATTGCTTAAAGACAACGTGCAGAGCATTTAAGCCTTATTTTGCGTTCCTTTGCGTTCCTTAAGAGCGTACGCAACTCGGCTTCAGCAGATCGACACAACTCGCATGTAAATTTTAAGCCATGATTATTTGTAAAATAATCGCTTACACGGACCCTGGTTTGGGCATATTTGAAATGAATGGTGTTACGACAGAGCCAACAAAAAAACATAGGCTCGGAAGAAGCAGTAAACGGACGACACAACAACAAGCAAACGATAAAATTTCTCAGTATAGCACTAGTAATTTTGACAAAGTGAGCAAAAGTGAGTCACTGAGTGAGCTAGCTCACTAAAAATAAACAGTGTATTATCGCATATACGAGGGGCGGTGCCACGCGCATTTTTCCAAAACGACTTTAGCCCTTGAAGAAGTTAAATACCTTCGAGTATGTCGAATATTAAGTAAATGCTGAGTACGTGAATTTTATAGTCGGAATATCGACTGTAGCATTCTTACTTGTATACCATTCACAAACTGGTATATTAATTTAGTCATTAAGTTTGCAACACATAGAATTAAATGTGTCCGACTATATAAAGTATATATATTCTTGATCAGCAAGACAAGGGGAATCGATATAACAATGTCCGTCCGTCTGTTTGAACAAAAAGATCTCAGAAAGATCTAGAAAGCTGAAATTTTTACCAGATGCTTCCTTTGCCCGCGCGAGATCAAGTTTTATCCAGATCGGACATTTATATCATATAGCTCATATAAAATCGATTGTTCCAGAATGCATACTTAACAGCATAACTTTTCTGTTTTTCATCCAAATCAAATTAAATTCGGTTTGCATCCATTTTAGGAGACCCTCCGTCCACTGGCTTGGTCTCATCGAGCTCGGAGAACTATTTCATATAGCTACCATACAAACGATTGTTCCGGTATGAACTCTTATTAGCATAACTTTTCTGTTTTTCAGCCAAATTAAAAAAAATTCATCTTGAATCCCTTGTATCCACTCCATCCAGATTTGATCTAGATCGGTTATACATATACAATGTAAATGGTATATAGCTTTCCTTTCTTGTTGTGCTTTACTTTAAGAACAGAATGAAATGCAAACAACCATGATGGATCGATATAAGAGGCCAATTTTTATTTTTACAATAGAAAAAAATAATTCATCTTTAACAAATTTTTGGAATTATCAAATTATATTTATACAGGTACTTATTTACATAAATAGGAATGTGCGTGTGTTTTTTTTTTTTAATGTACAGATGAATATACATAGATACATAGAATATGGGTATAGGTAACTAATTCGTATAATATGTATGTATCTTTATATGTATTATTTTATTTGGTTCTTGGTTCGAAATTAAAATGCGATTGATACGATAAATCCATTTACATTAGATCATGCTGTATTCAACTTGTATACTAGTACTCTCGCTCCATTAATAAAGATAAAGATAAATAATATCATAGTAGTAAGTACTTTGAATAATTTATAGTCAATTGTATAGTATAAGTATCGTTTGTATTTTATATTGGATGTATGATTGATTATATGTATGTATTGTATAATATGTACTCAATTTAATTTGTATCTGATCGTGGTAGATATAATGCTGTAAAGTAGTTGTTGTATTGACATAAGTATTATGAATTTGTATAATTTAGGACCCGAACTTTTTGGTAAGACAAATTTTTATTTCTGAATAATGAGAGTGTAAATGTGAACATCCTTAGGTTCCCATTGTCGGTTCTTGACGTATCTCCGACTTAAGCTTTACAAATTCCTTGGCTACTTCATCATTATTGCGCTGTGATAGTATTCTTAAAATCGTCCAACCCGTCTCGTCCATTTCAATTCGTCTCTGCAAAGGCAGCCAACACGCGACGGACCCCTGACATAAGTCGAATTAGGAGCGAATTAGTTTTGAAACAAATATATTTGTATAGTATGGTGGATCTCGATTAAATAATACCTTTTCAGATATGTCCTTGAGGGGGATTACCGCCACTCCCACAAGCCGATCGTCACGGGCAAAGCAATAGTCCTTGACGCAAATGTGTAGCTCAAAGAAATCCAGCTGTTCTTCATTGCCAATAGCGCTGTAAATAATTTCGCTTTTTAGACAATTTGTTCACTTTGAAAGATGGGACAACGATGTCTGTAATTTTGCGTTTTGGGCAGTGCAACTAGAAATACCAACGCCAAGCCAAAAACGAATATTTTGCTTAGATAACAACACCAACTGTTTTCGACTGAGGTTAAATTTTTTGGCCAAATTGATTTTTGGGACGTCGAGGAATAATAATAAGAATAACTTACAAACTGAAGGACTCGTTGTACTTGGGCGACCAGTTGTTTGACTTCGATTTGGTCGCGAATTTCCTCTTCTTATCCTGAAGATGCGGTCCAATCAAATTGATCTCAACGAACGGCCTAAACATGCCCGACGGTATTTGCCATTTCAGGTCATTGGCGGCTACAACTGAAATGCAGAAGGCGCATTTTTTACTTAAGTGTTACTCTTATTCAATTGAGCAACTGTATATGTTAATTGGCGGTGGCATACAGGATCCATTATGAAAGTAATGACGCGACAATCCATAGCAGCAGGATAAAACAGAGCGGAAGATGTAGTATGAAGTCTACCCTTTGAACACAGCCGGTCGCTAGCCGGCCGCGCTTTCGCTTGAACAGTGATACGCAATCGAGTTTTGTGTGAGGCTTGGAAAGAATGCCCTTGAAACATTCCTGATTCTTCAGAGGCCGTTAAGGACGTCTGTATTTCAAAGTCACAGTCCGGAATATGGCACAATTCGATCAAGGTGTGGCCGAGGGAAGATTGCCAACGCCCAGCAATGGACAGAATGGACGAAAACTTGAATCGTGTGCTTCCAGGCACACTACCTTCATCGTTGCCGATTTCCTATCCCCTATTAAAAATGCTCATTACTTTCATAATGAAGCCTGTATATTGTGAGCACGAGCACAGGTTCTTACCTTTCACATTCACTTTGTGTTCACCGGTGCCTGGGTGGGAGAACAAATCTATTTGGACAGAAATTTCGCCGACACTCTCTTCAGCGGTTTCAGGATCAACTATATGAAAGTTCAATAAATATTTTATTTCGCGATGAAGCTATCTCTAGAACTCACCGTCATGAACCTGGCTCGAAATGAAAGTCTTTATTAGAGTATCGGTCATTTGTGTGTACAAGCTAAGTGCATAGCGTAAGCTCTGTAGCTCTGGGGATTTCTCCAGAAATGTCTTCTTCAGCCCATTGCCACCGGCGTGGAAATATTGTTTAATTGTATCTAAGGCAACATCGAGAACGGCACATTGTTTCGGGGACAGATTTTTTTCCACTTCCTTTGATATGTCCATGACACCGCTTAAAGCACTCTTTACGTCCTGCTTTCCAGCCATATGCGATTTGAACAATCGTCCCATGTCCTCGATTTTCGCATTGGACGCCAAGTTCTTTGCATTATCAGTAATGTGCTTAAACATCATCTAGGTTTATTGAAAAAGAAGAATTTCGTTCTTTATTTCGTATTCAGCAACCACAGGAATTGTTGTTTAAATTATGATGACTGACCGTTTTATCAGTCATTGGTGGCAACACAATAGTTTTCTCCAAGATGCGCATTACAATCTTCCAAAGCTCCTTGAGCAATCGTTTCAGGACTGTTTTCTCACAGGATTGGGCATATAACGTCAACGAGCCGTCAAGTAGGTCCATAAGGGGCCTCAAAACCTCAAAACCTCCTCAGCCGACAGATTACCGCTGCCTCCCTTAATGGACAATAGCATATCACCAAGTTCCCGCACTGACTGTGTTATACGCGGCTCTAGACTGTAATTAGACACGTGATATATTTCAATTGACTAAAAAAATGTTTACTTCTATGTTACATCTCTTACAAACGGGAATCGAAATTATATTGCACAAACTCAGCGATAGTACCACAACTCAAAACAATAAAGGAAGACTATTTTGAGCTTGTCAAAGCTTATATACCATTCACTTTGTAATTTTTTTCAGGTCGGACAACTATATCACCTAGCTTCCACATAACCGATTGTTCCGGAAAGTTGCGCAATTATTTTTGCTTTTCATCCAATTCAATCCAAACTTGGTTTGAGTCGATTAAAAGGGACTCCACGTCCACTGCCAAGATTTTATCTAGATCGCACCACTATACCATACTGCTCCAATATAACCGATGTTTCCAAAATGAACTCTTAAAAGCATATTTTTTTCTTTTTCATCCAATTCACACCAAATTCGGCTGGTATTATGTGAATGCCATAGAATAGTTTATTTATTTACAATGTGAATGCAAGCCTTTTACAATATGGTATATTCATTTTGTCAGGAAGTTTGCAACGCAAAGAAGAAAGCGTTTCCGACTATATAAAGTATATATATTAATGATCAGCATGACAAGGGGAATCGATATAACCATGTCCGTCTGTCCGTCCGTCTGTTTCAACACAAAAGGGTCTAGATGTTCTTACAGACGGACAGACGAACACGCCTAGATCGTCTCGGCTGTTGATGCTGATAAAGAATATATATTCCTTTTGAAGTTGGAAACGCTTGCTTTCGCCTGTTACATAGATTTGCCCGAATACAATAAACTCGTTTTACTAGAGTACGAGTATAACAAGGACAATAAGTAAACAGTCAATAAGCGTCTCTCTGAGCATCGACATATTCACAAATGAGAACTCTCTCACAAATTTGGTTGTTGTAACCAATCGAAAAATTGGGACTTGTCATAACCGGTATGTTGTTGTATGCGGTGTGGTTATAAGTGATTTCGACTGTATTGCATTTATTGGCGTGGATAGGAAAGCCAACATTCGATGTATAAAATTTTAAGCCATGTACTTGCAAATAGCAAATTCTCTTACCTTATTGCAAACTGTGAAGCTAAGTCGTCCAATGCCGTATTTAGGTTCTGTTGAAGCTCTTTTAGAATATTGGCAGCGTCTTCTTCTAGCTTATCACCGCCCATAGACTCAAACATTTTTTCCAATTGGACCCTTAATTGCTGTATGTTGTTCATAAGGATGCAAGCCTTCATAGTAAAGAACGGGATTATAAATTTGGCGCATGAATTTGATTCAAGCAGTGCGATTTACAGAAGATAAGCGGAAGTGCGACCCTTGGATCGTCTTCTTCCGAATCTGTAGGCATTGTACTTACAATTCGCTCTTCTCTCATATGCTCGGGAAACTCCATTTTCACAATATCGGCATAAGCTATTAGCACTTTAACGATTGTTTTAGCAAAACGCCTCATGTAACGTTTCCAAATTTCTGGATCTGGACACTCGAGCTTGCTAACAACATCGAAACATTGCGTCAATTGCGTGAAAACTAATTTGGCGAATTAAAGACGGCAAGTCAATATCACCATTAATCAGCTAAGTAAAGATAACATTAAGCATAATTCTACGATTTTCAAGAGATGCAAGGTTTATTAGTAGTAGTATGAAGGGAGGAGGTTATTGGGGTCCCAATTCAACCCACGAAGAGCAAAAAGTAAAAATTTCTTTTGAACAGACTCAATGCGGTCCAGGTGAATCCTATATTGTGGACACCAAACACACGATGCGTACTCCAAAATAGGTCGGACCAGAGAAGTATACGGTAGTACACCATAGTGGGAAGAAGAGTCGTTGAAGGACAAACAAAGTTTATCGTCGTCGGCGTACATAAGTACACGAGAGTGGGATAGAACCTGAGCCAGTCGCTGATAAATAAGGTGAAGAGAAGGGGACGGGAGTGGCTACCCTGCGGTGGCCCTGATGTAATCCTAAGGGGCTTAGAGTAAGAGTTAAAAAGAACTTTCTGAGTTCTGAGATTAAGGTTGGGAAGCCAATGAGATATAACTTATGAATAGGTAATCAGTGGTTTACCGAGTCAAATGCTTGGCTGAAGTCGGTGTAAATGACGTCAGTTTACATTTTATTCTTAAATCCTTGTATTACAAAAGAAGAAAACTCTAGTAAAGACCTACGCTTTATAACCCCATGCTGAGCAGATGAAATTATAGAACCACAAGACTGTTGTAACTGTGAAGTCAATATTTTTTCAAAAAGCTTAGGAATAGCAGACAGTTTTTATATGCCTCTGTAATTTTGGACATCAGTCTTATTCCCTTTTTTATGGACAGGAATAATAAATGACTCCTTCCAGAGAGAAGGGAAAGGTGAAGAACTCAAAGATAGATATAAAAGATTCAAAATCGGCTTACAAAGCGCATCAGCGCAGAATCTGAGAATACATCCCTGAACGTCATCAGAACCAGGAAAAAAGTTGGGCTTAATAGACCTATGTTCATTAAACAATAAGCTTTCAGTAGCTAGGGAAGGTGGGATGCTATTAGACCTGATCAGACCTATACTTGAGAGAGGAATAATTTGGTTGAAAGAACTCTGCAAACAAAATGGAAATACATTGATATGTATTTGCTGTAGTATTTATATAAAACAGTAAAGAAGGTAGGACAGATGTTTTACGTTTTGAATTAACAAAGTTATGAAATTGTTTTAGGTCCTGAGAAAATTGTACCCTACTGCGATACAAATATGCTTTATAGCACTCGAAATTAATGACAGTTAACCTCGAACGAGCTGCAATATAATGCGAACAGTCAGAGAACCTTTATGAGAATTTGAACTTCTTAGAGGCTAGATTTGATATTTTTTAAATTAGACAACTGTGGAATAAATCAAGGAGGCTTATTAAGCCTAACAGGACTACTGAACGGAACCAAATCCAAATGAAGTTGGCGATTCAATGAGTTTGTTACAAAATTAACTTGAGATAAGGACACGTCAACTAGGCCGCCAACAAATTCATGTTGCCTTGAAGGTATCAAACCGGCTGAGTCGATCACAGAGGACCACGTGACATCACAGATGTTGAAATCACCAAAACCCAACCATTGATCAGTATGAGAAAGCATTGACGCGATCGATTGAATAGCATTAAAATGATCCAAGTAAACAGAAATATCAGAACGGGGAGGAAAAACATTTTTTACTTTAGTACTTATAAATTCAATTACGTTAGAAAAATTAAGCAGAATTGGTTCCGACAGAAGGCCGGAATCAACAGCAATCAATACGCCACTACCCTGGCGGGAAGAACGATCAAATCTATAGGCACTATAATTATTAGGAAAGATTGCAGAGTCTAAGATATCGGGCTTTAACCAAGTTTCAGTAAAAATTAAAATATGAAAATCAAAAGATAGGATATCAGTGTAAAGTTTATAGAGTTCAAGGGGTTTCGGCTCTATAACGACAGGGTCGATAAGGCCTTTATCCAGACCGGATCTACCCATATAATTTTCTTCCGCTTAAAAGACTCCATATTAAAAGATGTGAAATTTGCTGCGAGCGTCGAGAATGGCGTATTTCATTGCTTAAAGACAACGTGCAGAGCATTTAAGCCTTATTTTGCGTTCCTTTGCGTTCCTTAAGAGCGTACGCAACTCGGCTTCAGCAGATCGACACAACTCGCATGTAAATTTTAAGCCATGATTATTTGTAAAATAATCGCTTACACGGACCCTGGTTTGGGCATATTTGAAATGAATGGTGTTACGACAGAGCCAACAAAAAAACATAGGCTCGGAAGAAGCAGTAAACGGACGACACAACAACAAGCAAACGATAAAATTTCTCAGTATAGCACTAGTAATTTTGACAAAGTGAGCAAAAGTGAGTCACTGAGTGAGCTAGCTCACTAAAAATAAACAGTGTATTATCGCATATACGAGGGGCGGTGCCACGCGCATTTTTCCAAAACGACTTTAGCCCTTGAAGAAGTTAAATACCTTCGAGTATGTCGAATATTAAGTAAATGCTGAGTACGTGAATTTTATAGTCGGAATATCGACTGTAGCATTCTTACTTGTATACCATTCACAAACTGGTATATTAATTTAGTCATTAAGTTTGCAACACATAGAATTAAATGTGTCCGACTATATAAAGTATATATATTCTTGATCAGCAAGACAAGGGGAATCGATATAACAATGTCCGTCCGTCTGTTTGAACAAAAAGATCTCAGAAAGATCTAGAAAGCTGAAATTTTTACCAGATGCTTCCTTTGCCCGCGCGAGATCAAGTTTTATCCAGATCGGACATTTATATCATATAGCTCATATAAAATCGATTGTTCCAGAATGCATACTTAACAGCATAACTTTTCTGTTTTTCATCCAAATCAAATTAAATTCGGTTTGCATCCATTTTAGGAGACCCTCCGTCCACTGGCTTGGTCTCATCGAGCTCGGAGAACTATTTCATATAGCTACCATACAAACGATTGTTCCGGTATGAACTCTTATTAGCATAACTTTTCTGTTTTTCAGCCAAATTAAAAAAAATTCATCTTGAATCCCTTGTATCCACTCCATCCAGATTTGATCTAGATCGGTTATACATATACAATGTAAATGGTATATAGCTTTCCTTTCTTGTTGTGCTTTACTTTAAGAACAGAATGAAATGCAAACAACCATGATGGATCGATATAAGAGGCCAATTTTTATTTTTACAATAGAAAAAAATAATTCATCTTTAACAAATTTTTGGAATTATCAAATTATATTTATACAGGTACTTATTTACATAAATAGGAATGTGCGTGTGTTTTTTTTTTTTAATGTACAGATGAATATACATAGATACATAGAATATGGGTATAGGTAACTAATTCGTATAATATGTATGTATCTTTATATGTATTATTTTATTTGGTTCTTGGTTCGAAATTAAAATGCGATTGATACGATAAATCCATTTACATTAGATCATGCTGTATTCAACTTGTATACTATTACTCTCGCTCCATTAATAAAGATAAAGATAAATAATATCATAGTAGTAAGTACTTTGAATAATTTATAGTCAATTGTATAGTATAAGTATCGTTTGTATTTTATATTGGATGTATGATTGATTATATGTATGTATTGTATAATATGTACTCAATTTAATTTGTATCTGATCGTGGTAGATATAATGCTGTAAAGTAGTTGTTGTATTGACATAAGTATTATGAATTTGTATAATTTAGGACCCGAACTTTTTGGTAAGACAAATTTTTATTTCTGAATAATGAGAGTGTAAATGTGAACATCCTTAGGTTCCCATTGTCGGTTCTTGACGTATCTCCGACTTAAGCTTTACAAATTCCTTGGCTACTTCATCATTATTGCGCTGTGATAGTATTCTTAAAATCGTCCAACCCGTCTCGTCCATTTCAATTCGTCTCTGCAAAGGCAGCCAACACGCGACGGACCCCTGACATAAGTCGAATTAGGAGCGAATTAGTTTTGAAACAAATATATTTGTATAGTATGGTGGATCTCGATTAAATAATACCTTTTCAGATATGTCCTTGAGGGGGATTACCGCCACTCCCACAAGCCGATCGTCACGGGCAAAGCAATAGTCCTTGACGCAAATGTGTAGCTCAAAGAAATCCAGCTGTTCTTCATTGCCAATAGCGCTGTAAATAATTTCGCTTTTTAGACAATTTGTTCACTTTGAAAGATGGGACAACGATGTCTGTAATTTTGCGTTTTGGGCAGTGCAACTAGAAATACCAACGCCAAGCCAAAAACGAATATTTTGCTTAGATAACAACACCAACTGTTTTCGACTGAGGTTAAATTTTTTGGCCAAATTGATTTTTGGGACGTCGAGGAATAATAATAAGAATAACTTACAAACTGAAGGACTCGTTGTACTTGGGCGACCAGTTGTTTGACTTCGATTTGGTCGCGAATTTCCTCTTCTTATCCTGAAGATGCGGTCCAATCAAATTGATCTCAACGAACGGCCTAAACATGCCCGACGGTATTTGCCATTTCAGGTCATTGGCGGCTACAACTGAAATGCAGAAGGCGCATTTTTTACTTAAGTGTTACTCTTATTCAATTGAGCAACTGTATATGTTAATTGGCGGTGGCATACAGGATCCATTATGAAAGTAATGACGCGACAATCCATAGCAGCAGGATAAAACAGAGCGGAAGATGTAGTATGAAGTCTACCCTTTGAACACAGCCGGTCGCTAGCCGGCCGCGCTTTCGCTTGAACAGTGATACGCAATCGAGTTTTGTGTGAGGCTTGGAAAGAATGCCCTTGAAACATTCCTGATTCTTCAGAGGCCGTTAAGGACGTCTGTATTTCAAAGTCACAGTCCGGAATATGGCACAATTCGATCAAGGTGTGGCCGAGGGAAGATTGCCAACGCCCAGCAATGGACAGAATGGACGAAAACTTGAATCGTGTGCTTCCAGGCACACTACCTTCATCGTTGCCGATTTCCTATCCCCTATTAAAAATGCTCATTACTTTCATAATGAAGCCTGTATATTGTGAGCACGAGCACAGGTTCTTACCTTTCACATTCACTTTGTGTTCACCGGTGCCTGGGTGGGAGAACAAATCTATTTGGACAGAAATTTCGCCGACACTCTCTTCAGCGGTTTCAGGATCAACTATATGAAAGTTCAATAAATATTTTATTTCGCGATGAAGCTATCTCTAGAACTCACCGTCATGAACCTGGCTCGAAATGAAAGTCTTTATTAGAGTATCGGTCATTTGTGTGTACAAGCTAAGTGCATAGCGTAAGCTCTGTAGCTCTGGGGATTTCTCCAGAAATGTCTTCTTCAGCCCATTGCCACCGGCGTGGAAATATTGTTTAATTGTATCTAAGGCAACATCGAGAACGGCACATTGTTTCGGGGACAGATTTTTTTCCACTTCCTTTGATATGTCCATGACACCGCTTAAAGCACTCTTTACGTCCTGCTTTCCAGCCATATGCGATTTGAACAATCGTCCCATGTCCTCGATTTTCGCATTGGACGCCAAGTTCTTTGCATTATCAGTAATGTGCTTAAACATCATCTAGGTTTATTGAAAAAGAAGAATTTCGTTCTTTATTTCGTATTCAGCAACCACAGGAATTGTTGTTTAAATTATGATGACTGACCGTTTTATCAGTCATTGGTGGCAACACAATAGTTTTCTCCAAGATGCGCATTACAATCTTCCAAAGCTCCTTGAGCAATCGTTTCAGGACTGTTTTCTCACAGGATTGGGCATATAACGTCAACGAGCCGTCAAGTAGGTCCATAAGGGGCCTCAAAACCTCATCTGCTTCGACAGCAACCGCATTGCGCTGAACGGCCTGGTTGCCAGCCGACAGATTACCGCTGCCTCCCTTAATGGACAATAGCATATCACCAAGTTCCCGCACTGACTGTGTTATACGCGGCTCTAGACTGTAATTAGACACGTGATATATTTCAATTGACTAAAAAAATGTTTACTTCTATGTTACATCTCTTACAAACGGGAATCGAAATTATATTGCACAAACTCAGCGATAGTACCACAACTCAAAACAATAAAGGAAGACTATTTTGAGCTTGTCAAAGCTTATATACCATTCACTTTGTAATTTTTTTCAGGTCGGACAACTATATCACATAGCTTCCACATAACCGATTGTTCCGGAAAGTTGCGCAATTATTTTTGCTTTTCATCCAATTCAATCCAAACTTGGTTTGAGTCGATTAAAAGGGACTCCACGTCCACTGCCAAGATTTTATCTAGATCGCACCACTATACCATACTGCTCCAATATAACCGATGTTTCCAAAATGAACTCTTAAAAGCATATTTTTTTCTTTTTCATCCAATTCACACCAAATTCGGCTGGTATTATGTGAATGCCATAGAATAGTTTATTTATTTACAATGTGAATGCAAGCCTTTTACAATATGGTATATTCATTTTGTCAGGAAGTTTGCAACGCAAAGAAGAAAGCGTTTCCGACTATATAAAGTATATATATTAATGATCAGCATGACAAGGGGAATCGATATAACCATGTCCGTCTGTCCGTCCGTCTGTTTCAACACAAAAGGGTCTAGATGTTCTTACAGACGGACAGACGAACACGCCTAGATCGTCTCGGCTGTTGATGCTGATAAAGAATATATATTCCTTTTGAAGTTGGAAACGCTTGCTTTCGCCTGTTACATAGATTTGCCCGAATACAATAAACTCGTTTTACTAGAGTACGAGTATAACAAGGACAATAAGTAAACAGTCAATAAGCGTCTCTCTGAGCATCGACATATTCACAAATGAGAACTCTCTCACAAATTTGGTTGTTGTAACCAATCGAAAAATTGGGACTTGTCATAACCGGTATGTTGTTGTATGCGGTGTGGTTATAAGTGATTTCGACTGTATTGCATTTATTGGCGTGGATAGGAAAGCCAACATTCGATGTATAAAATTTTAAGCCATGTACTTGCAAATAGCAAATTCTCTTACCTTATTGCAAACTGTGAAGCTAAGTCGTCCAATGCCGTATTTAGGTTCTGTTGAAGCTCTTTTAGAATATTGGCAGCGTCTTCTTCTAGCTTATCACCGCCCATAGACTCAAACATTTTTTCCAATTGGACCCTTAATTGCTGTATGTTGTTCATAAGGATGCAAGCCTTCATAGTAAAGAACGGGATTATAAATTTGGCGCATGAATTTGATTCAAGCAGTGCGATTTACAGAAGATAAGCGGAAGTGCGACCCTTGGATCGTCTTCTTCCGAATCTGTAGGCATTGTACTTACAATTCGCTCTTCTCTCATATGCTCGGGAAACTCCATTTTCACAATATCGGCATAAGCTATTAGCACTTTAACGATTGTTTTAGCAAAACGCCTCATGTAACGTTTCCAAATTTCTGGATCTGGACACTCGAGCTTGCTAACAACATCGAAACATTGCGTCAATTGCGTGAAAACGTCGACTACCGAATTCGAGAACAGCGCATGCTCGCTGCTCTTTTGAAACTGATCGGATAGAATGAAAATGGAAGATAGCATACTGGTGAGTCTATGTCATTAAGGCAGTTTAAGATTGTCTTCTACTGCGCTCTTTAACGGGAGCGTCTTTAAAAAGATTCTGCCTGTGTGGCTGTGGTTGTGGGCTTACCCCGTCCTTTTTATCGCGATTGAACGCGCCATGGAGATACTCCAATGAGACGTCATCGTTCTCATTCAGCCACTGCATCACGAATGGCTCAAACCAGGCCGGATACTCAGGCACAGCTCCTTTATATGGCGGTACCTCCTTCACGTAGTTGCTGTACAGCCACTTAACGCGAAAGTGCAGGTTCATGTAAGCCGACGATTTGCACAGCCGATGCTGTTCGTGCTCCTCAAGTGCGTATTTCATGTCCACGGCGAACAGGCCCCACATTGTCGCCGCGGACAGCTACACACACACAGAGCAAATGTAAAATTAGTTTCTTCGAAATTGTTTTATACGAGCTTACGGATATATATTTATAGACGAGAGTCTTCTATAAAGCTTATATACAAATTGTTGCAATAGTACACTAAAAAAAAGATCGTTCCAAAGGTACATTTTGGTTTCATTGTACAACCGTTCGGTCACGTTTTGCTCGTATGTATATTTTTGTGCAATAAATTAATAGACGCCTAAAGATATTTTGTGTTGTCGTGTCGTGTAGTTTATGAATTTAAACCGATTTTCGAGCTCAAGCTATAGTTTATGAAATAAGATCAACAGCAGCAGGTAGCAGAATGAGGCAACTCACCTGCCCAATATTTAACTCTTGGGGAAATTGATTGAGCACTGCGCCGTAACTGTTTTTGTCTTCATCAATGACGGATACGATTAGCGCAATGAGCTTGTGCCAGAAGTCTACGCTATCGAGTTTTGGTCCATGGTCGTCAGTATCACGCTTCGCCTCGTTTGGATCCACCTGAAAACCAATGCAACACCATCATATACATATATTATAGGTGTATGCTTTGGCTCCGCTCCAGCCATAAGATTACGAACCTGAAACTCCCTATTATATAGCTCATAGCAGTTCTCGAAAAGGAATTGATAGGTGGATCTAAGACAAGCTTTTACGCAATCCTTGACCACAGTGCTGGCTCTAGGTGGACTGGACAGTTCTTGGACCTGCAAGTATAAATACACGATTATTATATATATGTATTGTTGAGTTTACTTATTCTGAAACAATCTGTGCGTATATCGCACTTATTGCACGTATTCAGATTGTTTTAGAATAAGGAAACTCAACAGAGTTCTGCCTCCAGCTGTTCTATGTTTGTTGTTGTGTTAAGGATCTTCAATATATTAATTAACACTTAAAACTGTTCCCAAAAAATTGAAAATTGATATTAAAATATATCTCTCATGATAATTACATATACGCAATAATGAGAAGAGAGTGAATTAAAGTTGAAATGCGAATGGGGCTGATTATTGCATGTTACAACAGTTCCCAATCGTCTAATGACAGCAGAAGAGAGCAGTGGAAATTATGGTTATGTATACTGACCTTCATGCGGAAGAATGTAATACTGGTGAGCAGGTCCACAGTCGATTTTAGATCCATTAGCTTCTCCTGACTAGACGCCGGAAAGTTGTTTCTATACATGGACAGATCGATTCGCAAAGAGTTGTGCAATTGATCCAAAAGTTTCACAAACTTCTCTTTCTGAAGATTGACACAGCTATAAGTGATCAATTCAGAATATCAATAACCATCGAGGTGCACTTACGCCAAAATTGCTCGCTGCAAATCGATCGCTAGCCGATACTGCTGAAGAGGCGGTGGTATGGGCATAATATGCATTGATATTAGCCAAGAGCGTGCTCATCACAGCTGGCACTCCGGGGCACAAATATTTGGCCGATAGGCAATGGAAATGCGTCATGGCCTGGTAAATGTTTTCAATACCATATCTCATAGAAAACTCGTCGACTATCTCCTCTGGAATTTCATCAAAATACAGTTTCCACGCGTCGTCACCCTTCTGTACGGGCAGCTTCACCTATTTGATTTGGAAAATACCCAACTCAACAATAAAATATGATGCACACACTCGAAGCCCCTCGCTTTCACTTGTATTATTATTATTTCGAAGGCGTTGAACTCCAAAACGATTAAAAAACAAGTAAGAACGCTATAGTCGATATTATGACTATAAGATACTCGTACTCTGCATTTATTCAATATTCGACACACTCAAAAAAAATTTGAAAACAAGTTTTTTTGTTTTATTTTGGGGGGTGGGGTTGTTCTCATACAAAACGTTTTTTTACGATTTCGTCAACAATTATTCTCCGATCTTAACAAAACTCGGTAAATCGGTAGATTATGCGATATACAAACATATATACAAACCAAAGTTCAACTAAATTCGTCGAGATTTGTGGAAAATATAAAGGTTTGCCAAAATTTAAAAACAAATTTTATGTGACGTCCCATAAGGGGAGTCTACATACCAAATTGGGTCTCTCTAGCTCTTACAGTCGCCGAGATCTAGGTGTTCATACGGACGGACAGACGGTCATGAATAGATTGACTCGGCTGTTAAGGCTGATTAAGAATATATATACTTTATGGGGTCGGTGACGATTCCTTCTGCCTGTTACATACATTTGCACGAATACAATTATTCGTTTACTCTACTAGAGTACGAGTACAACAAGTAAGAACACTATAGTCTATATTAAAACTATAAGATACTCATACTCAGCATTTATTTAATATTCGACACACTCGAAAGTATGCAACCATTTACGGTTTTTATACTCGTACTCTAGTAGAGTAAACGAGTATATTTTATTCGTGCAAATGTATGTAATTGGCAGTATGAAACAGGCAGTATGAAAAACTTTGCTAAGGTGGCATTGGCGTGCAAAAATTTAAAACGAACTTGATCTGCCTATATACTAGGAGAATCTGCATACCAAATTTAGCTCTTATAATGCCCGAAATCTAGATTTTAATACATCCGGATGGACACACGGACACGGCTACATCGACTCGGCTTGTCATGCTGATCAAGAATATACATACTTTATGGGGTCGGAGACGCTTCCTTCTGCCTTTTACTTACAGTTGCACAAATACAATAAACTCGTTTACTCTATAGAGTACGAGCATAATCATACACTTTAGAATGAAACATAAAATTACATATATGTATACTCGTTGCACTATAGACAAATTTGAATGAATTGAATGCGTTTTTTCAAAAACGAGCTTTTTGGATTTGGCGAGAAAAATAAATTGATCAAACATCGTTTACAAAATGATGAAATATATATATTTGTTTGGAAACAGGTAGATCTTCAAATAATCAATCAAATAATATGCAACGTAAATACAAGTGTTCGAAACAGAAACCTACTTTTAATAAGGAGCAATACTTACCATCCCTGTGTTCTCTTCACACAGATAGTGAAATAGATTTTCGTGAAGGCAGGTGTATTGCACATGATAGGGGGCTACCTTCTCCTCGCCTTTTATCTCAACGGAAATATGGAGTCGAATAGCACCGGATACGGCTGATTTATCTGTTCGCTTCTCCAAATTGTACCACACATCCATTTCGCCGGACAGCGTTCGCACCTCGATTATTGTCTGCCCTAAGAAGTCATCCGATTCGCGAGTTAGCTTCTGTCGCAACTTGGACTTTAGGTCATTGTCCTCATCCCAAACACGAACCTTGATGCGATCGGATGAGTTGTGGCACTCGCTGCACGCCGCCAATAGATAATTATTTTATGTTTTGGGTAGGAAACGGAACACGGAAACACATACACATACTACTTGTACTTGTAAATTACACATGCAATGGCAAAAAATATCAATGTTTATATGGGTGCATCAATAAACAAAGTCATAAGCCCAAAACCAGGAATCGAAACTACAACTAACAGCCATAAGAAAGTGGATACATACAAAAACACCCTTCCTTCTATGTAATGGCCGTTACTGCGCACATTATCCCCTACCGGAACCCCAACATTTCATTTAGCTGTTTCTTTAAGAACACCCTCTCCCAGACTGATATGTGAGGCTGGGGCGGCTCGATAAGAAACGATACTTTTTATAACAAGACATTTTCCCTTGTGTTATTGTTAAAGGTGAATAACAATTGGAAAATGAAATTACACAGATAAGTATGCCACCAGAGGAACCAACATCCATTAAAACATCAGAGCCGCCAGTATTAGCCCCAATGGAAATGGAAGCATCACGATCGGCATACAGCTCTTCGAATTTGTGTAAAAGAAATATTGACAATCTGACAACAGGGTCCGACGCAATACTGGAGCTTCGCCATTATTTCGAAACATGTCATCTCCCTGAGGATATAGATCACCGTAAATATTGGAAGGTGTTAGATTTTATTATTGGAGTTCGCTGGTTAAAAGATAAAAGTGTTGCTTTCGAGGTTAATACAGAACAGAAAGAGGTAATCGTTCATTGTAAGTTCATTGAACGCTTACATTATAGAGATGTTCAAGACTGAACAACGGTAAATTAATTTATTTATAAGTAGATGTTAAACCCTATGAAACACTATATAAGTAAAGTTTCAAACCCATGAAATGTCTTATTATAGTTTCAATTTTTTTTTTTTTTTTTTTTTTTTTTTGGGGTGGGGTGTTCACATACATAATGTTTTCTTTACGATTTTGTCTAAATTATTATCCAATATTAACAAAACTCGGCAAATCGGTAGATTATGTGCTTATACATATACAGACCGAGTTTCAACTAAATGCGACAGACAGACCGACAGACGGACATGGCTAGATCGACTCGGCTGTTGATGCTGTTCAAGAATATATATACTTTAAGGGGTCTTAGACGCTTCCTTCTGCATGATACATACATTCGCACAAATACAATATACTCGTTTACGAGCATGAATATAGCACATAAGAAAAGATTCACTAAAAAATACATCTATATGAAAACATGGAATACACATTGTAAGAGAAATTTCCATTATATAATCATTGAAATAGAAAGAGAATAGAAGGGAAAGACAGAGAGAGAGAGAGCGGGGGAGCAACCATTTCAATGTGCAAGAGAAAACACCATTTCAAAGGGCCCGCCGACGACGACCAAAAGGGATAAGAATTAAAGTTTTGTACAAAAGCGTGTGCAACAATTGCCCAAGATTAGAGGAGCTGGAATGCATTCGGGGGCCCACGCACGCACCACCCACATTAGCAAGGATGACATACAGGCACAACCACCCAAATGCTGGTGGATCTATAAAACATATACTCCCTTCGCCTTGCTCCAATGCTTTTAATGGCAATGGAGAAAAGGCCTTGTCAGATGCATTTATGTACAAAAATGTCAATTGATATGAAAAAGCAAGCTGCTTTTTCAAAGCTGCTGCAATTATATCATTGCCGACATTGCCCATGGCAGCCAACTTTTGATGCTACAGGTCAATGAGAAGCACATATACACCAGATTGGACTCATACAGCATTGAAGATTAAATATTGACTCATTATTTGTGAGGAACGCATTCAACGTGGCTAGGTCGGACAAAATTGTAACGCCAACCACCTCGTGTAGACGATACGCAGCTACTTCTGAGGGAGGCAGTAAATCAATGGAATCAAAAGGGCATCGAAGAATTAAGGCACTAGAACTGTACAAACATATATACACAAATATAGGAATATAATAGAATAGAATATAATAGACATTGGAGATAGTTATAGTTGGGGTGCTGCGTGTGTAAGTACATACTTATGGTATTAAGTGGGGTGATCTCATTATACATTGAACATTGCACAACACCATACAAAGAAGCAAGCTTAGATATTTAATAGTGTATGCAGATGCAGTACCATCTAGAAAGTACGCTTGTCAAGGAAGAGGAACGAACACAAAGAAAAGGTGGGCAAAGGCAAAGAAAAATACTCACAAGTGAAACTTCTCGTTCCACACAGGGTTTAGCTCCTGGGGCATTGTTCGCGTTCGTTTTTTCACCTTGCTAACCTGCACCGTCACATATGGATCACTCGTACCGCTTTTATCCTTCGCTATCAGGCCTTGAGCACAAATCACTGTACAGTGCATCAGAATCGGATCATTGATCAGATCGCCAGATATGATTTTGGTATCATTTTGGTTTTTTATTTTATTTTTTTTATTTTTTGCAATTCGTTCGTTTCATCACCAAGAATATTTTATTCATATTTCTCCGATTTCATTGTGTATGTGGTTTGTGGTACATAATGTCGTTGTAATTATTGCGAAATAAATTTGAAATCCGTGAATAATAATAAAGAAAATATTACCAGTGGGGTTTTTTATTTTTTGGAGTTTGAAACGAAGAGAATTGTTTTGCGATTCCCAATTATTTTAATTTTTTGCGTTGGTTTTTCATTTTATTATATTTAGTTTTCGTTTTGGTTTTTGTCCAGTTTTGTTTTTCAAGGGAGAAAGAAGAAGAGAAAAAAACGGAAGTATCGTTTATTAAAAATGCTCTTTTAAAAACTCAGTCACTAGACTGACTGACACTGCCAGTGTAGGTGTAGTGGTAATGTGCTTGTATGTGTACACTGTTTGCAGAAATAAGTACAAACACATATACGTACATTTAGCTATACATTATATTACATATATATATATGTATATGTACACAAGTAAATGCATATACTACTTATATAGAAGAACTACTTGTAGTTGCATAAAAATATTGTACATTTTGTACATACGCACAATGCATTCCATTATTATGATTATGATTATCATCGTCATCGCTATATCCATCAACCAAAGTGAGTGTGCACTCGTACTTCGAGAGGTTGCAATTACAATTATGTCATATTGTGTGGGTGTAGTGATATAATGATCAAGAACAAAACAAGTAAGAACGCTATAGTCGATATTCCGACTATACGATACACGTACGCGGGATGCATTTAATATTCGACACACTCAAAAGTATATATTCTTCATCAGCATCAACAGCCGAGTCGATATAGCCATGTCCGTCTGTTCGTACGTATGAACAACTAGATCTCGGAGACTGTAAGAGCTATGGAGCGCAATTTGGCTAAATTTAAAAACAAACTTGACCTGACGCCCCACAAGGGGAGTCTATATACCAAATTGTGTCTCTCTAGCTCTTACAGTCTTGCAGGACATGGCTAGTTCGACTGTTGATGCTGATCAAGAATATATATACTTTATGGGGTCTTAGACGCTTTTTCCTGCCTGTTACATACATTTGCACGAATACAATATACCCGTTTACTCTACTAGAGTACGAGTATGATAACGGTCAATTAGACGGAGTCCCATTTACTTATGCACATGTACATACATACACCCTATTCATGTACTCCCATACATCAGGAAATAGTATTGAATCATATTAACAAATGCAGTGAGATGTGGAAAACTCGAAATGCTAATGTCGATAACCAAAATTAAACCAAACCTGGAGTACGGGTATAATGAAACAATTAAAAAAGAGAACATGCACGAAGCGGACACAATCTTCGGCCGCCAACCGAAGCATAAGGAGAAGCTTCATTATAGTTTGGGCGAACATTATAAAAGGTATATATATATTCTTTTTGTAAAGGTTTAAAAACAGCAATTAGAGAATAAAAACTACAAATAAATAAGTTAATGGGGAAATGTATATTTAATTAAAAATATAATCTATAATTAATATTTATGTTTGCTATTGACATTATCTAGTTGTTTATTGTTAATGTTGATGTGGTTGTTACTGTTGTCTTAGTGGTGTATTGATCTGTGTTTGTGATATTGGTATTGCTTTATAATAAATTCCAGCACTACAATTAAAAAGTAGTATTTCAGCATCATGTATGTGGTAGTGTTGTTTGTTTGTGTTGTTGTTTTTTGTTCATTTGTGTATGTGGATATCGACATCTAAATATTAATATTGATGCATATAGTATAGGTACATATAGTATATGTACATGTACATCGGATTAGCACATTCATAATATGCAGGTGTGCTTTCTATATCTGAGACATCTGCGCGGGCAGAGAAATAGAAATGGGTATTTTTATGTTTTTCATAGATATTCACATATGTAAGCTTTAATTTCCTCTTATCTGATAACTGATACGGCGAATGGGTTTTATAAATGGAAACGTAAATAAGACAAAAAGTACAAGGGAAAGTTCATAAAGCCTAAGGCAGAAGCTGAGAGAAAGACAGAGGAGGCAGAGAGAGCGAGAGAGACAGAGAGAGAAAGATATAGAGGCAGAGAGAGAGAGAGAGAGAGTCAGAGAATGAGGGAATACCAATGAATAAATTCACATTGTAAATATTTAACCGATCTAGATCAAATGAGATCAGCGGGCGTGAGGCTTCCTGGATACAACCCGAATTTGGATTTATTTCATTTCGGAATAATTGGTTATATGGGACCTTCATGATCTGGCTGAATCTTAAACTTAACCAGCGTGTAGATAAGAGGCAGCATTGGGCAAAATTTTCAACTCTGTAGCTTTTAACCCTGTTGAGATCTTCGAGTTGAAAAAGACGGAGAGACGTTCCTTTGTCGACTCGCCTTGTCATGCTGATTAAGAATATATATACATTTTGTAGTTGGAAACGCTTTCTTCTGTGCGTTGCAAACTTAATGTCAAAATTATATACCATCACAATTTTTGTGAGTGGAATACAAATTGTTAAATAATTATTATGCATATCTATTATATGGTTACTATATACACATAAATATTAACATTAGACCAAAAGCAATATGCCCTCATTGTACAATTATCCCATGTTTGCTTGTGCACCATACCATACCCATAAAAAAGATGGCCTTGCTCCTTCGATCCAAGATTGCCACACACACATAAAATATATTGGAACGACTGGCAATCACAAGTCTGTATATTGTATTCCTGTTACCTGCTTATCCGAATCGGTCGGTATCGGTAGCTATCAGCTCGCGCTATCAGCCCGCGCTCACGTTGGTTCGTACAAGTTATATTATTCCTAAAAGTTCCAGTAGCTATAGAGTCAGGCCTATACATATCTTTAGGTAATTTTTGTAACCACAAGAAAATTGGTTTAAAGCAAGTAAACTATTTCAAACTTCGGTTATAAGATACTCAGCATTTCTTTCATATTCGATAAAAAGAACATTTTAAAAGTATTCAATGATTTTTATACTCGTTCTGTATAGGGTAAACGAGTATACATACTGTATTCGTGTAAATGTACGTAACAGGCAAAAGAAACCATTCCGACCGCATAAAGTATATACATTCTTGATCAGCATGATAAGTAGCGTCGATTTCACCCTGTCCGTAAGTCCGTTTATCCGTACGGATGTAGGAAAATCTATATCTTGAAGACTATAACAGCTAGAGTCACCAAATTTGGTATGCAGGTTCCCCTAGTATATACCCAGATAAAGTTTGTTTTGAAATATTGGCACGCGCCCTCCCCTCCCGCAAATCGATAATAACGTATTTCAATATTCGATAAACACAATATTTCATATTTAATTGACTCTCGGTTTGTAAGCACATTCTCTACCGATTTGACAAATTCATATTTTATAGTCGGAATTTCGACTTTAGCGTTCTTACTTTTCTTTTTCTGGGGAGAGAGTTTACCTTGCAATTTAACAATTCGTTAACACCAATCGTTATGAAATTTAATAGGAGATGTGACAAAATTTTAGAGCAAATGCTGCAGTTCATAGGATGACTGACTCCAGCTCAAAATAGTATTCATACAGACGGATAGATATGACTAGATCGACTCGGCTGTTGATGCTGATCAAGAATATATATACTTTATGGGGTCTTAGACACTTCCTTCTGGCTGTTACATACATATGCACGAATACAATATACTCGTTTACTCGACTAGAGTACGAATATAATTAGTCCATGAGTACAGGTTTAAAGGCGAAGTAAGCACAACTTAAAAAATGTATAGCCAAAATGAAGACCGAATATATATAACAAAATATGGAACGATATAAGGGAGCGATAGAAGGGGACGAAAAACTAAGATGATGCGCGTCCTTGACTAATTGCTAATTATCCATATCTATGATTATAACATCACTACAAATTGTTTATGTCTGTGTATGTGGGATCAAAGGTCATTCATAGCAGTCTAACAAATTGAGTTAAATTTATAAGTATACTTTAACATGTACTTTTACTTATAGCAAAAACACGTAATTAAGAAATTTGAAAACGATTGCGGGATGAGGAGTGCGTTTGACAGCCTGTGGACATGATTCTGATTCAGTCATTTATTTGAGAAGTACATGTGCAGGACTTTTTATGCAGCTGTATATATTACTTGGCAGTGATTTGTGTGTGTGTAGGTTTATTTTATTTTATTGTATTCTTAGAAAGATATGTAAACTATATAAAATTGTACCAATAGCAGGAAACAAATCAGAAATGGCTGATTTTAGAGTCTAAAAGCATCCCTATATACATATGCATATGTATTTGCTTGTATGTAGTTGTAATTGAACGTTACAAAATTACGCTACATGGAAGAGGAAAAACGAGGATTAAAGTACAAATGAGAGATGCATTGAACTAAAATAATTAAGTATATACATATGTATACATTTGTAATCTGATTAATGGAATGTGACTATATATGTAAGTAGACTGACCCTGTCCCGTAGACCTCGATCTTTACTCTTACTCTTGGTACCGGGCAGAAGTACAACTTTCTTTGGAATGACTTCGACTTGTGGTTGGGGATCAACAATAAAGCTAAGTGACCCCACCTCTACTGACTTTATGCAAGTAGATACGTTAAATTGCGGGTGAACGATTGGCGATATTCAATGTTGGACTCAGGTCCTTCAAATTTGATTAAAAATTCGTACTTGAAATAGTTATTGTAAAATCTTTACAGATAATAATGACAACAAAACAAGATACATACATATATTGTCTGCATTATGAACATCGGCTTAAAGTTCAGGAACTCGGCTAAGGAGCCACAGAATGTGATCTAATCCAGGAATATGAGTTTTGTAATAATTACTGTTAAAATGTAGATTTAATAAGCGGTTAATCAACAATACTCAGCTCTGGGCATTCCAGTGTATTTAATAGAGATTTCCTATATCAGCAATTGGAAAAACTCGCGAGCACTTGTATCTTAAGTGAGAAATCGAATTTAACTTAATATTCAAGGATAATCTACTTTCTTCCCGGCACTTGAGTTTGAGTATCAGTTTAAGTCTTATAGAAATAGAGATGTATACACTATGTCCATTTTCAGATTGTTTTAGCTGACCGAAACCATGGATATGAATGCTGTTGTAGAAGTATGCTTTTCTTTGGATATGCATATATGCTTGTGTCACTGACGTAGTGTTAATTTAAGAGAGTTAAAACAAACTCAAATGCAGGCAAAAAAATATTGCACAGTTGCTCCACCATTCGAGAACGAGCTTGTGATATTATCAGTCTGAAGGCTTTTGCAAGTGATCTCGCATCACTTTGTACTAAACGAATGTTTTCTACCCTTCGCTATGGGAAACAGTGTACATATTGCATCGATGCTTAGATTATCTCGAACAACAAGAGTAATAAGAATCAAGCGTTTTGGTCTAGCAAAGCGGCATTTCATACTTGAGAAGCGAAATTGTAGTGATTTACATAGGGATTTTGGCTTCGGCATCCTTCCGGACGCCAATAGGCAAACATAGAAAACCCAATGGAATCATTGGGGTGGCCAATATAAATATATGGACTTAGCTTTCCTTTCTTAAGTCATTTCCCCTTTTTACCAGCTCATATAACATATGAGATTTCGGTCAGGTGAGGTGTGTTCATTGTGATTATTATTTATAATGATTTACTTGAAAATAAAACTAAGCACTCAGTTTAAAAAAGAAAAGTCAAATTTTGTTATTTACATTTTCAATTTACATTTTCAGATTCATTACACACTAGTATATATTAAGGAGGCGGGTGTGGATGTTGTTGAGGGAAATAATAAGTTGAAATCATAATAAAAGCAACGCGAATAAGACCGCGTTTGTCGAGTGTAAATTGTACCTGTGATTGTTAGCTTGCACGACCATTTAGATGTACCCTCAACCGTGGCGAGCTCAGCCTGTTCTAATGAATCTATGTGTGTATCTGGATCCACACCGAAGGTCATCCTTGAAATTGAATGGGAATTGAGAGATTGCAGAGATACATACAAATATAT
Source organism: Hirtodrosophila duncani (assembly GCA_037043425.1). Lineage (NCBI taxonomy): Eukaryota > Metazoa > Arthropoda > Insecta > Diptera > Drosophilidae > Hirtodrosophila > Hirtodrosophila duncani. Next base: position 52,506 of record JBAMBM010000837.1, read on the forward strand.
TTATGTGATATGGCATGTGGGTATTATCTCCGGGGAAAGCTTAACTCTAAAGGTGGGGGCTTGACTTTGGAACGGTTTGGATATCCTTTTCATTTTGGCTCGACGATTACACTCGAAAGTCCGTTGTTCTGTAATTGCTGTTTATGGGTCTCATTTTCTTTTCAATTGCAACCGTTATTCGTGTATTCTACGGTGAACAAAAGGGGCGAGGCCGGGGCTTAACTCGTATATACACATACTGGAATTTGTTCGCTTCTTCGTATACAAATAGTCATATGCAAATAGGTTTTTATCATCAATATATATATTTACAAGAAAATTGTAAAGTTTCACGGTGTATGTCTGTGTATGTGAGTGTTATTTTCTGTTGCAAATGGATATATTTTTAAGTATTCTCAATAAATTTTGTTTTTGATTTGAACTCTCATGCGACACAGAAACCGAAAAGAAATGCATATAAATTGTTCCCAATTTCAAAGAATATAACTGAATTTTTAAAATAGTTCAAAGAAATGCTTCAATCGATTGCAAACACAAAATTACTTAATACAAAAAAATACTTTGAGTGCAAAAGTACCCCTATGCTGCATCTGTAGCAAAACATGGACATTCCGATGTACCCTGATCTCATAAAAGATCCCATGTATTTGCCCCTTACAAAAGAACATTATGGTTGGCAAGAGAAAAATTAAGTGTAAACTTCAGCAAGCCAAAGCTAGCTTCCTGTTTTGCTTTTTTCAAACGAAACTGATAGCAAAATGCCTACTAAAGAATCATGAAACTCTTTGGGTACAGAATATGCTGGTTTTTAGTTGTGTTTTTGTTTTGGTGTGATTTGGATTGTTGCACTGGTAGTTAAATATATATGCAATGTATATGTAATTACGTTTATATACAAGAGCATTCCTTCATGCAAACATTCATACGTATACGAACTTCGCTTACATGAACAACATACACACACAGACGTTGATATGTATACATATTTTTATGTAAATAGTAACCTCCATATTATAATTTATAATTTTTTTCGGAGGCGGAGGCTCCGTGTCACAGGTTTGAGCCGGGTGTGATTTAGCATTAAAAAAAATTATTAGAGGAACAACCTCCACACCGGCGTCACAGCAATTTCTAATTTTGGACCACTTGCAAGTCAATTTTTTAAAACGGCTTAAAGTTTTCTGAGAACAATTTGATACAATCCCTATATTCGATTTTTATTGAACCTAGTACTCAATGAGGCCAATCGCTGCACATAAAAACGTATTAGCATCTAACATTTATTAATAACCTCTCATTTGTTTTTAACCCTGTAAATTCGCTTTTTTGGTACTTCTCCAAACGCACTATACAATGGCTTTGGTACCCACCAACTTTCATTTTTGCACATAAAAAACATTCTAAACATGTAAGACAGCTATAGTCGATATAATGTTTTTATCGGTTTGGCGGGCGGTAGGGGGCCTGGAAGATGTTGAAAAAACACATTCTGACGCCCCAAATTTAGTGACTCCAGCTCTTATAGCTAGATCGACTCGGATGTTGATGCTGATCAAGAATATATATACTTTATGGGGTCCGAGACGCCTTTTTTTGCCTGTTACATACATTTGCGCGAATACAATATACTCGTTTAGTCTACTAGAGTACGAATATAATGACCACTTTTTTATATATATGTGTATATAGACAAATGTTGTTGTAAAAAAATTCAAACATATAATAAATATAAATAAATGTATACTTGTCTAACTGAATTCTGCCGTTAAAGTTGATGTTGCAGTCACAATTTCATAGTTAATTACATAGATGCATACATACATACACACTCACACCACACACAGTAAGTAAGTATATATAATACAAAATGAAAAGTACGACGGTTACGATTAGAGATTAGTATCACATGTATTCTTATAGAGATACACATATGCAGCACGGTTACGGTAAATACTTATGCGTATGCGTGTACTCGCTTGTAAATATTTGCGGAAGGGCTCAAACCTGTGATTGCAATCTTCGCCGACCATTTACTGGTGCCATCCAGAACGCTTTGCTTCACAGCTTTCATGTGACCGGTATGGCTCTTCTCCTCAATGCTGAATACGGCTCTAAATTCATATACATACATAGTATGACATGGTGATACAAATTACGATATAGGGTGTGAAAGTGGGAGTGGGACTCGGAGTAGAGGGCCGCGAAATAGTGCATTTTAAGTATTTGTATACAGAGTCCAGATCATTGTAAGTGTAAGTTGGTTACCAAAATATATTGATACTTTTGCGTAGGGGCACTTCAGGACACAGTGTCATACTGAAATTACAAACTGGGGAAAGCTAGGGCCCTCTTTGGTTTCCTCATGGTTGTTGTTGCCGTCGTACATCGAGTTTCCGTATCCGCACCAGTCAAGATAGGGTCAACGAGCTTATATGCTTAAAGGGCAGACACATTACCTGATTAATTCGAATATTTCGGGTTTCTCACGCTCGCGCTGCTTCATCCGATCCTTCATGGCGGTTATTATGGAATTCGCTTTGTCCTCGGCTCCATGTTTTGAACTTTTCTCAGCGGCACCTATAGAACAACGGTAACATAATGCAATACACAAACCTGAATAATGAAGCCCTGCATGAATGCATTCAAAAGGACAAATGAAACATTCATTCACAAAATAAATGGTCGTGTATAATGCACCCACTCTAAAAATAATGAATACAGAAAACACTGTTCACATAACATGTCACTTGCAATAAGTATTCAATAAGTATGCACTCAGTAGAAAAATTCTAGAATTTGGGCTTGTGATTTAAGAACATTGTGTACTTAAGCAAATTCTAACATTTTCAGACTTGGCTATAAGTTGAGTTAAAGTTGTACATACGAGAATGGTCGAGAATAAATGTATTCATGCACTGCTCAAATAAATAATCCTCACACTCACGCCCACGTTCACAGCTTAGGCTAGTAGGAAACTAGACTTTCAGATTTGACAATATACATTACTTATATACTTACGTTGTAGACAATCGGCATTTAAGAGATCCTTGCACTTCTCATGGCATTTAACCCCGCACTCCGTGCACCGTACCCCTTGCCGTGCAATGCCCCAAAGCAGACCCTCGCACTCATAGCAATAGGTGGGTGAGGTGGCCGTCCACAGGACGAAATTGTGGGGAGTTGTTGAGGATATCGGGTAGATGAGAGCTTGCAGGGCCTTTTTATAGACATGCATTTTCTGAAAAACGCGAAACATGCAACCGCAACGGTAGTATGAGCGCACATTCTGAGTTTAAAAATTCGCAGTACTGTGCGAACTGAGTCTGGCACGAATGCATCTAAGGGTATTGAGCGGAAATACTAACCAGTTCTTCATCGTTGAGCGTTGGGCGCGGAACTGCAGATGTGAGTCCTGCGTTCCGTTTAGTGGCGGCCATTGTCTAAGGGTGTTGACAAGGGGATTATAACGATTAGTACGAACATATGAATCATATTCTTAATATATGCATGTATGCAGCTCAATATGGAATATATCTGGGTGTAGTAGCGTTAAGCACAAGTTGTAACTATTTTTATACAACTATGTATCAAAATATAGAGAGATATGTAGTAGATAAACATACTATCGGCAAATGGTGGTTACGAAAGTATCGAATCGAAGCATTCCATTCAGAACAAAGTGTACTAAGCTACTGATTGCTAATATCAAATCGAAATCGTGCCTATAAAATTAGAATTATATCTATACTAAATCTAAGTTAGTGTGTTGTGACTACCAAGAAATTAAAGCAGCAGCAAGCAAAATAAAAATCGCAAATCACAATTCACAAAAGTCATTAAATTTTGTAATTATTAATAAAAGTAATTGGAAATTAATGTCAAGTAATGTTCACGCTAGACAGATACGCATGTGAGTGTAGGGCATATGTAGGTACAATATAGTCGTAGTCGTAGTCGTATATTCAGGGCCGTAGTAAGGCAGTTTTTTTAATGACATTTTTTTGGTCATTAATCTTTAAGGGGCCTAACTCATCGATACGGCCCTGCGTACATTGGTTTATCTTTGGATATAAAAAACATACACGAGATGCCATTCAAATTTGAAACACACGAAAAAATGATTTTTAAAAGGACGAAAATAAATGCGCAAATTACCCATTTTTGGTTTAAAATGGGACGCAGAAGTATAAAGCGCCACTTAGCTGTTAGACGAAGGACGGAATAATTAATTTGACACATCAAGCTCGGAGAATCGACTTCATCTTTTATTAGCTTATGTATAATGAGACTCAAATACAAAGCTAGGCGGATATTAGGATCTATCTAAAGGAAGCAAACTGCTAAAATTGCTTTTGCAAATTCAAATTTCACTTTGGGGTCTAAGAGAATCCCAAGTAATCTACGGTATCGACCCGAATCAGGGCCTATTATTAAGATGGTACCATGAAGGAAGCGGTATGCTGCGACAGAACGACATAACTTGATGGCATTTATCAAGTTGACGTGAACCCATGATTGGAAAGCATCAAGATCACCTTGAAGCATCTTCAATTTCAGAGCCATTGATTTAAAAATGTGCGGTTGCATGGAAAACTTGTACAAATTGGTTTTCCAAATTTAGCTAATCGCACGGGTTTGCTGGAAAGGCATTGCATGTCAGGGTTATTTGTGAAACAATAGTCCAAATTGAGAACTGTGGCAACGTTTTCGTTTTAAAAAAGTAATGTTTCTTTGGCTTCGGCTTGGATAATAAGTTTTCAGACGTCTCTCAAAACTTACAAATAAATTTGTTAAATGATTATATAATAATAGCTGCAATATATGTCATATTTAAAATATTTCGCGTATGGGTATGGCAATTTTCTGAGTGTACGCGTATGCATTGCTGTTTAGTATTGTTGTTGTTGCTGCTGCTAATGTTATTGTTGTCTACCAACCGTGTAAGTGTACAATTCATGCAAATGCACTGGTTCTGGTCTAGTATATCCCTCTCCCTCTCCCTCCTGCTGTAGTTGTATTGGTTCTGGTTTTTGTCTTGTGATCGTGTGCTGTAGTTGTTGGTTAAGAGAACAACGCCCATTACATTTTACATGTTTGCGTATATGTGTGTATGTATTCTTGATTAGCAGGACCCTAGCACCAGAGACTGATACCCAATGAAGAGGTCGATGTGATTAGATTTCTGATTAATCTACATACATATTGGATTTCTTGTGTTGTTTCTTTATGTGAGTATGCTTTATCATTCATTACCATGGATTATCCAATACGCAAGTCTCGTTCACATTGAAATGTGTAACTGCTTTTCTATGACGGCAATATGATAGCGAAGAGGAAGAGTTATTCTTCCTGAAAATTTCGTTTCTACGGCAGCTTTATAATAGTGAATTATTCGAATACTATATATCGACGGACCTCTTCCTGCTCATCAAGAACTTATGCACTTCATATAGTCGGAAAGCAATAAATAAACGTTTACACCTTACACACACACCTTGCGCCTGTCCAATCTCAGAGTTCATCAGGTACAGCTTTACCAACCGACTATTTAAAGGTTTGCACACGTATGTGTATATCTTACATGTTGGAAATGTTGGTACGAATGTGTGTAGATAAGCCAAGCGAGAAAGCAACGAGTGGTTATTAAGTTATTAAATGTGTGCATTTTAGTATGTTTGGTGTACGGAGTATGTTCATGTGCCGTTACACTGGTATCTTTTTTTTTGAAAGGAACGTAACGCAAAATGTTTGTGGCATTGTAGTAAGAGTAAGAGACTGCTTTTAAATGTTGTTATAACTGCTAAAGTGAATTTTACAAAAATATATAAAAGAATCTAAATTGAAAAGAAGTGGAGAAATTGATTGACGTCTACATATACCTTGAGCACCTGCGGTCCATATAATCATTATTCATAGAGGAGAGAAAACGAAACATTTTAGCATCGAATTCGTATAGTAGTAAGTACATACACGTATACGTGAGTGGTAGAGTAGAATTTGTAGTAAAAGTAAATGTGTGTATGCAAATTATTTTGGTTTGTGCTTTTTTTTTTTGTTTTAAAGTAATAAGTTTTGATAAAAGTTAAAAACCGAAAAGAATTCGTACTGGGGAAAAGAGAATCGACTAATCGAATCGAACGCTGTCATCACTTCAAATTTGGTGCTTCGCATTTGAGTAAATGTAATATTTTCAATCCGTATCAACATTAAATATAAAATATTGATATCAGGTTGATATTAGATTGATGTTCGGATTTGCATTGGGCGCAATCCATCTTCGGGTTGTTTAGGTGAGTGTACATTTATTTGAGTATTATAGCTATTAATGTGAAAGCAAACGTGTCGGTTGCAACATTTGTAGATTTGTTTAAGCAGCCTGCTTTCCATAACATTCTACCCAGCGGTCAAATTACCGGACATTTACAGGGGTTGGATATACAAGTCTTGAATATACCGCCACCATTTGAACGTTATTATATAATAATGTTAAGCACTGTGCGAAAATCATCTCTGGGTTGAGACTATAGAAAGAAACAAAAATAAATGATTAGGCATCTGTACTTTTGAACAAAATAAGCATTATCAATGAGGCGAGCTCACGACATCTTGTTAATAAAGAAATGTCACTGTTTAGTGTGGATTTTCAGCTGGCCATTGGTCTTGCGAACTGTTAAAAGCGTATCTTGGTGACTTTACCATTTATGGTGAAATGACGGAGTAAGACGATGCAGATACTTAAATGTGTTCTAACATGAGTCGTCCCGTCGAGAACTTCAAGACTAGGCAGACGTTGCCCAAACTCGATTTACTCTTTGTTTTTGTTCTTATGTGAAAAGAGTGTTGGATTCAATAAAAATCAAAAATACACTAAATACACAGGGTATTATTATTTCTAAGAGCGTATAGAATTCCTTAAATTGGAAAACTGGACTTTACCGCTTCATAATTTACCGCTTCACTCTTGATTCATTGAATATATTTCGAATATCGGCATTCATAAAACTAAAGAATCAAAACTAAAATGTATAAAAATGCTTACTCACCAATTCAGAGACAAGGGGTATAGATTTCCGGCGTGGCCGAATATCAGGCATGCTGTCAATATTACTATAAAAGGGATTGTCGCCAGGATGGCCATTGGAACGAATGCCCACTTCGCCAGTACCGCTTCCATTCTTTAAAGAGAGAAAGAAAGAAACAATTACACAAGCAAATTAATAGATATATATACATTTATACAAAAATAATAAAAATACAGCAACAACTTAATATACAATATTAAACAATTATTTCGACACCATTACAACGCCTATAAAATCAAGTTTCCCACAACACTCGATACAAATAAGAGAACTACCCGAAATGTTCGATTGCAGTACATAGGTCACCGAGATGGTACTGGTGCTCGCGACATACATATGGATGTCGAAATAAATAACAAGAAAAGTGGCTGTTGAACATGTATAACATTATATTATATAATCAAAATGGCTTAAGACATTTTCGTACCAAAGCGATTACCTTTTCTTTATCCTTGGTCAACTCATCCTCTTTGATTTTGTCCTGGTTATTCTTCTCCTCGATTTTACGTTCTTTGAGCGTTTTCAGTAGCTTCCATTTACTGCTACCTAGGTTTGCATTTGCGTTACCCACAGCTGCAGCAGTAATAGCGCTACTTACACCAATACCTTGGGAAGCAACTTCAGCATCAGAAACATCAACACATGAATCATGACCAATTAATGGCTTCTGAAATGTTGATGTCGAGTTAATTATTGCACCTGTATCTGCATCAATAGTGGCAACCGCTTCTCGCAGAGTGGCAATCAATGAATTTTGACTCTGATTCTGAACTTGAGGCAAAGTCGGACCCGCGATGGCTATACGGGTGATGGGGTCTGATACTAATACGGGGTCTAACGCCGTATCTTCCTGGTTTGGTTTGCAGAACATCTTTTCTTCAGCATGCAAATCCACTTGATTATCATCTTCATCAGTTAACTCTGTAGGCGTATCGGGCCCAGATGTGGCACCACTTGATGAAGATCCATGTATGGTGTCTTCGGGATTGAACTCGGACTTACCCGACTTCTGGTTTTGCTTATATTTGCAATCATCGTCAGAGCTGTATGGGGAACTGGAGCCGTTTCCTTTTCCTCCTGTCCCATTGTCTGGGCTGTGATATGGTTTTTCTTTTTCAAGCGTTTTTGCGAAGCAATGACGTCCGCCCCCACCCCATAAAGAAGACGCTTCTCCTCTCGAATGTGTCCAGCCTCGTCTTTGTGAATAACGAGTCCGGGCACATAGCTTCCAAACTGATAGTCCGCATTGACGTCTTGCCAAGCGCTGTGCATGTCACAGACCTTGGCCAGTTTATCGCTTTGCTTTGGCCATTGTTTTCTCAAAGCTGATTCCCACTCCCGTTCTGCTGAGCTTTCCACTTCATTTTCAACTTTAACTTGAATGCCAGTTATATCTGACTCCATCTTGACCACACTTTGAAGTTCCTTTAAGACATGAGACATTAACTGCTTCACACTATCATCAGGAACATCAGATTCCACTAAAGAGAATCCGTCGCCATATCCATCGCTATCTAAAGCCAACTGATCGATTTGAGTAAATAGAACCTGGTTTTCTTCCGATTCGACTTGAGCTAATTGATCTAGCTGTTGCTGCTGTAATTGCTTTTCTCTTTCTTGTTGTTGTTGCTCCAGTTCTTCTAGCTGGCGCAGCTCATAGCAAAAGTATTCATCATCCGTATCGATGCTATCCTCAGTGCTTTGTCGTCGCGACGATGACAAAGTACGGCCAGAATGCTGACTGCGATTGTCATCGTCCTCCCTGGGCGCAGCTGAGCTATAGTTGTAGTTATAGCTAAGAGAGCCTGGAATGTCCAAAGATTGTTGAGCAGGGCAAGCCCCCACTCGACCATTGCTTTGCTTGGCCGTGGGACTGCTAAGGGTAGAACTGGCTCCTCTACCGTAGGCCTTAACTGAGGCAGAGGCAGATGCTGCTGAAGTTACGCATATTTGAGCATCACTTATGCTTTCATCTTTAACCTCATTCTCGTCATCGACATAAACCGAATTACTTTTCTGCAGCATACTGACATGAGTTGGGGCGGAAGATGTAAATGGAATTCCTTGGGGTGTGGTCATTTCTGTTGCTGTAATCATAATTTCATTTGTCTCGACACGTATTACGGGAACTGTCTCCGGCATGATAATGAAGTTCTTTTGACTGAGCAAAATACCATTGGCTTTAGCTGAAGATGCTCTACATTCGATACCGGCCATCTCTATCTCGGCCTCAGCATTTGCAAACGGAGGTCGCTTGATGTCTCCCACAATAGCAAAAATATTTGTGCTTTGTTTTTCCGATTTTAATAGAGATTGATCAGAATTGGGGTTGTGCTCTGCGTTCTCAAGGTAGTCGAATTCCTCATCCTCTTCTTTTTGTTGATCTTGTTCTTGTTCAGATCTTAGATTTAGCCAACCATTGGGATCAGAATCATTACTAACACCACCATCTCCACCATCTTCACATTCGCTAGCCGTAAAATCATCATTATCCGATGAATTAAAGCTGGGCATATCTACATCGGGTTCGGAGATGCTAGAGCCGGGTCGAAGGCCAAAACTGTGCCGTTTATATGACTTTGCTTTTTGCATCAGATTGTTCATTTTGGATGAAAATGAACGCTTCGCTCTATCTAGATCCCGATCCTGGTCCCGTTCCGAGTCAGATGAACTTCTCAGTGATCGATTCTTGGCTCTTTGCATGATGCGCATGGGTAGCTTTTGTATGCGTCTCGATAGCTCCAAATGGCTGTCATTTGGGGCAGATACTTTATCACCTTCGATTTTGGAGCGTCTAACTAAAGGGTACGATCCAGCCTGGCCACGACGCTCTTGCATCTGAGAGCCCGAATCACAGTCTTCAACTTGCCCATTCCTTCCTCCACTTGGTAGTGATTGCGACCGATTATATCTCTTCGGCCGCTTTAATTTCAAATTGTCTGGCAGAAGCTGGCTAAGCTTATTCCATACTTTTGGTGGCTTGACAGGAGGTGGGTCCTCAACACACTTGGTCAACAGGATAATCTGCTGATGATGCTGGTGATGGACGCTTGAGCCATTTAAAACCGAATATTGGCCGTCTCTGCGTTCAAATTGTTCGTTGTGAAACGCATGCGATATTCCGTTGGAGCTATAGTCGTGAGTCTGAAGCTGTGAATGATTCCTTTCCCTTTTTTGACCGCGACGGGGTTGGTCGCTCAAGTAGTCCAAATTATGGCTACTTTTATAGTCGGCAATGCCATTCGATGATGGATAATAAACAAGTCTGTCTGTCAAATGAGGCTTGCGAGTTTGATCCTGCATCTCCAGATGATCAATATCAGTTTCCTCGTAACCAGTTTTCGCTTTTGTAGCATCTTTCAAAGCCCCTTGACTTTTCAACAGATCTGGCATGCGACTCGTTTTATCACTGATCTGATTACTTTGTTGTTGTTGGTGCTGTTGTTTATCCCATTGGAGCATTTCATCCACTGTGCAAATTTGTTGCCGCACATTGAAAATAGACTTGTTCTCATATACTGAACAAATGGGCATATTTTTCGATAGCTCCTTTATATAATTGAGATTCTCCTCAGAGAAAGCATACTCAGTGCCCGACATCTGTTGATAACTCGACGATGGTAACGGTTCGCCTTCCACGGTCATGATTGTGTCGTTGTATTTAGTCAAAAATGGGTTAATTTTCGGTGAGTTGGGTGACCAGCCACTCATTGAAGATAGACCCGAATCTGATTTGGTCTGAACTTGAGCCTGCTGAGCTGCTACCTCAATTTCAGTGAATGGATTCGATTTGTTCAAATTATGGTTCGATTTGTCGTCATTGGGCGCTGGTGGTGGTGGACTTGGACTAGCAAAATTTGTAGCCAGTCCCATTATGTCATCAACATCGACTAGCTCCTTAGTGCTCGCCATATGCTTCTCCGGATTTTGTAAATGCAGAAGGAAGAGCATGCTATTATGACGCTCTAGACTCTTCTTCAAGGACCTGATGTACTCGTCTTGCTGGTAAATATTTATGTTCGACGAGGAGCTCGATATTTGGAGCTTGTATTCGGTATCCGTATCTATATTGGGATCAAGATAATTGCTGGATCCTAGACCATGGCTATAAATTATTCGGTCAATTTTCTTTTTGCGATTAATCTCAATTTCCTGTGTATCAAGCAGTTTCAGCTGTTCATCCAGGTCAGAGTTAGTTCGCAAAAGATGGGCACTATAATCGTTGGAGATTGATGCTGTGGTACCTGTACCATTCTTTCTACTACTCTTGTCAGCTCCTATTTTGTAATCATCCAAGGAATTGCCTACCAATTTCTTCAAAGTATCGATATTTTTCGCAAACTTTTTCATGACCAGATCAAACTTTTCATCGACTTGCAACACCCGTAGGCGACGCAACTCTTCGGCCATTGTAACAGGGTTCAGCAAGAGCAGTGTTAAGTTCTCGTCCACCTGATTGAGCTTCTCAAAGAATGTCTGCTCTGAACGAATTGTCTGTCGCAATCGTAGTATTTGCGGGGCCGTCAAAGATTTCAGACCACTGATCTTGTTGATTTCGCGTATCATCACATCTGTCATGCTGTCCAAAATGGCACTGTTGTCATCATAGAGACCGCAACTATTGCCTTCGGATGAAGAAGACGCCGTTGAACGCCGATTCTGATTTTGAGTCAGTGGCTCGTCGGTTTCGGAAGCCACAAACGGGACTGCAAAGCAATGTGTCTGCGATTGCGGCTGGTCCTGACTAGATTGGGCTAGAATACTTTTGAGATTGTTAATCATGTCCATTTCGTTCTTATGGTGCTTCTTTTTTCTGTGCTTGCGGACCTCCTTGCGTTTTGGGAGACCCTCCTTGGTTATTACATATGCAGATATTCTTGGTTCCATTTCCATTGATGAATACGTTGTCAGCTCAGATTTATGTTCCCCTTCTAAAACCTCATCTTCATTGGCCTCGTGTATCATCATCAAAGATGAAGCCGATCGCCCAGTTAAGGATCCAGCTGTTGATTCAATGATATGTTCGTGCGATGTCGTTTTCTCGGATTGTTGAAGCAAACGCTCCATATTGGATATTTCAACGGATAAACCATTTTCTCGATATGCTTCATTCAAAGTCTTGTAGAATGATTCATCTTCATTTAGATCCGTTCCCCCCGTATCCTCGATAGGCACAGCTTGATTGCAGCCTCCTCCTCCCCCTTGACCAGTTTTAGAGGCGGCTAGCCGAAAAAACTGAACATCATCAATGAGTTTACCTAGCTTTACTTCATTGCAATCGTCGGAGCAGGCAGGCCCCGCATCGATATTAATAATTTGACTATGTGAATACGCCTTACGACAGCCAAACTCATCAGATTCTTTTGCTCTCCCATTACCACCTGCCTTCATAAATGTTTGAGGCAAATTTCGTAGACTGCCCGAAATAGAGGCCGAAGCAGCAACCTCCTCAAGCACCCGTCGGCCATTTAGAAATTCCTTGAGCAGCTCGGCGCGCGCCTTGTTGGCCAAGGTCTGTTGCTGTTCGTACAAAATCAAGTCGGAATCTGAATAAAGCTTATGGCGTGGGTGAGCATGCTGCTTCTCATCTAAAAGCCAAGCGGAGCTCACATTCACATCGAGATCGTCATCCGCACTGTGATCTGGAGCACTGTCGGCGTATCGTAGGAACAGGTCATCTGTGTACGTCGCCGTTGCCGCATCCATTAGCAGGCCTTCGGCAGAGGCTTCGCCTACATATTCGGATAGTTCATTGCCGCGGAAACTCTGGCTCTTGTCTGCACTCAATTTTAATTCTAAATCCACATCCAAATGCATATCCATGTCTAGCATCTCCGTCTGGTAGTCCACGAAGGAAGACTGGATTTCCTGCTCCTGTTGTTTGGCGGCTGCAATTAATCCCATTAAGTTACTTACAACCGATTGTTGCTCCACAGATATATTCTCGAGCTTCTCCAGCCGTGTCCAAATCTTCCCATACTCCGTGGACAACAAGTCCAAAGCACGCCAAGCAAACTTCAGCTCCGTCTCTAGGAGGCTAATGCGTGTGGCTATTTTATCCATATAATCGGATATAATGTAATCGGAATGCTGCTGAGAATTATACAGTTGGGTTAGCTGCTGTTCGCTTCTTATGGATACCATGCTGCCATTGGTCGCATCTGATCTGGAAAGCTCAGACATAGACAAAGCCATAGCGATGCCATCACTGGGCTGTTGCAATTTGGTGGAAAGCAGCTGATGATGCAAGTACGGATGAGGATGGGCTGCCATTGCTATGGCATCAACTAGCTGCTGTTGCTGCTGTTGTTGTCTGAGCTGTTGCTTAATCTTAAACTGGCTTTGCAAAGCATTGGCGGCCACCGCATGAATTTGATGATGCTGAAAATCATTAGAGCTGACTGTGTTTAGGGTTGTTTCGGTCAGGTGCTTGTCATGTTGCTGCTGAAGTTGTTGCTGATAATGTTTATCCGGCATTGGCATTTCAGCATAGTTCTGCGCAGCTGCAGCTGCAGGTGCTGCTGATGTTGGCAAAGACATCTCGTCTGCGTTTGTTGTTATATGATTTGATTTGACCTAAATGAATGGCACTTTCAAATACCATTCTTGCAAAGCAAATAAACATACATACAGAGTGGTGTCCCAGAATCGACTTATTTTAAAATTTTCGTTACTTGGAGGTAACAGTATCTATTATTTACATAAGGTATTGGAAAAGTGTTTTGTGTAGTAATTCCCTTAGTATTTCTACAACATTTTGTTTTCAATTAAATGAAATGCATTTCTTTCCATCCATTCCTCAGATTTCAATATACATTCTCGTGCATACAAATGTATACCGTTAAAAACTCTTCAGGGCCAAAACGTAACTGAGGTTGCTCTGCAAATTTGCAGGTTACAGCCCCAAGTAAGCCGGAGCTTTCTTAATCCAACGTAAATATTCGATTCCAGGGGATGGAGGGGTGAGGAAGTACAGCTTAAACAGGCACGTTGAGCTTGCCGTAGAAAAATCTGGTTTTTAAAAACCAATTTAAGCGAGGGAAAACATGGCCTTTTCATAGATACTCGTATTTACATAAACGCACACAAAGTCAAAAAATGTTTCTAGCGAGGTCTCGGAATTTGAGTCAGTAAGTACGAGCTCAATTCGACGAGCTTTTATTATTGTTATAAGCACTTATGTATTTGGCATGCTTATGTACAAATGTTTGGAATTGCACATGTGAATATTCATATTTCGATTGTTGCTGTCTGCAAAAGTGATTGTGGTGGTGGAGCCCCCACCATTCCTGTCGGTACAACTCTCCCTCCTCCAACCGCCGCTGTCTAGCATGTGACACAATTCCTGTTTCTTTCTTGTTTTCTTCTTTTTTTGTATAAAATTGTGTATACGCATATCGTTTCATTTCGCTCAACGTTTTATTTCCATTGTTGCATTGTATATGCAATATCTATATATATATATATATATATATCTATATATATATTGTATATGCAATATCTATAAATATTTATATATATATATATATATATATATATATATATATATATATATATATATATATATATATATAGATATATATATGTATATATATATATGTAATATAATATATGTAATATATGTATATATGGCCGATTGGAGAATTTTTAAATAAACATGTTGAATTACACACAATCTGTTTTGCGATTTAATTCAATTTAATTAAATGCAACAGAATTTGATGAATTTATGTTAATCTAGAAATTTGACGGAAAGAAATGCATCCGCTTGCCCAGCCGCGACGATGTGAATCGAAAAGCGTTGAAAAGTATACTACAATCTTGGTAAATTCTGCTTGTTGTGCCCGCTTATACTACTGCTACTGCCCTGCCCCCTTTAGTATTTGTGTATGCATGGTTGTGTGTTAGTGAGATGTTCCCTCAGAACTTTTGTTTCAGAACACAGTGACACAGACACCAGCACCAGGTTATGGCTATGCCAATGGATATGGCTATGACTATGTCTATGGTTAAAAGCTTTTGTATACAATCGCGAGTAGAAGAGCGAGACGGAATTGTGATTCCAATTCAATCGGCGAAGGCATTGCGCATGCCACAAAGCCAACTTCAACTAACTTAAAAGCTTGGACATTAAAGCTTTGCACAAAGCTTAAGCACCGAAAAGTAAGTACGATGAACTTCCAATTTCAGATATAATTAAATTAAAATTCACCTCAAAAACATGACCTCAACATAGTACAACA
Organism: Hirtodrosophila duncani; assembly: GCA_037043425.1. Taxonomy (NCBI): domain Eukaryota; kingdom Metazoa; phylum Arthropoda; class Insecta; order Diptera; family Drosophilidae; genus Hirtodrosophila; species Hirtodrosophila duncani. The sequence goes on from JBAMBM010000837.1 coordinate 67,831, forward strand.
CCTGTACCCTCTATAACAACCAACACCAACAACATAAAACTAACTATTCGTATATATAAACATACCAGTTTATATGCGGTCCACAACGGTCACACTTAAAATGACCGAGCGCCCATGAAACTTCGTAAACACGAGTCTGAAGCTAAAGCTCGGTGTGTCCGGGTGTGTGAAAATCTATATTTCGGAGATTGTAAGAGAGACCTCAAGTTTTAATATTATGATTCCATATATCCTTACTAGTACTGGAGAAAACATCGATGTTATAACTATATATCGAATTTTTTCAAACATAAATTTTTTCCGATGTTTGATGTTTTTATACTCGTACTCCAGTAGAGTAAACGAGTATATTGTATTCGTGCAAATGTATGTAAAAGACAAAAGGACGCCAAAAATTATATATATTCTTGATCAGCAACAACAGCCGAGTCGATCTAGCCATATCCGTCTGTCCGTCAATCCGTTCCTCCGTCCGTATGAACACCTATATCTCGGAGACTATAAGAGCCAGAGTCACCAAATGTGCCCCTTTTGGGGCAGCAGATCAAGTTTGTATTACAATTTTGAGTCTCCCCCTCCCACCCCTCGAAAATACACCGTTATCCACAAAAACAACTATAAGAGCTAGGGTCACAAAATTCGTTATGTAGACTCCCCTTGTAGGGCGTCAGAATGTGTTTATTTCCACACCCCCTCCCGCTCAAATCGATAACCCACAAGTCTTAACGCATTTAGTTGAAACTCGGTGTGTATATGGTTGTATGTAACACATAATCCACCGATTTGCCAAATGTCATTAAAATAGGATAATAATTTTAGACGAAATCGTAAAAAACATTTTGTTCTCATACACCGTACCTCCCAAAAAAAAACCAAAAAGTATTGCATACTTTCATATGTGTCGAATATAAAATAAAGAGCACGAGTTTCTTATAGTCGGAATATCGAGTATAGCATTCTTACTTGTTTAACATATGATTTAGCATCACTAAAAAAGCGGGAAATAAAAGTGAATAAGGTAAGAATAAAATGGAATAAATTTTAGTATTAGTAAATAAATTAAATTGATTTTTTAGAAGGATATTGGCGTTTGCAGTGCGTGGTATTGGAGAAGTTTTTGAAGGATTGTGAGGGCATTTTTGCAGCCCTAGTTGAGTGTACATGTACGTGTGTGTATTGTCATCGTTTATAATTTGTATGTGTTTATATGAAGATTATCGAGTGAGATGGACATGGATAGCAAACCCGAATACAAACTTCCTGTTAAGCAGGCAAAGTATGGAAAATCATCAGTCTGGAATTAAAAAAAAAATAATGATGGCAAACTAGTGGCAATACCGCCAATTTGTCTGGTCATCTTAAGCAGATGGATCCCAGTTTGAAAGTAAGGGATCTACCACAGGCCTCAGGCTCTATTATGTCATTTTTAGACCAAAAATTCGTGGCATCGTCCATTTAGAAAGCAAGTATTGACAAGACACTGGTTAATTATTCCAGCTCAGACCATCCTCAGTTGTTGAAAACAAAGGATTTCGTAACTCGGTGAAAGTACTTGATATTCACTGTGAGTTACCTTCTTGTACAAAATTGCGAGATGTGCACATGGCAAGTCTATTCAACGATATGAGGTCAAAACTGAGCGACATTCTGGAAGCCGTAAAGTATTGCGCTGTGACAACAGCGTCGTTAAGAGCCAACGAGAGTTATCTGACTTGTCATTTCATTAAAAATAAAACTGATAAATGAAAAAAACTATTGAGCAGAGAATATATCGAGCTCGTCGCATGACGTTGTGGACTGACAAACTGACGGCCATTTTAACTGATAACTAAAGAAACATAATAAAGGCATGTGAGACGCGTGCCTTGGTTTGCTCATTCATTCAATTTGACCGTACAAAAATGAAAGGATCTCAAATTAATTATAAATGCATAACATATATATATATATATATTGTGTTGGCGACCTCTACTTACAATAGATGTACTTAGCCGGCTCAAGGTCGAATAAAAACAACAATTGTTAGCTAGGTCAAGGTCGTATAGAAAAAGCAATTGTTTGTTTTTTATCTGTCCTTAACCCGGCTAACTACATCTATAATATAGTACATATAAGATTATCTGACTGTAACAGAATTTCTTTTGTTAATTTGTATTAATATTTTGTTTATTTTATAAGAAAAAATGAATAAGACCCTTATTAATTTGATAAATTTACGTTTATTTTTACATTATAAGCATTCTTTACAAATTTGCTTCGCTCACTTTTTATGGTGGCCCTCATACAAACTATAGCAAATTTTAATGCCTTTATTTCATAGGTTTTTTGTTTTTCATTGAAATTGAACCAAATTTGGAGAGCATCTACGTCAACTGATCAAATTTGATTCAATTCCGGCCACGATATAGACCCCATAGAATTGAGTTTTTCTAAATGAACACAAATAGTTTGTTTTTCACCCAAAACAAAACATATTTGCTTTGTATTAATTTTAGGAGGTCCCACGTCTGTTGACCAAATTTTATTCAGATCGGACAACTACATCCTATAACCCCCATAGAACCGATATATTTCATTTATTTTCATTATTATTATTTTCATTTTTTTTCGAATTTGTCCGAAGTTGATCAAGAGCTTTTCCGACTAAACAAATTACATATATTGTTGATCACCATGAAAAGGGGGATCTATATAACCATGTCCGTCTGTCCGTCCGTCTCTTTTAATACAAAGATCTCAGAAGTCTTAAAAGCTACAGAGCTGAGTAGATGTTTTTTCTTCTGCACGCTGGTTAAGTTGAAATTTCATTTAGATCAGACAATATATCAGATATCATATAACCCATATAACCGGTTGTACCAGAATGGAGCATAACTTTTCTGTTTTTCCAAAAAAAAAAAAAACAATTCCGGCTTGCATCCAATTGAGAAGGCCCGACGCCCGCTGATATGATCAAGATCGGACAACTATATCATATAGCTCCCATATAACCGATTGTTTCGGAATATAAACTTAGTAGCATAAAATTTCTGTTTTTAATCACATGAAACCAACCGTCCGCTGGCCTGATCTGATCAAGATCGGACAACTATATCATATAGTTATCATATAATTGATTGTTCCGGAATGAACACTTAGCAGCATTTTTATACTTGGACTCTCGTAGAGTAAACGAGTATATTGTATTCGTGCAAATGTAAAAGGAAGCGTCTCCGACTATATAAAGTGTATATATTCTTGATCAGCATCAACAGCCGAGTCGATCTAGCCATGTCAGTCTGACCGTCTGTCCGTCCGTATGAACACCTCGGAGGCTAAAAGAGCTAGTGGGTCCCAATTTGGTTTGTAGACTCCCCTTGTGGGGCGTCAGACCAAGTTCGTTTTTAAATTTTTTCATGCCCCCTCGCGCCACCGTAAATCACAAAACTTTATATCTTCCATAAATTTTAACGCATTTAGTTGAAACTCGGTTTGTATATGTTTAAGCACATAATCTACCGACTTGCCGAGTTTTGTTAAGATCGGATAACAATTGTAGACAAACTCGTAAAAAAATATTTTGTAAGAGAACACAACACAACAAACCCCCCCCCCCCCCCCCCCCAAAAAAAAAAACACAAAAAAAATTTGTTTTTTCATACTTTCGAATGTGTCGGAATATCGACTATGCCGTAAACGAGAATATTGTATTCGAGTATGAAAATATACGAGTAGCTTCAAGATCATTTTAAAAACGGTGTACTACTCACAAACCCAACGAGGTCTCTTGTTAATACACACTTACATAATTTACAACATTCTGGTATTTGAGGAGCGTACTTAGCTTCCGAGTACGCTCTGCCACTGACGGCGACGGAGATGGGGCAGAGTAGAAATCAACCTCAACCGCAGAAAAATTACAGGAAATGCCGCGGCATTCATGCATCTCCCTTTGCGTCGAATATGGATCTGTGGTGGAAACGAGATTAATTCGTTCACTAGAGGCCAAAGTAAGACCTAAGTAATCGAAAACCGATTCCATTGTAACTGTAACTTGTTGCCAACATGCGCACACAGCTCAAGCTGACATGCCACTGGCACTGGCTCCAAAGAAAGTAGAGCTCGGAGTGAATCCGGGTCAGGTATTAGCTACCAGCATGTATGTCTTTCGAATACTATGACAACACTTACAAATGTATACATACACGCACTCGCGAATTGTTTTATGTAAATACCATGCTTTAATCAATTGTACAAGTTTTGTTGTGTGTCAGTAGGCAGATACGATTAAATGCTTAGCGAATAGTATGTGAGAGGTGCTCTTTGCCCTTTGTATACCCTTGCCGAAGGTATTATAATTTTATCACGATATTTGGAACTCACAGAAGGAAACATCTTCGACCAAATTAAGTTAACGAGTATATTGTGTTCGTGCAAATGTATTTAACAGGCAGAAGGAAGCGTCTCCGACCCCATCAGCATCAACAGCCGAGTCGATCTAACCATGTCTAATATTTTGAATGAGAACACCCCTCCCCGCCACCTCATACTTTTGAGTGTGTCAAATATTGAATAAATGCTGAGTAGGAATATCTTATAGTCGGAATATCGACTATAGCGTTCTTACTTGTCTTATTTATACATGCGCAAAGTGTTTAAATATAATTAAAACAAAAGGCTAGTTTCGGCTTGCCGAAGCTTATAAACCATTCTCATTGTAAATGTATAACTGCTCTATATCAAATCTGGTTGTCGTGGGGTCTCCTCAAACCGAATTTGGTTTGATTTGGATTAAAAACAGAAAAGTTACCCTACTAAATGTTCATTTTAAAAATTTCGGTTCTATGGGAGCTAAATGATATAGTTGACCGACCTGGATGCATCTCGAACTTAACCAGCGTGCAGCAAAAGAACCATCTGGTATATAAAGTATATATATTATTGATCAGCCCGACAAGAGGAGTTGATATGGCCATGTCCGTGCGTGTGTCCGTCCGTCCATCCGCCTGTCTGTTTCAACACAAGATCTCAGATGTCTTAAAAGCTACAAAGTTTTACCAGATGCTTCTTTTCTCTGTACGCTGGTCAAGTTCGAGTCTTATCCAGATCAGACAACTATACCATATAGCTTCCATATAAATGATTGTTCTGGAATGAAGACATAGGAACATAACTTTTCTGTTTTTATCAAAATCAAACCAAACTCGGTTTGTAATAATTTGAATAAACCGTATACTGGCCTATTCTGATCAAGATCGGACAACTATATCATATAACTACCATATAGCCGATTGATCCAGAATGAACACATAGGAGCATAACTTTTCTGTTTTTCATCCAAGTCAAAACAAATTCGTCTTGTATCCCTTGTATCCACTCCATCCAGATTTGATCTAGGTCGGTTATATATTTACAATGTAAATGGTATAAGGTGCCCGAAATAAGTAAATGGGACAAAGATTTCGCACCCTGTATTAACCGTAAAATGCAATTCTTGGGTTTCTCTCTTCCCACTATATTTCGTTTATAGTGTGCTTGTGCGGTAGGCAAAAAATTTCGAAAAATTACTGCACGGTTTTCCGTTTTGTTTATTTATAGATGACAATGTTGAGTTTTTCGAACGAAATAAGTAAATGGGACAGATTAGTTTGTTTTATTTTGCGACTGGTTGACTACGTAGAATTTGAACTTTTCATATTGAATTCTGTTCAGAATATTAAAATAAACAAAACTAAGTAATTTTTAAGTAAATTCATTACTTGTAACAGCTCCTAATTGCTTTTTTTGTTAAGAAAAGTCAAGTTTTGGTCGTTTAACGGATATCGACCGTGGCAGAATCTTGGCACTGCGTGATTCGGGGATGTCAATACGCAAAATTGCAGGCAAGGTTGGCAGAAATAAGAATACGGTGGAAAAATTAATAAAGAACCCTGAAAATCATGGGAAACAACTCCGCTCTGGGCGCCCACCCTTGGTTGACAACCGGGACAAAAGACGAATAAAAAATCTAGCTGTCAAGGAAAATATCAGCGCATCCCAAATACGGAGTAATTTGTCTCTACCGATATCTACGAGACGTGTGCAACAAATTTTAAAGTGTTCCGAGAATGTTTCGTATGGAAAAAAACTGTTAAAACCGGAACTACTGTCTATGCACAAAGCTGCTCGATTGTAGTTTGCAAACAAATATAAATTTTGGGATACTGAATGGAAAAATATAATTTTTAGCGACGAGAAAAAGTTTAATTTAGACGGCCCTGGTGGCTACCGCTATTATTACCGCGATTTACGATGCCCAAAAAAGTCCACGTGTCCAGAAATTTCCACGGAGGATCTCTTATGATATGAGCTGCGCGGCTTCAATGGAAAGACACCCATGTGCTTTATAACGCATAAAATGACTGCACAAAAGTATATGGAGCTCTTGGAGAGTGTATTAGTGCAATTTGGAGAGGATAAATTTGGTGATACCTGGATTTTCCAGCAGGATAATGCACCCATCCATACCGCAAGGCTCACTAAGGCTTTTTTTAAAGATTCCCAAATTCCTGTTTTAGAGTGGGCAGCACGCAGCCCGGACCTAAACCCGATTGAAAATCTTTGGGGCATCTTGTCTCAACGGGTTTATGCCAACGGGAAGCAATTTTCAACTCTAAACGAGTTAAAAGAAGCCATTATGCGAGAATGGGAGAAATTGGATATACAAATGCTCCAAAACTTGGTGAATTCAATGCCAGGACGGATAGTGAAGGTGTTGAACAACAAAGGGTGTTCTATTTAAGATATTGTTATAGTTTAACAATTTTTGTTTTTCTTTTTTTTAAGTTTTGACATACAAATAATGAATTTGTCCCAGTTACTTATTTCGCTTCAGAATATTTTGTCTTAATTTTTTTCTTAATTTTCAATTATTTTTTTATTTAAATATGTTAAAGTCTATTCATAATATTATTAAGTTTATATAATAATTTGTTTTTTGAAAATATATTAAAGGGTTAAGTTGTTATTCCTTAGAACGTAGTGTCCCATTTACTTCTTTCGCGCACCTTATAAGCTTCGGCAAGCCGAAGCTAACTTTCGTTTCTTGTTTTATACTTCAAAATGATTTCCTTTCTTGTTTTATACTTCAAAATGACTTATCGCAGCGAAAATTTCGGAAATTATTTATGACGCATCATAAAGTACATATATTCTTGATCAGCATCAAAAGCGGATCAGTCTGTCAGCCGTAAGAACACCTAAGTCTGGAACTCTATGAGGGGTAGAGTTTCCAAATTTGGTATGTAGACTCTAGTGTTTCGTCACATCAAGTTTGTTTCAAAATATTGCACGCCTCCTACCATGCCCGCAAATCGAAAATATTAATATCTCCCACAATTATTTACAGATTTAGTTAAAACTGTGTATATGTATAAGCAGAATTAATTCCGATCATTCGAATTTCATTAAGATTGGATAAAAACTGTGGACAAAATCGCTAAAACGTTTTTCATAAATTATTTTCATAAATATACGCTGAGTACGAGTATCTTATAGTCGGAAAATCGACTATAGAGTTCTTACTTATTTATACTCGTAGTCTAGTAGAGTAAACGAGTATATTTTATTCGTGCAAATACAAGGTAGACTATGTGCTAATATATATATAAACCGAGTTTCAACTAAATGCGTTAAGATTTTTGGGAGATATTCGATTTTTATTGATTTGCGGTGTCGGGAGGGGGCGTGGCGAAATTTTGAAAAAAAAACATTCTAAAGCTCTACAAGGGAAGTCTACATCCCAAATTTGGTGACCCTAGCTCTTATGGTCTCCGAGATATATTTGTTTTCGTGGACAACGTTTTCATCGATTTACTGTGGTGGGAGGGGGCGACCACACCTTTAAAACAACTTGATCTGTCGCCCCACAAGGGGAGTCTACTTACCAAATTTGATGACTAGCTTTTATAGCCTCCGAAATCTAGGTCTTCATAGATAGACAGACGGACACGGCTAGATCGACTCGGCTGTTAATGCTGATCAATAATATATATACTTAAGAGGATCGGAAACGCTTCCTTTTGCCTGTTACATACATTGTTACATTGTTGCAGTGTTGCATACTTTTGGGTTTGTGGAATATGAAATAAATGGTGAGTACGAGTATCTTATAGTCGGAATATCAGTTATAGCGTTCTTCTTATTTTGTGTTTATTCCATGTTTTTTGTTCTTTATTGGAATTGAACCAAATTTGGTATATATTTGGGATATATGTGTCCTAGTGGCATCTACATTAACTGGCCAAATTTGATCCGGATCTGGCGACTATATCATATAGCCACCATAAAACCGACACATTCGAAATAAGCACAGAATTTTTATTTTCCATCCAAATCGAAACAAATTTTTAGAGGCCTCAAATCTGCTGACCAAATTTGATCCGGATTGTTATGCTATACCATACACCATTTACTTGGTACAGGGCATTAACCGTCTCTCAAGCTAGCCTTTAGTGTTCTTACTTGTTTTATCTTGATTATTGACCCACTTAAAGGTAACAAACGCACAGTTGAACCATAACAGTGAAACTATCAAAAGCACATGGCAGCCATAACAATGAAGTTGAATATTTTAAATAAATAAATTCATTGCAAATTTTTAAGCATGTCCATGGAAAATCGCATAATTTGGTTGAAGTTGCAAGTCGTAAAAATAATAGAAAATGGAATCATGTCTGTAAATCTTTAAAAGTTGTATTTCAATTTCCCAACACCCTTTAAAGTCTTAAAATCATTTGTATGCTTTTCAGATAAGTATTATATGTTATTCACTGTGAGGTGGAAAGGACTCGAAGAGTTTGCAAAGCCGAATAAATAAGTCTCCGGATTTCTGGAAGCAAGGAAAGTAGCTGCTTCTGAGTTTGCACATACGCTGGGATACACATACACAGGAACTGCATCTCCGAAAGCCAATTCGGATTTAGAAAAGGGCGTTCAACAGTGGATGCTATCACGACCGCCGTAAATATTGCTAGAGAAACAATCGCAGGCACGCGTTGGAAAGGCGGTAATGAGGAGTATCGCCTAATGGTCACTCTAGACATTAAAAACGCCTTCAACTCGGCGAAGTGGATCCTTTGGTATTCCTGGCTATCTTACGCGCAAATTACTTAGCTACCTCTCAAATAGCTGGCTGCAATGTGACACGAATGAAGGTTCCAAGACCTAAAATTTGACTGAAGGGCTGCCTCAAGGCTCTATCTTGGGCCCACTGCTGTGGAATGCTATGTACAACGAAATTCTATGCATCCAGGCATCTGGGGCAGCTGGGGTGAGAATAATTGGTTTTGAAGAAGACGTAGCGATTTTTGGAGTAGCAAAACATCTGAGCGAAGTTGAAAGGATCTGCAGTGGGACCATAGGCCTGGCGCTGATTTTAGCCGAAAATAAGACGAAAGCGGTACTTATCAGTAGCCGCAAAATCGTGGAAACTGCATCGATCCGATTGGAGGGCCTAAGTCAAGTCGTTGCATCCTACTGTATGGCGTCGTCTCATCAATTTACAGGACACCTCGATAGACTTGAAACCACTCCAACAACCTTGCTCGACGTCTGGTGAGAAGATGCGGGGGAGATCACGCAGGAGGACGCAGACAGCGGAGTAGGAACATCCCTGAGGACCTGTAGCATCGCGTCCATATCAAACTAAACTCGGTTAGTGTTCATTTGAGGAGAATCCACGTCCGTTGAGCAGATTTGATCTAGATCCGGAATGAGCACATAGGAACATAATATTTCAATTTTTCATTCAAATTAAACCAAATTCGGTTTGTATCTATTTGAGGAGACCCTACGTCGGCAGGCCTTTTCTGATCAAGATCGGAGAACTATATCATATAGCTACCATATAACCGATTGTTTCGGAATGAATACTTAGTAGCATAACTTATCTGTTTTCAGACAAATCCGAACAAATTCGGGTTGTAATAATTTGAATAAGCCCCATGTATACTGGCCTATTCTGATGGAGATCGGACAACTATATCATATAGCTAGCATATAGCCGATTGATCCGAAATGAGCACATAGGAGCAAACCTTTTCTTTTTTTTTCATCAAAATCAAGCCATATTTGGTTTGTATGTATTTGAGGACTCTCCACGCCCACTGGCCTGATCTGATCAACATCGGACAACTATATCATATAGCTAGCATATAACCGATTGTTCCGGTAAGAACACTTAGGAACATAACTTATCTGTTGTTCAGACAAATCAAACCAAATTCAGGTTGTATCCATTTGAGGAACCTCCACACATACTGGATTGATCTGATCAAGATCGGACAACTCTATCATATAGCTACCATATAGCCGATTGGTCCGGAATGAACACATAGGAACATAACTTTTATATTTTTCATCCAAATCAAACCAAATTCGAGGTGTACCTATTTGAGGACTCTCCACGCCTGATCTGATCAAACGACATATAGCTACCATATAACCGATTGTTTCGCAATGAACACTTAGTAGCATAACTTTTCTGTTTTTTATCCAAATTAAAACCAATTCGTTCTGTATTTCCTGTAGCCAAACGCCCACCGATCAGATTTGATCTAGGTCGGTTATATATTTACAATGTGAATGGTAACTTTATATTTTTGTAAGCTGAGCGAGCGCACATTTTTCAATATTAAAAAAGCTAAACATGGAATTTTAAAAATAATACTTTTATAGTAATAATATTAATTATTTTTCGCTTTATTCACACTCACACAAACAGACACAGTTTTGAAAGACATCTACACTACACTTTCTCGTTTACTCTGCTAGAGTACAAGTATAAAAAGCGTTGCATACTTTTGAGTGTAACAAGTAAGAACAACAGTAAGTAATAACAAGTAAGAATGCTATAGTCGATATTCCGACTATAAAATACTCCTATGCAGCATTTATTCAATATTCGACACCCTCCAAAGGATGAAAAAACATTGTTTTTTTTTTGGATGGGGTGGTGCGTTCTCATACAAAATATTTCTTTTACGATTTTGTTTACAATTATTATCCGATCTTATAGAGATTTAACTAAATACTCGTTTACTCTACTAGAGTACGAATATAAAAATGCATACTTTTGATTATGTCGAATAGAAGGACTATCGACGATAGTGTTCGAACTTGTTTCTTTTTTTTGGGGGTGGGGTTATCATTAAAAATTGCTTTTTTTCTTTAGATTATGTGCTTATACAAATAAAAGCCGAGTTTCAAATAAATGTATTAAAAATTGGAGATATACTGTGTCTATCGATTTTAAAACAAACTTGTTCTGACGCCCCACTAGAGGCATCTGCATTCCAAATTTAGTGACTCTAGCTCTTATAGTCTCCGGGACCTATATGTTTATGCAGACGGACATGAATAGATCATCTCCGCTGTTGATGCTGATCAATAACTTACATATTTTAAGGGGTCGGAAACGCTTCCTTTTACCCAATATTCTCGGCTTACACTACTAAAGTACGAGTATTAAAATTGTTGGTCTGACGGGGTCACGATATTATGGTTGACAGCTAAATAGCCAATAGCCACTGGACCGTCTCCGTCGGGATCAAAACAATCTTGGACAGTCTTAAATCAACCCCGAACAGGATTAATATGCTTGTTGAGCTTTTTATACCCTCACAGAGGGTGTTATAGTTTTGTCACGATATTTATACCGCATAGAAGGAAGCATCTTCGACCCCATAAAGCATATATATTCTTGATCCGTCTATACGTCGGTTGCTATGCGAACTAGTCTCTCAGTTTTAAAGCTATCGACTTGTAATTTTCGCCATAGGCTTCTTTCTGATGTAAGCTGCTCACATGTAAAAATCGTTAAGATCGGATCACTATATTACATAGCCACCTCCCCATATAACCGACCGATTCAGAATGAACTCTTAGTGCAGCAAAATTGTTTGTTTCTTATCCAAATTGAACCAAATTTGCTAAATGGCAGTTTTTGAAGCCCCCATCCTGGGTTCGGAGTTGAAATTTCAACTATATTATGTATCACCCATATAACCGATTGTTCCGGAATAAACACTTATTAGCATAACTTTTCTGTTTTGAGGCATGGGGCCGCTGACCAGATCTGGTCAAGGTATAACCGATTGTAGCGGAATGATTACTTAGTGGCATAATTTTTCTGTTTTTCTTCCAAATCAAACCAAATTCGGTTTGTTTCCATTGTATCCCCTGTAGCCCCACGCAAACCGACCACTTTGATCAAGAACGGTTAAATATTTACAATATGAACGGTCTATAAGCTTCGGCAAGGTAAAGCTAGATTTGCTTACTTGTTTGACATATCAGTTTTGAAAGCCACTCCATATGCTGACCATATTTGTTTCAGATCGGACCAGGAAGATCGCGTATTATCATAAAACCGATTATTGTGTTTTTAATCCGAACTTAACCTCCGCAACCGCTAGATTCAGATTGGACAACTATATCATATATAAATCACATAGAATCGATTGTTTTGAAATGAACCTCAGTCTTTAAACTATTAATCTCTCCTTAAAGTTCTGTAGGTAATTTTCTATCCAATCAAGAAACATCATTGCCAAAATCAATTTTTGGACATCCAACTTTATTTGGGGACTCTCAATTACCATATATTTTAGAAATGATTACAGAAACTATCCAATTTTAATAATTTCTAGCAACTTGGCATGTCCTCTTTAATATATTTGGCAAAAGCTTTTTCATTTTGGGAATCTAACATGGTATAATCATCCATGTAATAAGCCCTGCGCCGCCAACCACGATCTTTGCTGCAACAAACACGATTTTTTCGAAACGGGGCAATTCCTGCAGAAGTATAAAATTAACAATGAATCTGCACACTTTACAATACTTTGATATTTAATATTTAAATTTTAAATAAAATACACACTAAGATTGCATAATTTCAAATTCAAAAGAAAAACAAGAAAGGAAAGCTAGTGTCGGCTTGCCGAAGCTTATATACCATTTTCATTGTAAGTATATAGCCGATCTAGATCTGAATGGAGTGACAAGCGATACAAGATGAATTTGTTTTAATTTGGATGAAAGACAGTAAAGTATGCGCCCAAGTGTTCATTCCAGAACAATCGGTTATATGGTAGCTATATGATTGCTTCTCCGATCTTGATCAGAACCGGCTCTGGCCTCTGGGACGTAGGGTCTCCTCAAATGGAGGCAAACCGAATTTGGTTTCATTTGGATGAAAAACAGTTATGCTGCTAAGGATGTATATGATATAATTGTCCGATCTTGCTCAGATCAGGCCAGTGGACGTGGGGCTTATTCAAATTGATACAAACAGAGTTTGGTTTGATTTGCATGAAAAACAAAAAAGTTATGTTCCTAAGTGCTTATTCCGGAACAATCGGCTACATTGTAGCTATTTAATATAGTTCTCCGATCTTGATCTGATCAGGCCAGCGTGGGGAGTCCTCAAATGGATACAAATCAAAACAAAAGAAGAGTTATGTGGTGATTGGTGCGTTGTGTTCTCTATTATCCAAAATATTTTCCTTGTTAGGGTTCATATAAATTGTATCCAGTTAGAGTAATGTAAATACAAAGGAATACTTACATTTAGCTGTAGGATGATTTTGTTGTAGGCCCAATGCCAACGTTGCCTGGCTGTGATCTCAGGTTTTCGAAGTATTTGCATATGCCCACTGACAACTTCCTCCGTTTCGCCACGCATCAAGACCTTCCTCTTTTGGGATTTGACTGGCGTTGGAACTACGACCAAATCAGCCAATTGATCGTCTTCATCTTCCTCATGGGTAGCCCGATCTGTTTCAATTGATCTTGGTGCTATTGCAGATGCTGGAGCGAGTTCAATGCCCAAGCCAAGGGCGATTTCATGGTGATCGCCCGTAAGATCAATTTGAAGAGGTTCACTATCTTCCATTATAATGCTACTCTGTTTTTTGATTTGCTGATGACTCGCGCCAGTCGCGGGGGTTATGGCTGTTGTTGCAGCGGTGGTGGCTGTTGTTGCTGCCGCACCACCTGCGACAACTTCTGTTTGCTTGCGCTTGTCAACGATACCAACGCTACCACTGGAGCTCTCATCTAGATAATTGCCACTGTCTTCCTCACTTGGATAGTTTTCGTCTATGAAATCATCGTCCTGGTCTTGTCCTTCATCAATGTAATCTAATGAGGACTGCTTTCGGCTGAGCAACATTTTATGTTGCAGTTGTTGCTGATGAGTCTGTTGCTGCGACTGTTGCTCAAGATATTTATATTCATCCTCTTCGTTAAAGTAGTCCTCGCGATAATCATAACCCGCACCCATACTGACATGTTCATAATAACCATTTTGCCGATTTGACGGTGTCGTCGTCTGATCGTGGTCATGACCCAGGTAGTAATCATTCTGCTCACTATCGATGCAATAACTCGGCTGATTTTTATATAGCTTTTGAGTGATAAATGTACCATCTACATCGACATCTAGATCTAACTCTACATCTGATTCATCATCAAATATTTCGGTTGGCTGTTGCTTAATTAGCAGACCCGATTTACCATTGATTGTGGGCAGTTTTTTGCCTGTACTGGACGATCCCAACGGCGGCACCGTCGGCAGCATCTTTTGGCCAGCGCTCACCTGACTCTGACTTTGATTACCATTTGAATAGTAATTATCATTGTCTATTGCCACACGGATATTGCTATTCTCATAATCATCACCAGAAGTATTTAAGGTTACGTACGGCTGGAGTTGATTGCTGAAATCATCAAAGGTATCCATATCTCCCTGTTGCATCATCATCACCATCTTTATATCCATTGCATGGATACTCGTCTTGGAGTCGGATCTTAATATTTCATTGGTCGTGGTAATCGGTGGAGTATGCTCGTGCTCAGCAGCACTCGCGGCTCCAGTCTTTTGACCCACAGCGGATGCCACGGTGGATGTACCTTGATTGACTACTGCTTGTGTGGCCGATTGTACGGCGGCCGCCGCTTTTCCAAAAATGGAGCCAAACATTCCCCCACCTCCAACTGAAGACGAATTTTTCTTTGTGCTAGTTGAAATCGAAGTCGTTACAGTTGTTGTGGTTGTCGCCATTGTTTTTGCTGGAAAAGTCTTTTGTGGGACTATTATTGGTGCTACAGCAGACTGATATGGACCTTGAGAGGTTTCTTTTGAGATGAGTTCAGCTACTCCCATTGACGCGCCATAACCCACTGCCAAAGAGTACGCCTGAGAGGCTGCATAGTTATAATTATAGCCAATATTATTGTCATTGCCTTCACTTGGAGTAAGAGATGCTATCTGATATTCATTATATCCATAATCATCCTGATAATCGTTCCCTGCATCCGCATCTGTGGCCGATAAAGGCAACTGCAGCTCATCGAGGTAATCCTGCTTTGCACTCATTGCACCACTCAGGTACTCATTGATTGGGATTGGCGTAACGTTAGCCGTTGTATTCCCTAATACCTGATCAGCTACCATATAACCGGAATCGTTTCTATTTCCAATGTTCATGCTCCCATTAGCTGTAGCCGCTGGCTTGGTAGAGGAACCAGAACCACTGCCAGAAAGTAAGCCACCAACACTCGGTACTAGCTTGGATGCTAAACCGAAGCCAAAGCCTTTCTTGGTGTTATTATTTGCGGATGTGGATGATGCTTCGACAACTGTTGAGCTGACACCACTGAGTACATTATCCAATCCACCCTTAAGACCTTTAGAAAGGCCACCAAAGACACTTGTTGTCTTCGTTTTTTGGGGCGTTGTTGTCGGTGGAGTGGCGTCTTTGGGATTCTGCGTATAAAGTGGCTTATAATAACCACCATCAATATTGGCCGTACTCGTAGCTAGACATGATTTCCTGTTCATGGATTCGTCCGAGTAATTCATGACTAGTATATCCTTCACCTCTTCCTCCACTGTTGTCATCTTGGTAGCCACAGTGGGGCTAGGACAGGTATCACTTTCAATATGCGCCATTGAGGCTGTCAATACAGTCAAGTCCACATTGAAACTATCATAGAAGTTGTCATCAAACGCTGTGGATGTGGAGGTTACTGAAGCATTTTCTAGTAGTGGATCAGTGAAAGATAAATATTGAAGTCCCTTCTCAGAAGGAGATTCTACAAGGGGTACAGAGGTCGTAGCCTTTTCTAGTGGATCATCCGTTAAGAGTTCGGTGGATAGGATTTCTATATTCTCTACAGTCGTCGTCGGCTCAGATCTCAATGTTTTCTTAGACGATCCATCAAACATTGGCTGCGCATAGGTGACATCGGCAGCTGCGACAACCGAAGCCAACGAAAAAGTATTCGTGCTTGTATTTTCAATCGGACCTGCCTTATTTGTTGTTAGGCTTTCGATCTTGTATGCATCATATTTATAAGGCTTGGGATCGCTCAAATATGAGGGTATTGGAGTTGAACTATCGCTCATGTTCGTTGTCGTAATCGAGGCTGAGATACTACAAACGTCTATTATAGGTGGTAACTCAGGTAGTTCAAACTTTTTCATATAGTCCACATAGGATTGCGTTTCGATTAAGGTCGACTTTGTTGAAGTTTGGATTACTCCGGTTGACGATAATGATGATGATGCTGGGTCTGTACATGTGCCCGGCCTGCTATTTTCAATAATCGCAGTTGTTGTGAACATGTCATCCGATTGCTTCCCAACTGCAGTTGTGACTAAATCGTGAGAAATACTTTTCGCTAAGCTCGATGAGATCGGCTTAGTTAATATACACGATAATTTGGAGGAAGAATCGCTTAATGAAGTGTCAGTTTCAGATTTAACTATCGCAATATCCAAGGAATTTGTTGGCAATGATGTGTCAACATGAATCGAACTAGGCGTCGGCGTCCAGTTTGAAGAAATGGAAGGATATGTAGGCAATGATGGCAGCGAGTATTCTAGTGAATCCATTATATTTTTTACATCGTATGGGACCGGAATTGCATTTGAGGTTAAGGTTGAAGTTGAGGCTGAGGCTGAGCTGATGAAGCGTTCTTTTGAATAATTACTAATTGAATCTAATGTATAAGGCTTTAGATAATCGGATATGTCAAATGAGGGTGCCTCTGGGACAATCGTTGTTGAAGCTGTTATTATTGCTGATTTTGTCGGTAGGTTCGATGATACATCGGTTTCCACTCTTAGTGCACTTAACGGAGAGGTACTGGAGACTGAATCGGTTACACTTATTGGAACTAAAGGCGTTTTTGACCAGGAATGAATTGACCCAATTGCATCAACATCCATCTGATCAACATCACCTGATTGCTCATAAAGTCTAATTGGCTGGATGTGGTGTGAATCTTTAGCCTGCTTCTTAGGATCGCCTTGGTCCTCTTTCCAAATAGATGGTTCTGATGTCTCTGGTGATGAGCGAAATGTTGAGGGTGTTGCTATTGAAGTAGCAACTGGTTCCAAATGAGTATACGAATTTGTGATTGATGACCTTGCTATCTTTGAGTAATCTATCCCTGATGTCGACTTGGATGTAATTGTGGTTGCGGTTGTAATTGGGGAAGTGATCAATGGTAATTTCGGTAGTTGCTTTGTGCGATGAGTTCTCTCGGGCTTCGGTATACTTGAGGCATTATTGATAAGAACTGGAGTAGGCGATTCGGCTAATGGGAAACCTGATGAGTCTACCACAGTGTTGAATGTGTCTTTGTACAGTGGTGTCGGTACACGCTTTGGCAATTTCCTAGTTGCGGTCATAGGCGCAGTAATTATCGTTTTAGTTGGAGTACTCGCAATATTTATGGATGAGCCCGGGTCCGAACACTTGCCTGATGCTATCGCAGTGGCATTGGCACTCGTATAATGACCCGCAGAGGACCTTTCATTTCGATTATTGCAAATTTGCTGCTGGACCTGAGTAACCGGCTTTCTCGTCTCACCCGAAGCAATTACCGAGGCCGTCGTCATGGCCATCATTAAAGAAATCTTTCGCTGTTGCTGCAGTTTGTGCTGTACATTGCTAACCGGCGCTATATCGCTGTATGTCGACAAATTGTCAGCATTGCAACTGTGATCGATGTAGTTACTGTAATCCAACGGTAGCATGGAGGTATACGGCCGCGTCATTTGACTGAAATCGTCATAGCTATAGCTGCTGCTGGTCTCGGTGCCTGCTGCAACTGTGGAGCTACGATAGGCATCTCCTTCAGGCAGTTGATAGTCGTCTGCGTCTTCAAGAAATTGCCAATGTTGTTGAAGCTGTGAGGGTTGCTGGTATTGCTGCAAGGAGCGAGGCCTCGCTTGGGCTTGGGGCAACACACGCTGTGGTGGCCGGCATATATTGTTGCTGAACCTATCGCTTGCGTCTGCCTGTGGTGCATAGCCAGCATGACCATTCAAAAAATGATTGGTCTGGACATTCTGGTAGGCAACCGTTTGGCGTAATGGCAAAATGCGGCTTTTGCCAGTTGTGTTGGCAATGGGCAGGGCGGGCGCGTTCGGCAGGCAGACTTCAAAGCGATGGCCTCGACTTCCTCCGCGTACCGTTCGACCACTATTTATGTACGTACCTTCCATCTGCATTGGCATCTGAATCTGATTGTGGATCACCGGCACTGCGGGCAGCAATTTTGTGCCGGCGATTGAACCTTCATTGCTGTCATACTCATATGGCGCCGTGTTAAGCGACTTATTCTCATCCCAGTAGTCACCAGAGACATCAAGATCACCATTGTCATCGCGCTCTCTTAGGTCTCCATCTACCGATTCGAATATCTTGCCGTAATCATCAATATAATCGCTTGCATATCTCTGGTTACATTCTTTGCTAGCTATAATATCTATATCGTACAGTGACATCGGCAGCGCTGTGCCTGTAACTATACCTGTACCAGAAACAGGAGCCACCCCGTACTCATCAAAAGCGTACGCACATGTCTGCGGCACTTGCGTTGTGTCGACAAATGTTAGATTGTTTCTATTCTGGATGTAAGTTGTTGTTGGTCGACTCTCATTGGATAAGACATCGTTTTTGTTATTAAAGAAGTGATCGTCGTTTCGTGCACAATGCTGAAATTAAAACCGATTTTAAAGGCTAGAATCGATTAACGATAGCAATATATATTGCTTATACTCACCGTCATAGTTATTAGCTACTGCTGTTTTGCACTCCTGCAGACGCTGAGCGTGCCTTAGCTCACCCGGTATTTCGAATTAAGCGTAAGCACTGAGTTAAATTTGTGTTCTCTAACTACTGCCAGCTAAAATAGCAAATAATTTGTGGCATCTCAGCATTTCCCCGAAATCAGAAAACTGACACAATATCTGCAAAAGAGAAGAGCACTCTTTGTTAAAGCTAATATCTTGAAAGCTTACATATATTAAGAACAAAAGACACGAAAAGGTTCGCGTAAGATTAGAGATACATCGTTAAAGACAGAGAGGCATAAATTGTCAGTTTGCTCTACGAGAGACAGAAACATTATTTTGCTTTCTTTAGGACGCTGCATCCAGAAAATACAAGTTATAACACTATAGTCGTAATTCCGACTATAAGTTATTCGTACTCACCATCTATTGCATATTGAACAAACAGACATCTACACTAATACAATGCATTTGCTTACGCTACGAGTATGAGTATAATATTGAGTATGTGTGCTCTGTGTGTGAATGCTGTCTCTCTCTCTCTGTGTATTTAATTTTTTTTGTGGTCGGGGATCTTAAGCAAAACGCTTTAAGCGATTTTGTCTAAAATAGTTATCCGATCTTCACGAAATTTGACAGATCGGGGTAATGTGTTTATACATAAGCAAACCACCACCACCTAAATACTTAAACATGTAAGAAAGCTATAGTCGATATTCCGACTATAAGTTTCTCGTACACTCAAAAGTATGAAAACATTTTTTTTTATTTTTGCGGTGGGGTGTTCTTATACAAAATGTTTTTTTACGATTTTGACTACAATTATTATCCAAACTTAACAAAACTCGGTATAGACGCTTCCTTCTGCCTGTTACATTCATTTGCACGAATATAATATACTCGTTTATTCTACTAGAGTACAAGTATAAAAATGTTGGGGATAAAAAGATTTTATCCATTTGCGAGGGCGGGAGGGTGCGTGCCAAAATGTTAAAACAAACTTGATGTTAATCTACATACCAAATTTAGTGACTCTAGGTCTCATAATCTCGGAGATCTAGGTGTTTATACGGACAGCCGGGCAAGGCTAAATCGACTCCGCCTCTTGATGCTAATCAAGAACACACACTTGATCATTATACTCGTACTGAAGTAAAGTAAACTAGAATTGTATGTAACACGCAGACAGAAGCGTCTAAGACCCCATAAAGTGTATATATTATTGATGAGCATCAACAACCGAGTCGATCTAGCCATGTGCGTCTGTCTGTCTGTCCGTCCGTCTGTCCGTCCGTATGAACACCTAGATATCGGAGACTGTAAGAGCTAAAGAGACCCAATTTGGTATGTAGACTCCCCTTGTGGGGCGTCAGATCTAGTTTGTTTATAAATTTTGCCACGCAACCTTCAACCCCGGTAAAACGCAAAAACTTTATATCTTCCACAAATTTTAACGCATTCAGTTGAAACTCGGTTTGTATATGTTTAAGCAAATAATCTACCGATTTGGTGAATTTTTTGTTAGCCACGCCCTCTCCCGCCCCCGCACACCACAAAACCTTACATCTTCCACAGTTTTAACGCATATATATAGGCACATAATCTACCGATTTGACGAAATTTGTTAAGATAGGATAACAATTATAGACAAAATCGTAAAAAAGTATTTTGTATGAAAACACCCCAAACCACAAACAAAAACAAGACCGCTACAGTCGATATTCCGACTATAAGATACTCGTACTCAGCATTTATTCTGCAAATCGGTAGATTATGTGCTTATACATATACAAACCGAGTTTCAACTAAATGCGTTAAGATTTGTGGAAGATAAAAAGATTTGCGGTGGCGGGAGGAGGCTTGGCAATATTTAAAAACAAACCTGATCTGACGCCCTACAAGGAGAGTCTACATTCCAAATTGGGTCTCTGTAGCTCTCACAGTCTCGGAGATCTAGGTGTTCATACGGACGGACAGACGGACAGGGCTAGATCGACTCGGCTCTTAAGGCTGATCAAGAATATATATATTTTATGGGGTCTTGGACGCTTCCTTCTGACTGTTATATACGTTTGCACGAATCAATATATTTGTTTACTCTACTAGAGTAAGAGTAAAAAATTCTTAAAACAACTCATTTTTTGTGGATTTTTGTTTGTTCTGCCTGTTACATACATTTGCACGAATACAATATACTCGTTTACTCTACTAGAGTACGAGTATAATAAAAATTGTTTCATACTTTTTAGTATGAGTACGATTATCTTATAGTCGGAATAACGACTATAGCGTTCTTACTTGTTTTTCCGGTAAAATTATGGAAAACGATATAAATATCTATATTTATCGAGATAATGATATTTTGGTCCATAACGATATTTTGGTCTTGTATTTCCCCTGGGCAATGCAAAAATTTGTCGACATCGACATATGTATGTTGATACTTATTGTTTAATTTAATTGTACACCAAAAAGTGATTTCAAAACGATGTATCGATACATATCGGATAGTTCATATATCTATATTAGCTTTTCACCATTTTATGGCCAATATTAGTATATTCTAAAGGTTTTTCTGCACCAATGTATTTAAGATTCCCCTGGCCAATGTAAGTTCACTGTTAAAATTTTAAAGCTATTGTCCCTGCAGGATTTGAGATAAGACAAATTTATTTAAAAGAGGGCTTGGCACCGCCGCAGCAATCATAATATTCGATCCAATTAACATCTCCCTGTGCCCCCTGCTGGCTTAGCCCTTGAACATATATATGTGAAATTTCATTCCTTTTTTCATGAAGGTGCTAAGATATACAGCCTATACTGTAAAAATAGCATGATACGATATACTCGTTCACTCCATACTAGTGCTGGAGAACACATCGATACATCAATGTCACTCAAATTTGTGCAAACATCGATTTTTTCCGGATGTTCGATGTTTTTCAACTTATTCATTATCACGGACACTGTTATATCGATATATCGATGTCGCTCAAATTTTTTAAACATCGATTAAAATTTTCGGTGTTCAATATTTTTCAACTTATTTATCATCACTGACAGACACAATATATAAAAATATTAAATAAATGTTCAATG
This sequence comes from Hirtodrosophila duncani, assembly GCA_037043425.1. Taxonomy (NCBI): domain Eukaryota; kingdom Metazoa; phylum Arthropoda; class Insecta; order Diptera; family Drosophilidae; genus Hirtodrosophila; species Hirtodrosophila duncani. The sequence goes on from JBAMBM010000837.1 coordinate 90,041, forward strand.
GTAGTAAATAAATGAAAATATATATTAATTTTTTAGAAGGATATTGGTGTTGGCACTGTTGCAGCACGAGAAGCGCACTGTGGCATGAGTGTCTATACTACTTCTTTTCCAATGTAAATGTTAAAGAGGCTGAGAAATTTTTAGAAAATGAGGTCCCATCACACAACCTGAATTGTGGCTTGTCGAATAAGGAAGGTATAATTTTACATAACAATATCGGTTTTGATGCGATTTAAATAACAAATTTTAGATCATTACAGATCTGCAATGATGAATATTTCCAAAAATATGTGCAAAAATATCTAAATGTTCCTGCAACATCCACCGAAAGCGAGCGTATGTTCAGCAAGAAAAGAGGAGCTCGTCTAAATCAAAGCATGTGGACATGCTAATTTTTTTTTTTTTTTACCTTGAGCTGGTTAACTACATCTATAATAATAATATTTAAGATTCTCTAATTGATACAGAATTTCTTTTGTTAATTTGTATTTATAATTTGTTTCTTTTTGCAATTTTCTATTGTTTCTTTTTACTTTATTAACATTCTTTATAATGAAAAAGTGCGCCGATGTATCGTTATTATCGATGTTGAGATCGCAAAAACATCGAAAAATCGATGTGGGCAAACATCGATGTTTCTCCAAGCAAGTAAGTAAAGCTAGCTGAGTATGTATTTCCGCGGGCACAATATAGTGTTTGCTGATAGGCCAATAATAAAAATATCAATGTGAAAATTTTCAAATCCAAACACTACTAATTGTCCAAACATAATGATTACAAAACGTCTTGATCCAAACGGTACTTTCTAAAAATACCTTCAGAATAGACCAAATATTCTTGATGCTGGTAAAAGCATCCACCATACAGCGAGTTAGTTTTGTAAAATTAAAATATAAAGGTATTTGGATTCAAAAAGAAATTAATGGACATTGTGCATACAGGCATTGACTCTATTTCTACAATTGACAGACAATTCGTTTTGCGTTTTGTGGAAATCGTTGTTTAGACAGTTAAGTTTTGGTGTTTTTTTTTTTTTTTGGGTTCATCTTTCAAGAGTTTTAAATATGACCCTTCCTCGTTCGTCAAGAATTCATCTTACATATCATATGGTAACATCTCAAGATTATAAAATTGTATTTTAGTAGCCCTGAGTTGCAGCCGCTTGCGAATCGCAAATCTATACTCGTACTCTACTAGAGTATATTGTATTCGTGCAAATGTATTTAACAGGCAACAGAAAGCGTTGCCGACCCCATAAAGTATATATATTCTTGAGCAGCCGAGTCGATCTAGACGTGTCCGTCCGTAAGAACATGGCATGTTGTTTTCTCATACTATTCTACTAAGTCTGCGTCCTGAAGCAGTTGGTTATATGGCAGCTATATGATACTGTTGTCCGATCACGATAAACTCAACCACCGTGCAGATAGATATAAGCGCTCCTGGTTCGAGTTTCAGCTGTCTAGCTCTTAAGACTTCTGACATATATTTTTCTAAGCGGACATATGGACAGCTATATCGACTCCCCTGCCATGCCGATCAAGAATCTATATACTTTATATTGTCGGAAGTGCTTCCTTCAGTTCGTTGCAAACTTTATGACAAAATTAATGGTTGAAAACAATAGTTTTGGAAATTTCTTAAAGTTGCATTCATAAATGGGACTTGCACTTGTGAACACTCTCACTGCCACTGCACATAAAAACACTAAACGCTCGAAGACAGATACTGCTACACACACACACAAACATATTTGTAGTGTTCTTGTTTTAATGGGGAAGAAACACAATATCTAAAGGAGGCCTTGGCCCATTACTCATATATTTACATACTGCATGGCATTCAAAGTTAAGGCGTGCTCGGGGCTCCCAGCATATATATATATATATATATATATATATATATATATATATATATATATTTATTTATTTATATATTTATATATATATATTTATATAAGTACATATCGTTCAGCATTTATTTATATGCGTATTCGCTAGATGTTTATATTTATAGCTTAGTTATTAGCAGCAGACGGACAGTGTCAGGCACACGCACGCAGCCACCCACACGCATACACACTAAATGGTACAATTTGGGTAGCATACTTAGGTGGTTGTGGTTGGTTTCTGTTTCGCTGTCTCAGTCCACTCATTTTCATTATAATTCCTTATTTGAATTATTTAGCTTGAACTGGAACTTTCACGTGGCGAATATTAGACTGTTGGCAGTGGCAGCGCTTTTCTCTAATTGAATCGGCCAACTCAAATTGATTGGATTTTGAATTTCTCGCACAATCACAATTGGCATTTACGTTCTAGCAGTTATGGTTCTGGATTGCTCAACGGAAGCAATGAGGATATTTACGATCGTATAGGCACCTTGTTTTGTTTCGAAGACATAATAAATTTGTTGGTGCTGGCCGTGCGCTGAGGTACTCCTTTGCAATTTCAATTTTATAATTTGTACATTAAACACACATGCACTTTGCTGCTTTCCGGAGCATTTGAAAAAAGGTTATTTTGTATTGTATAATTCTTTGTGTGAGTGTATGAGTGAGTGTCAAGCGTTGGGAAGGAGGAGTATGGGTAAGGATAGGGAGCATGCGCATGGCAACAATCACCTGCTGTAAGGTTGCCACACAGCTAGAAATGTTTTGCAAACCCAAACCAAAGTGTGGCTACCACGAAGGCAGAGCCTAAACCAAAACAATGATTGTGTATGCTACCCAGGTGTATGAAAATGTAGACCTTGGACACTATAAGAAATAGGTACTTCAAATTCGGAACTATATCTATAGTCTTTGCCCTGACTGACTCACAGAGGATCATCGCACAGGTCATTACAGGTCATATATATATTTATATATATATATATATATGTATATGTTTTTTTTTTTTGCATATATATTGATACAGTTATATATTTCACAAGGAAGCATTTCCGATCATATAAAGTATATGGTATTCTTGATCAGAATGACGAGGGAATGCGTCCTTTTGTCTCCACCCAGAAATCTCAGAGAGAAAAAACTCTTTTAAGAACTCCTTACATCTGCAAGCTGTACTATAGTCCAAAAGTCGTTGTTTTTTGCGTAAAGTTAAAATTATGTTGTTATGGCATTAAAAGTATGTAAAATAAATATTTGGGTCTGTGCGACCACGCCCTCTCTTGTAGTATTAGTATAAATGTAATGTGACTCTGAATTCAGCATTTCGGAAGATTTCTTTTGATGAAGGATTCAAAATTTTTCTTTTATCACAATTCAGATGGTATTTGTTAATTTTCCTATAAATCCAATCTGATACGAGGGAATGCGTCCTTTTGTTTCCACCCAGAAATCTCAGAGAGAAAAACCTCTTTTAAGAACTCCTTACATCTGCAAGCTGCACTATAGTCCAAAAGTCGTTGTTTTTTGCGTAAAGTTAAAATTATGTTGTTATGGCATTAAAAGTATGTAAAATAAATATTTGGGTCTGTGCGACCACGCCCTCTCTTGTAGTATTAGTATAAATGTAATGTGACTCTGAATTCAGCATTTCGGAAGATTTCTTTTGATGAAGGATTCAAAATTTTTCTTTTATCACAATTCAGATGGTATTTGTTAATTTTCCTATAAATCCAATCTGATACGAGGGAATGCGTCCTTTTGTTTCCACCCAGAAATCTCAGAGAGAAAAACCTCTTTTAAGAACTCCTTACATCTGCAAGCTGTACTATAGTCCAAAAGTCGTTGTTTTTTGCGTAAAGTTAAAATTATGTTGTTATGGCATTAAAAGTATGTAAAATAAATATTTGGGTCTGTGCGACCACGCCCTCTCTTGTAGTATTAGTATAAATGTAATGTGACTCTGAATTCAGCATTTCGGAAGATTTCTTTTGATGAAGGATTCAAAATTTTTCTTTTATCACAATTCAGATGGTATTTGTTAATTTTCCTATAAATCCAATCTGATACAGATTTTTTTTTTTGAGACAGTCGCTGCGCCAAATGTCGATAAGCTCGTTATGATAAAACTCAAAAGCGCCTGAATATTATGGAATTTAGAAAAAGGGGCCAAATGTATAACTATACCATAAAATACTACAATTCGAAGTGCAAACTAACGTAATTAGTTTTTCTCAGCAAGCCACAGAACGTTCTTAATATTCCACGAATCCAAACATACCCATAAATTGGACATTAAACACAAATAAAAGCCTAGGACTACACATAAAAGCAATATATACAGTACCTACTACTTACCTTCATCTTTATATTCCATTATTTAGTTTAACTTATTAGATCGAATTTATTTGATCCACGCAAAAATGTAAGTAAATAATTCGGCGCCAATAGAAGAAACAAACCAAAAAGTAAAGAAAAGATTTGAACGTGTGGGAAAAAATACACGACAAAAGAAGACAAGAAAAATAACGGTACCAATAATTCTCAATCACTAACGGCCTACTTGAATTGTCCCTATCTGAAGTTAATTTTGTAACAAACTCATTGAATCGCAAACTTGGTTTTATATTTGCTCCTTCCATTTCAATGGACTCTAGAGTTTGTCCGCTTTTGCTTGCTGAAGACCCGTTTCACCCATCATTATACGGTACTATGGATATTCCTATACCTGCTGTATCTGCATCATCCAACAAGTCAGCTAGAAAGGCTGATTTCGCTAGCCTGGTCATATTTGTACAATTGTACAGATATGAAGAGTGCGGTTTGACCTCTTTTACAAAATTCTTTATTCCATTTTTAAGGATTTGGTTCCTTTCAGTAGTTCTGTTAGGCTTAATAAGCCTCCTTGATTTATTCCACAGTTGTCTAATTTAAAAAATATCAAATCTAGCCTCTTTAAGAAGTTCAAATTCTCATAAAGGTCATCTGACTATTCTCGATATATTGCTGCTCGTTCAAGGTTCACTGTGATTAATTCAGAGTGCTATACAGCATATTTGCATCGTTGTAGGGCTCAGGACCCAAAACATTTGTCCTACCTTCTTCATTGTTTTATATACATCCTAAAGGAAATACTGATCAAGACATTGCCTACTTATTTACAGAGCTTTTTCAAACAACTTATTCCTCTCTTAGGTACCGGTCTGATCAGATATACCCTTATAGCTTACACAGATCTAATAACATCCCCCCTCCCCTAGTCTCTAAAAGCTTATTGCTTAATGAACTCAAGCCTTTTAAGCCTAACATTGTTTCTGGTCCTGATAGTGTTCCTGGGTGTATTCTCAGATTCTGCGCTGATGCGCTTTGTAAGCCGATTCTGAAGCTTTTTGATTTACCTTTGAATTCTTCGTCTTTCCCTTCTCTCTGGAAGAAGTCGTTTATTATTCCTCTCCATAGAAAGGAGAATAAGTCCGATGCCCAAGTCCACAGGGGCATATCTAAACTGTCTGCAATTCCTAAGATTTTTGAAAGTATCATTAACTTTACAGTTACAACTCTTGTGGTTCTATAATTTCATCTGCTCAGCATGGGTTTATGAAGCGTAGGTCTTCCACCACTAATTTACTAGAATTTTCATCTTTTGTAATACAAGGATCTAAGAATAAATCATTGTAAATGACTTCAGCAAAGCATTTGACTCGGTAAACCACGTTTACTTATTCATAAGTTAAGTGGATCTCCGACTACCTTCATCTCAGAACTCAGAAAGTTCTTTTTAATAACTCTTACTCTAAACCCCTTAAGGTTTTATCAGGGGTACCGCAGGGTAGCCACCTCGGTCCCCTGCTCTTCACCTCTTCATTTATCAACGATTTGCCTATCCCACTCTCGTGTATTTATGTGCGCCGACGACGTTAAACTTTCCTTGTCCTTCAACGATTCTTCTTCCCACTTCAGGCTGCAAGATGACCTTGATTCTTTTCCACAATACAGGAATCATTGCAAATCGATAAAACTTTATATCTTCCACAAATTTTAACGCATTTAGTTGAAACTCGGTTTATATATGCATGTGCACATAATCTACCGATTTGCCGAATTTCGTTAACGTCGGATAATAATTGCTACATTTTATCACAACAGAATCGTTTTTATCTTAATTATTTACCTACATGTGTTCGTATGTATATAGGTCCAATCAAGCATGAAAAGAGCCAGAATTTCCTGTTTATAAACATCCAAATGAAGCAGTAACAAGTTGCGGAACACATAAGGGAGACTTTGGGGGAAAAGTAGAGGGCAGGTTCTTCTCCTTGCTCTGTTGGTTTTGTTGTGGGATTGTGCTTTTTTTTGCTCTCCATCTCTCTCAATTAGGGTGCGCTCACATGCGTTTGTTTTATTCTGAACGAATTAGATAATTTGCAAAGCTGAGCAGTGCCACGCCCCTTTATAAAGGTACACGTAAGATCTCGCGACGGACAGAAGCTTCTCCTGATAAAATAACTGCCTGATTTAATAGTAATAAAACTGTTTTGGGTCATGCACCTCCACTTAAGCCCTTAGAAATGAATATAAAAATTGCTTTATTTTAAACGGCTGAGAATTTCGCGCCGAATTAGAGATTCGGCTATCTTTCCATAGCTCTTATTTTGAAAGCTATGCTTGTAAGCCTGTGCAAGTGTCATCGAATTATACTAACCCGCGTTAACTCTGGTTTGCGATATGAGAAGTGAATCACTTACGATGCACTGCTAATCCGAGTACATTTCTTTACCTACAAAAACATTATATTTAAAACTGATTCATCATCTCATCATATTAAAATAGATTGATAATAGTCTCTTAAAGATACAAATATAAACGATAAGATAAATAAATCTATAAAATGTATATGATTACTTAGGGTTAGCTTGGATTAAATTATGTAATTCGATTTGAATCATGTAGGGCTAGCTTGGATTGAATTATGTGTTTTGATTAGAATAATGTAGGGTTAGCTTGGATTGAATTGTGTTTCGATTAGAATAATGTAGGGTTTGCTTGGATTGAATTATGTATTTCGGTTTGAATCATATTTTTTTCTTCAATATCGAGGATTTTAAAATTGTAAGATTACAATTTTCGTAGATAGGAAACTTCCCTTCCTTACTACCCCCCGATTATTGAACCAGCCATTTCTGCACTCTTGTATCTGTTTATCTCCAGACAATTCCTATTCCGCCCACGCACAACATGAATTATATAATATTTAAGATCAGCAACAGAGCAACTAATTACAATTATACACTTCCTTCAGGTTTGCTTTATTTTACACACACACGCATACACAGTCAAAGTTATACACTTGCGTATTGCATCACCATTAACATCAATCTCGCTGCTCACTCGCACTTCTCTCTTGATCCTTAATTTTCAGTTGCTTTTCAATTAGTATATATTCGTACATAGGTAAGAATATATGTACCCTTGTATTATATGTCGCAGCTCCAATGGTAAGTTGTAGTTTTACTTCTTCGTTTTATTTTGTTAAATTTTCCTTACTCTATACGCTGTCTTTGTCAGCTCAACAAGTACTTTCACTATAACTCCATTATCCTTTTGTTTAGGGTTTAGGCTTAGTTGGCTTCGTCGTTGAACAGCGAGTTGAAGAAGGGATTAAGGCTTTTCACAGCTACGCCTGTTGAAAATAAAAACAAAACAATCGTTCAAAATTCATTTAGGCATATGTACACAGTAAAATATGTAATATATCTATGATTTTCACAATATAGGAGATCAACTTATCTAAAATAGGTGAACAGACATTACGTGAAAGGTTTTAAAATGACGACATGCTTGATTTGGTTACATTTCGATATGAAATGTGTTTTTTTTTGTTTTTATTTATTCACAAAATAATATATTATACCATTCACAAATATGTGAATGCACACTAATTTTTTCATAAACCATGAAAGGAAAGTCGATATAGCCATGTTTGTAAGTCTGCTTGTCTCTCCGTCTATTTGTGTCAACCTCGAGATCTCAAAGCTAAATAGTTTTACCAGATGCTTCTTATATCTGCGCGCTGGTTAAGTTCCAGATTAGAAATGTTAAATTACACCGTTGTTACATATTTACAATGTATTCACATTCGGCATATAAGCCGAAGCTAATCTTATTTTCTTGTTTCTATTTCCTTTCGTTCGAATATGATCTACCGAGAAATATTTATTTATTTTCATAAATAGCGATAAACACCGACCGTCTGTTTCAATATAAAGACCTCAGAAGTCTTAAAAGCTAAAAAGCTGAAATTGTTACGATGCTTCCTTTGCCTGCAGGCTGGTCTAGGTCGAGTTTTATCCAGATCGGTCAACTATATCATATAGCTCCCATATAACCGATTGTTCCGGAATGAACACTTAATAGCATAACTTTTCTGTTTTTCTTCCCAATTAAACCAAGCTCGGTTTGTATCATTATGAATAAACTCCACGTCCACTGACCTGATCTGATCAAGATCGGAGAACGATATCATATAGCTACCATATAATCGATTGTTCCAGAATAAACACTTAGGAGCATAACTTTTCTGTTTTTCATCGAAATTAAAACAAATTTGTCTTGTATCCCTTGTATCCACTGTAGCCCCACGCCCACCGACCAGATTTGATCTTGATTGGCTATATATATATGTGGTATGTGAAAATGGTATATAAGCTTCGGCAAGCAGAAGCTAGCCTTCCTTTCTAAAATGGATAACATAGCGTATTTGTTCAGATATTTCACTCATATTCAAATCAATATCACTTTTAACACGAGTGACGAATTACAGATCTATCTCACAAAAATGTATCCGGTATATGGACACCAACACCATCTACTGACACAAAAAAAAAAAGCGAAGACATTTATATGACCTATTATATGTATGATCGGAGACGCTTCCTTGAGTTTCACAATCTATATGCCCAATCAATGCAGCTCTCTTGTGTGCGCGACGTAACTTTCAGACTCAATATTTATATTATTTGCTCATACGTTATATCAACATATTGATCATAGGTTTCGTAAACAATCGTTAACGACGTTAATTTAATTAGTAGGTAATTAGTAAGTTAATCGTTCATTGATGAGTTAAGTCAGAAGGAGATGTTCATCTGACAGATTTTGAAAAAAAAAAAACAAGTAAGAACGCCATAGTCGATATTCGACACACTCAAAAGTATGAACATTTTTTTTTGCAATCATAAACACTTTTTTCTACAATTATAATCCGATCTTAACAAAATTAGGCAAACTGGTAGACTATGTGCTTATACATATACAAACCGAGTTTCAACTTAATGCGTTAAAATTTCTGGAAGATATGAAGTTTTGGGGTTTGCGGGGGCGGGAGGGGGCGTTGCAAAATTTAAAAGCAAACTTGATCTGACGCCCCACAAGGGGAGTCTACATACCAAATTGGGACTCTCTAGCTCTTATAGTCTCCGAGAACTAGGTGTTCATACGGACGGACTGACGGGCATGGCTAGATCGACTCGGCTGTTGATGCTGTTGAAAAGCATATATACTTTATGGGGTCAGAGACGCTTCCTTTTGCCTGTTACATACATTTGCACGAATACAATATACTGGTTTACTCTACTAGAGTACGAGTACAAATATATTATTCCAATCAGCGTACATATCGATCGTTTTTCAATACCAATTAAAGTGAATAGTGTTGATTGAAATTACCTTTGCCAGCAGACTGATCCTTCGAATCGCGCCACTTACATAACGACTCCTTTTGTATAACATAGGCATCGTATAGTTCTCCAAATAATTCACTCAACAGGCCTTTGAAGAAATTATCAATTGAAGTTGTTGATTGCAATTAGCGGATGTGGATGCTGCTTCTTACCTCTGGGATGTTCCAAACCGTGTACAAGCAGCTGCAATGCGTACAAGCACTCAAGCTGATGCTCCTCATGCGAGTCGATGTAGCGTTGGAAGATTGGTATGCAAAACTTTTGAAAGACTTCAACCTCCAGCTTATAACTCTTATCCTTGTAGACTATGGCAAAGTTACTCAAGGTTTCTGTCAAGCTTCTGATGAAGAGCTTGTCTGCGACAACGATATTACCCTACAAATGCAAATTAGGTTTATCGATGATTACTCGTATTACGAAAGTTCACAGTTTTGTCGAACGGATGCTTATGCTTATCGAATCTTACATTACTGTAATCAATGATGCTGTCTGCCGTGGCTCCTTCCTTTAGCAAATGCTCAATGTGTTCTATCACATTTTTGACGTGCTTCTCTGCAGAGTCTCGCAGCTCGATCACTGGCGCCTTCGAATCGTCCTCTACATATTCTAATCTCTGTGAAATAATGTGGATTGTTAGCATCAGAGTCTGACAGTATGTTAGCCGTGCGCTTACATTGGATTCTATAAAATCAATAACTTCGTTGTCTGGCATAAAATCAGACCAACGCAAATTACATTTTTTCCATATGCTTCGTGTAAAATTCGGTCCCACCTCCCGAGTACAGTATGTCAAGTAGGTTTTAAGGAACTTTTTACCCACACTCGATGGACTGTTTTCTTTCAAGTTTAAAGTCCACAAGTCTGAAACCGTCAAGACTTTCTTAACAATCAATGGACCTGTTCAAAGACGTAAAAAGTAAACATTAATAATAAATCGAAAACATGGATATAAGCTTTAGATAAGAAACATTCTTCGAAACATGATGGGAGCAGAAAATGTATATATATTTGGAAAACTAAGTCAAATATGGGCATTTACAGGATGGCGTTACGTTATGTTCGTAAGACAAAATGCGATAAAAAACAAGTTTTTCTTTATATTTCAGTAGGAATTCAGTAGGCCTACATCTATATTTGATTTGGATGAAAAACAGAAAAGTTTTAGTTACTAAATGGGCATTCCGAAACAATCGGTTATAAGTGAGCTATATGATATAGTTGTCAGATCTAGAACAAGTATGTTCAGAATAAGTGGTGCGTCCTGAAATAAATATAAGCCGAATTTGGTTTGATTTGGATCAAAAACAGAAAAGTTATGCTAGGTAAGTGTTCATCTCAGAAAAATCGGCTATATGGGCGGTATATGATATAATTGATCGATCTGGATGAATCTCGAACTAACAAGCGTGCAGACAAAAGAACCACCTGATAAAAAATGTCAACTCTGTAGCTTTTAACACTTCCGAGATCTTTGGGTTCAAATATACAAACGGACGTACGGACGGACATGGCCATACCGACTCTCCTTGTCGTGATGATCAAGAATATATATAGTCGGAAACGCTTCCTTTTATGCGCTGCAAACTTCCTGACAAAATGAATATACCATTTTGTTAATGGTATAAAAAAAATCAAAGATCTCAGAAGTCCTAAAAGCTACAGAGCTAAAACTTTTACTAGTTTTATCCACATCGGACAACTATATCATATAGCTCCCACTAACTGATTGTTCCGGAATGAAGACTTAGTAGCATAACTTTCCTGTTTTTCATCAAAATCAAACTAAATTCGACTGGCATAAATTTGAGAAGGCCCCTCGTCCCCTCGGACAATTATATCATATAGCTCCAAATTCGGCTTGTATCCACTGAAACCCCACGTCCATCGACCAGATTTGATGTAAATTATATATTTACAATGTGAATGGCAAGCCGAAGCTAGCCTTCCTTTCTTGGTTTTTTTTTTTTCTTTTTTGGGTTGGGCCGAGATCTTAGTGTTCATACGCACGGACATGGCTACAGCGACTTGGCTGTTGCTCTTGATCAAGAATATATATAGTTTATGGTGTCGGAAAAGCTTCCTTTGCCAGTTACATACAATATACTCATTTATTCTACTAGAGTACGAGTTTAAAAAAATTATATGGGTATATGTCGGACTTCTTACTTACCAGCAAATTGCAAAATGTAAAGCCAGAGCTCTGGAATATCAACAATCAAATCGTTGGCGAACTCGCTGAATTCTTTATAGGCCAGTCTAAAGTGTTCCACAGACATGTAGTTTTGCTGTATTAGATGGGCAACAGTGATCGCCAGATAACATCTGCATTGTTTGCCCACATTCGCTAAATGCAAATAATCGGTTAATATATAGTACAAGAAGCCGCAGAGCTGTGCCTCTGGTATACGCTTTATGCAGCCAACAACTGACGGAGTGATTGTTTTAGAAGCAGCCGCCAATTCAATCATTTCCGATACAACGGATTTGATTATCTTAATATCGTTTTCCCTTGGTTCCACAAAGACGGCTGACGGCGCTTTAGTTGGTTGCTGCTGTTGCTGGGAGGTGGAGGCTGAGCCCGAGGCGGATAGAATTGAGGAGGTGGACTGCTGGTCATTTCCGCGGTAAAAGCCGCCACTGCCGCTGCCGCCGCCAGAGCTCAAAGAACTTTGGGTCTGTGTCGAAGGAAATTAATAACGATTTAAAAACTTATATAAGCCAAAGAATAATTAATTCTAATGACTTATGCTTCACCTTGCCGGAGAGTCTTACTGGTGGTGCCTGTTGTGTGTACTTAGAGTGACTAGCAGATTTCTGAAGTGAAGAAGTATTCATCATACCGCGACCCTGATGGCCAACGCGTGACGAAGAGTTCTCTCGCGAACCCTGCGACGAACCGGCTCTTGAGTGAAGGCCTTGTGTTGTGGTACAAAAAAAGTTAAATTTAAGGTTCTTTCATTTTATAACTCAATTGAACTCACCTCGATCCCCATATCGATCGCGCTCCATGGAGCCCTTGTTGTATGACCCCTTGTTTCTGGGGCCACTACGGTCGCGATCTCGGTCCCGATCCCGTTCCCGGTCGGTGCTATTTTTATCGATTAGCGATGATAGCACTGCAAATGAGTTGGAGCCCGTCGTTGTGGGCGTAGCTGATTGTCTTTGTATATTGTTATTCCAAATGAATTGAGATACTCCGCCCATTTTTTTGGTGTCCAAGTTTTGGTTTAGTTGTAAAGTCTAAAACAAAACGTATAAACAATTGTTGACAGTATAGACAATGGTTTTGTATGCGAATGTAGAAGACAGTATCTACTTTACATGACTTCCATTACTTTGGTATATTTCTCAATAAACTAAGTGCTTTCTCATAAGAAATCTTATCAGGTCATTTGGAGAGTTAGCTAGTCTGTCATCTGCCTCTCACGATTTTGCTATTATCCGATTGTTATGAAATTTGCCAAATCGATAGAAATCGATATAATCTTATCCACTCTACCACACAACGAGATGTGTGTTAAATATTGTCGGAATATGTACTATAGAAGCGTTACGAAATATTGAACAGTACTTGAATTGACGAGACACAAGTACAGGTTTGACTTAAAATTTGGTGATTCCAACTGTTATTGTCTTATAATTGTGTACATACTGAGAGATAGATGGACTAGATGGCTTGGCTGGCTGTCAATCCTCGGGCCTTCTATTTGATTGTCGCATGAATACAATGCATACATATTCATTTACCTCACATCGCGTAACGGATTGTAGAAGAATTATGAACTTGGCTGTATTGTGATCTTTTGGAGAGGAGATTAATGATATGATCTCTACATTACTTACCAAGCCCTCGAGTTTATTGCTGTCTACTGCCTGGGAGCGGCTGCCTTTGCTTGTCTGGACGTGCCAAGTGTTGTCGTCGTTGTTGTTGCCATTGGAGTGGTTGCTACTGCCAACTGTACTGTTGCCACCACTATTTTGCTGTTGGTGTCGCAAATTTCCGCTGTCGGCCCGTTGACTGTGACTACCGCCGTATCCACCGCCGCCCGAACGCAAATGAGAATCACCACCATAGCGCGAGTCTCCGCCTCCTCGGCGGTCATCGCGTTTATTTGAGCCGGACCCAGACTGCGGCCCGTTGGCACTGGCCGAAGAGGACGAGGCGGAGGCGGAAAGGGAACCGCTGTAGTTCAAGTATTGGGCGGAGAGTTGCTCGTTTTTGGCCTCCTTTTCAATTTGGCCCATAGTTTTAGGCGCTTCGTTGCGGGTGGACTGCCACTTGTTTTTTCTTAAGTCGATGACATCTTGAAGCATGAAGCGAACTCTTGAGCTCACCTTGGCCCCATCCTTGTCGGTCTTAGAAGCTATTGTCTGCATTCGGGCTATTGACTTTTCCAGAGAATAGCAGCGTACTGGATCCTTGTTAGTCACCGGCGTCTGCTCGAATTTAGCGCCCACTGTGGTGAGGAGCTTACACAGGCACTCAAGCATATCCTCCGAATGTGGATTGAGCAGCGTATCAATGCAGGAGTAAATAATTTTTCCCGTCAGCATGGATATCTTGAAGAGTTCGCCAATGAACCGTACAGTTCCACCCGAGCGGCGACGAATTTTTCGCTCCTCTTCCTCTAGCAAAGCCTCCAGCTCGGCTTTCTCGTTGGCATCGGTGCACTTCTTGATCTTATCAACAATCGGCTGCAGCTTCTTTTCCTTGGTCGTGCTTTGTGACACGTTTTGAGTGAACTCCCGCTCAGTCTTATCCAGCAGAGCATTTCGGAAATGTGCCAAATTTGATTTGGTGCCAATCTCCATGCGCTCATCGCGGGCCTTCACTTCGCTAATGAGCCGATGACACAATCTAGCATACGATACCGAGAAATTGGGCTCATCGATAGCCTTCTCGAAAACCAGAACAATCACTTCGTCCATCTTTTCCGGAGTATCGATTTTGAGCTTTATTATTTCTTCGACCAGGGTATCGAAGCGCTCGGGTGTCAGCTTATTGAGTATACCGCGAACCCTTCGTACCAACTCTTCTTTCTCTTGGGTGGCTTTTGTCTCAGAGGCGCTGCAGTCTACAGCCTCCGATTTGACCAGCAAACGTGGACGCCAAGCATTCTCAGTTTCGTTTAATTTGACATCTTGATTGAGCGATAAATTCACATGAATCATGCCCTTCATGCTGCTTCTGCCGCCGCCGCCGGCTCCACCGGCGCCCTGTACACCGGACATAGACACTTGCTTTCCCACATAGTTGCCGCCCGTTCCTGCTTCGCTATTACGATTACCCCCTCCAATCATCCCCACCATGGATTGAACTCGCTTATTGCCGCTGTTATTGCTGTTCCTCATAAATATGGGCAACAGATTGGGCTGTGGCAATATGGCGGCATTCTTCACTTCCGGTTGTACGCGTGAGGCTTTCGCTTCTCGCAGCTGTAGTAGTTGATCCCGGTCGTATTGCTTTTTACCACTTGGATTGTTTGGCGACCATTGGCCTTCATTATAATTAATCAGTGATGTGGATGACGGTTCAGCAACTGATTCCCTACTTGGTGAGGATGATGATAATGAAGAATCTGTCTGCTTTGTGAGCGCATCCGCATCCGTTGCTTCTGCTTGCAGGTCAATATGCGATTCTATTCTCTCCGATTCCGGTTTCGCCTGTACTCGTGGCTGCGCTTTCTGCTTCGGCTTATTCTTGGGTTCGACTTCGATTTGGTAGCATTCAGTGGTAAGTCGCCGACCACTTGCTGTTTCTGTACTGCCTTCATGCTCCTTAATATCCACTGCGACTACGTCTGCTTTAGTTTCTACCGTTTCTACCGCAACACAACCCGATGATTCCGTGTCTATTAAAGCCATTGGTCTAGCGCGATCAGTTTCATCTGGTGTACTTTCGTGACTCTGTGCGGCTTCCACAGAATGTGATTCGGGCAGCAACGCCTCTTCTGATCCTGCTGCCCCTCCCGCCTGGTTTTGAATGGGTAAGTCTTCAGTCGTACTAGCTGCTGCTTTCTTCTGCTGTTGTGAGCCAAACTCGTTGTTTAGCGGCAAATCGGATGCCACTGAAGATGATGAAACATTACTACTAGTGGTTATCACTGGCTGACTTGTTGGCAGATATTCAGATTCCGATGCAAGAGCAGCACTGCTAGCGCTGCCCGCTACTAGTGCAATCAACTCAGGCTCTGCGGAGATAATGCTAGCTGGATTGACGCCCAAGTTGCCGCCGACGTCAGGCAATTGTGAAAGACTGCTGCCTGCTGAATGGAAAGTTTAAAGAAAATTGGAAATGTAGCTTCAGTTGATATTAAATACTGAAATACTGAAATATTAAATCGAAATACATTCAAGAACTTAACCAGCGTGCAGATATAAGAAGCATGTGATAAAATGTTCGCCTGGAATCTCGAGATTGATACATGCAGACGGACGGACATGGATATATCGATTCTTCTCGTCATGATCATATATACTTTATATGGTCGAGAACGTATTATTTTGCGCGATGTTTGCAACTTGACAATTTTCCATTTTTGTCGATATTCAATGCTTGCAATGAATGTTAAACACATACTAAGTGACGCAGCTTGCTTAAGCTACAACAGTAGTCCATAACCAGATGGTACATAGTTTGTTGTATTTTAAGATAACTTGGGAAATACAAAAGTCACGGACTTATCAAGCAACCCTCGCATTTATATGTGATGGATTTGCGAGGCATTATAAAATAGAATATACATTTTCTTCGACGAGTACCGGATAAAAATTGTTTACTATGTAGAAAGATAAAGCATATAGCAAAAGGTTTAGATTTGAAGACTTTTGAAATGAAAACAAGAGAGGAAAAGGCTAACTTCGGGTAACTGAGGCTTACCTACCCTTGCAGATTAGTACTATAATAAACCTAACAAGTAAGAACGCTATAGTCGATATTCCGACTATAAGATTCTCGTACGAGAGAATTCCTAGATCTCGGAGACTGTAAGAGCTAGAGAGACCCAATTTGGTATGTAGACTCCCATTGTGGGACGCCAGATCGTTTGTTTTTAAATTTTGCCACGCCCCCTCCCGGGTCCGCATATATCTTACATAAATTTTAACGCATTTTGTTGAGACTCGGTTTGTATATGTTTAAGCACATAATCTGGATGGCTTCTAATTCTGAGACGTTCCAAATTTGGTTCAATTCGGATAAAAACTAACCAACCAATTTTTGGGTACAACGAGTTGATTTCGAATTGGTCGGTTATATGGGAGCTGTATAATATAGTGGTCCGATCCGGATCAACTTTGGTCAGAAAACGTGGATGTTCTAAGGAAGTGAAGTACCACATTTTGTTCAATTCAAATAACTTCCAAGTTTTGTGTACTAACAGCTCATTCCGTATTGGTCAGTTATATGGGAGCTATATAACATAGTCCTCTGGTTCGGATTAACTTTGGTCAGAAAACGTGAAGGCTTTTAAGGTTGTCGAGAACCAAATTTTGTTCACTTCAAATAACCAATTTTTGTGTTCTAAGAGCTCATTTTGTGTTAAGAGCTCAGTTATATGGGAGCTATATAATATAGTGCTCTGGCGTGGATCAACTTTCGTCAGCGTAGAGGCTTCTAAGACTGATATTTACCAAATTTGCTTAAATTCGGATAAAAACCAAACAATTTTGGTATACCTAGACTTCAGGCCGAAGCGGTCGGCTGTATGGCACCTAGTAGACGATATTGACATAGACAAAGAAGTCTATTGTACAAATTTAAGCTTTGAAACGGAGAGATTAGTTCGCATAGAAACAGACGGACGGTCGGAGATTCTTCTTTCTATGCCAAAAATTGTTTGGGCGTTAAGTCCGTTATGACTTGTCCCATAAAATATTTTTGGGCGCTATGTCCGATTTCGTTTTGGATACAACGTCCGAAAAAGTTTTTTGGCGTTTTAAACGCTAAATAAAGTACTGGCTACAGTAGTGGGTTTGCTTATTTAATATACATATGCACAAGTAGACAAATTTCTTTTTAGCAAATACGTGTAAATGCAAGTAAGAACGCTATAGTCGATTTTCCGACTGTAAAATACTCGTACTCTTGACTTTATATTCGACAGACTCGAAAGTATGCAACACTTTAAAAAAAAAAATTGAAAAAAACTTTATGACGCCCCAAAGGGGGAGACGTTTCCTTCTGTATATATATTCTTGATCAGACTGATCAGCCGAGTCGATCTAGCTAAGTCCGTCTGGATTTATCAAAACCGAACATTTCGAATTTCACCGGATCCCACCAACACATTTTGTTGACCTTTTCTTTCCAGCCCGATCCGGGTCCCGATCCCAGCGGAATCCCCATTATCCCGATCTTCTTTCTAGTCAGAAACGCTTCCTTCAGCTAGATACATACATTGCAAAATTATTAAGATAGTTTCGAGCGAGTTTCAACCAAATGCGTTGAAATTTGTACTAGATACCAAATTTGGTTACTGTAGCTCTTATAGTCTCCAAAATTTAGGTGTACATATGGACGGACAGACGGGCATAGCTAGATCGACTCGGCTGTTGATGATTAGCAAGAATATATATGCTTTTGGGGGATAAGACCGGATCGTAAACAGACTTAATCCAAAAAAAAAATTGGGCGTTAAGTCATGGTACCAAGAAAAACAGTTTGGTTTGAACTCACTTGGGCGGACACCGGTCACAATGTTGACTTCTTCCGATGTGGCGGGACACAACACTTCGTGATGCTGCTTCTGCTGCTGTGGAGCACCGTCTGCCGATTGTGTTGTGTTGTGTTGTATTTGCGAAGTTGTGTCGGTATGAGCTTTACTTGTAGCGTACGTTTTTGCTGCCGCATCATCCACTTTTACTTAAAAGCAAACCAAAAGTAAGCGAATGTAATTACAGGTTGATCAATATGTATATGTCAAATAAAAAAGTACCTAAACGCAAACGCTTGACCCGCTTACTCTACAGCCTTGAAAGCAACCATAAAATATTGGGACAAGAAAGGAAGGCTAACTTTGGCTTGCCGAAACTTATATACTATTGACATTTTAAATATATAACCGATCTAGATCAAATCTGGTCGGCGGGCGTGGGGCTACAGTGGATACAAGGGATAAAGACGAATTTCTTTTGATTTGGATGAAAACCCGAAAAGTTATGCTCCTATGTGTTTATTCTGGAACAATCGGTTATATGACTTTATGATATAGTTGTCCGATCATGATCAGATCAAGCCAGCGACGTGGAGGGCATTTACATTAAAAACAGAAAAGTTATGCTCCTAAGTGTTCATTCCAGAACAATCGGTAGCTCTCTGATATAGTTGTCCGATCCTGATAAGGTCAAGCCTGCGGACTTGGGACCTCCTCAAATTGATACAATTTGGTTTGATTTAGATGAAAAACAGAAAAGTTATGCTCCTAAGTGTTCATTCCGGAACAATCGGTTATATGGGAGCTATATGATATAGTTGTCCGATCTGGATGAAATTTGAACTTAATCAGCGTGCTGACAAAATAAGTATCTGGTAAAAAATACCAACTCTGTAGCTTTTAAGATCTTTGTGATGAAACCGACGGACGGACAGAAGGACATTGCTATATCGATTCCCCTTATCATGCTGATCAAAAATATATATACTTTATATAGTCGAAAGCGCTTCCTTCCGTGCGCTGCAAACTTCCTGACAAAATTAATATACCATTTTATGAATGGTATAAAAATTGTCTAAGCTTAAGCTACGGAGGTTTACGTGTCGTTCAGCCAATCAAAAAAGTCGAGTTATTTTGCTAATGTTCGTTTTAACTTTCACACCTAAGGGGGTGGCCGGCCGTTCCTTCAATATATTAGTTTGATGAGTATGATTTGGATGAAAAACAAAAGGTTGTCATAAAAATGTTCATTCTGAAACAATTGTCGTAGAGGGATCCATGTTATATAGTTGTCCGATCTAGATGAATCAAACACAGCTAGCGTGCAGATATAAAAGAAGCATCTGGTAATGATTTCACAGAAACAGACGGGGAGACAGACATTGCTTTGCGTTGATGTATGGATACATATGTGTGCATATAACATATGCGCACACACATGTATTTTTCATGCATATAGGTATTAGATGTACCAAGTTAATTCTCTACTCTTCGCTGATTCTATGCATATAAATATTTATATGTACTCGTACTATATATATGTACAAGCAGGACACATATGTACATTAATGTTAATTTACATTATTAATATTTAGATATGCGCAATACGAACAATACATATACACATATGTAGTTTATACTCAAGCTTCAGGTTAAGGCTCTGAATAACCACACAAATGCTCTAAAATGCGTAATAACAATTTGTTGCACTGCCACGGTCCGGTGGCCCTTTTGTCGATAGATAAACAACGAGTTCAAATTAAATTTGTTAGTCAAATATGAACCTTGCACACGTTTTTGCAATTCCCTTTCTTTTCGCTTTTTAATTTTTTTTAATATCTCGCGGCTCTTAACGGACTGCGCTGTCTCTTTGCCAGCTAAAAGTTGGCGCTGCGTTGTTGCTTAGCGCTATAGATAGACACAAAGCACAGCAACAGATGATATCAAATCGCCCCAACGCCACGCACACACAGCAAAAATGATCACGTCGAACCGAATACGCAAACCAAACGAACGAACCGATCGAGCCCCGACCGGCAGTCGACAACTGCGGAACAGGGGCAGGGGAAAGAGATAAGCGCGGTCGAGACGGACGATGCGCATGCACATACAAATTAAAATTAGCGACAAGCGCCAGCTACTACACAACGGCAACGCAACCAATAAAGTGATCTGTTCAAAAAACAAGAATGAGCACTAAGCTAACAAAGCCAAAACTGGCATACCCTTCACAAATGTTCATGGACGTGACTATGTCAGAAATAATAAAATACATATTTCAGAAATTAATAAAAATCGCACTGGTCAAACAGTATTTTTGCCACACGTAGTTTGATAGGTATTTGTGTTTTGACTACCCATATTACTAAGACTGGAAACAAATCATCAACCCGTTTTTTTGTGATATGGTCAAAATTATGTGTATGTGATATATAAAAAATAAGTTAAGATTATTTTTCACATAAATCGCGATACAAACACTCGATTTTCAAATTTTTGTTGTTTTTATGTTGGACAAAAGTCCTGGAAATATGTTGTCATGATCAGCCATTTTGCATTATTAGTTTGTTTTTGAGAAATGT
The DNA here is from genome assembly GCA_037043425.1 of Hirtodrosophila duncani. NCBI lineage: Eukaryota > Metazoa > Arthropoda > Insecta > Diptera > Drosophilidae > Hirtodrosophila > Hirtodrosophila duncani. The sequence goes on from JBAMBM010000837.1 coordinate 110,904, forward strand.
AAAGGTTTTGAGTTTTGGTGTACTCTCACAACTTTGCTATCTCTTAACAAGAAAGAACGCTACAGTCGAGCTTGCTCGACAGTAAAATGCCTTGTACCTAATCAACTCCTACATAATATATCAGACCGCTCTTTATCAACTTAGGTCGACTTGGGTCCTTCTAAAATGGATACAAACCGAATTTGGTTCGATTTGGATGAAATACAAACATTTTGTGTACATTTTCATTGCCCGATCCAGATAAAATTTCGTCAACAGGCGTGGGATGTCTTAAAATGAATACGAACCAAATTTGGTCAGTTGACTCAGATGCCTCTAGGATACATAATCCCTAAATTTTGACTAATTCAAATTAAAAATAAGTGAGAACTCTATGGTCGATATTTCGACTATAAGATACTCGTACTCATCATTTATTCAATATTCAACACACTCAAAAGTATTAAAATGGTGGAGTGCTCTCATACAAAACACTTTTTTACGATTTTGTCTACAATTATTATCCGATCTTAATGAAATCGACAAAACCTTATATCTTCCACAAATTTTAACGCATTTGGTTGATTTAGTCGGTTATATATGCATAAGTACGTAATCTACCCATTTTCCGAGTTTTGTTAAGCTCGGAAAATAATGGTAGACAAAATCGTAAAAAAAAAATTTCGATTTGTGGGGGAGGGGGTGGGGCAAAGTTTTAAGACTAACTTGATCTGAATCTGCAGAAGGGGAGTCTACATACCAAATTGGTCTCTCTAGCTCTTACAGTCTCCGAGATCTAGGTATTTCTACGGACGGACAGACGGACATGGCTAGATCGACTCGGCTCTTAAGGCTGATCAAGAATATATATACTTTATGGGATCGGAGACACTTTGTTTGCCTGTTTTTGCCTGTTATATACATTTGCACGAATACTATATATTCGTTTACTCTTCTAGAGTACGAGTATAAAAATCTTGAAAAAACTACATATTTTTATTGCCACCATCCTGTAATATAAGAACAAGTTCGTATGGCACGAAAAAAAATTAATATTGTCGGCCAGTGTAATCATAGATAGCGCATACCGAGGATTTCATAATTTGGTCACGATTTTTGTAACGCATAGACGGAATCATCTACGACTCCATGGAGTATATACATATATGTATTCTTGTCCAGCATGACGAGCAGAGTCGATAGAGCCATATTATATCCATCTATCTGTTTGCCAGTCTCCATGAGAACTAGTTATACCAATTTTAAAGCTTATTTATCTTGCAAATTGGTAACAAAATCGACCAGATCCACTATATCTATCAAAGACACGAATTAATAATATGTATAAGAAAAAGTATCGTTTCTAATTAGAACATAACCTGGTATGTATGCATGTGTATTAGGAGCCTCCTGATGAACACGCCAGTGTCTCAGAGCTTAGAAATGTTCACACAAGTTTCGTTTTCCGGCGTAGATGCAAACTAAGCCGGTTAGTTTCAACGTTCACATGGAAATCATTTTATTGACAACCGTAAACACGTACGCATTTTTATGCTTGCAATTTTATATATTTACTGTAGCATACTTTTAAATTCAACAAGATTACAGGCTCACAGACTACTAAAACCTTATCTCCCAAGTCATAGTAAATATTAACGCTTTCAATTATCGCAGCCATCAGCAGGTGGTTTAAATAGCTTTAATGTACGTTCCAAGCTTCATTACCTCTTTTGGATGGACATGGCCTGATCTCCTCGACTGTTTATTCTTATCAAGAAAATATGTACACACTTTATTCGGTCGAAAAGCTTCCATTTCCCTTTTACATACATTTGCATGAATCTAATATACTCTAAGCACAAACACAGATCAATACGGAGAGAACTCAGACACTAAGCGTGTGATTCACAAAATAAAAAAAACGGTATATTAATTTTGTCAAGTTTGCAACGCATAGAAGGAAGCGTTTCCGACTGTATAAAGAATATATATTCCTGATCAGCTTGACAAGGGGAATCGATATAACCATGTCCGTCTGTCCGTAACACCACGCTCACCGACCAGATTTGATCTAGATCGGTTAAATATTTGCAATGTGAAGGGAATATAAGCTTCGCCAAGACGAAGTTATCCTTCCTTTCTTGTTGATTAATGCGTATGTACGAGCGGGTGAGTGCGCCAAAAACCATAGATAACAGTATTCAGAAATACCGAATATATGAATAAACTATATATTCATTCCAGTAGTGGCATAACATAAGGCCATAACACTGTTATGTGTAAGTGTAAGTTCGCGAAGACCACATACACACTTGTTGTTGTATTATCTCCCCTATGCACTATTAATACCATTTATTTATGTGTACGCAATATTGTCATGAAGTTTGAATGACAGGGGGAATTGACATAGCATTTCCGTCCGTCCGTTTGTTCACCTTGAGATCTCAGAAGTTTTAAGAGCTGCAGAGCTGTTGGGAAAACGGGTCATTGTTTTTTTTTTTTTTTTTTTTATCGAAATTGAAGCAAGTATATAGTCGATATTCCGACTATTAGATACTTCTATTTAGCATTTATTAAATATTTGACACACTCAAGAGTATGAACATTTTTATACTCATACTCTAGTAGAGTAAACGAGTATATTGTATTTGTGCAAATGTATCTAACAGGCACAAGGAAACGTCTAAGACCCCATAAACTATATATATCAGCATCAACAGCCGAGTCGATCTAGCCATGTCCGTCTGTCTGTCCGTATGAACACCTAGATCTCGGAGACTGCAAGAGATAGAGAGACCCAATTTGGTATGTAGACTCCCCTTGTGGGGGTCCCGCCCCAGCAAACCGCAAAACCATATATCTATCTTCCACAAATTTTAACGCATTTAGTTGAAACTCGGTTCGTATACACTGCCCGACAACCGATTAGCACACCCTCTAACCTATCTGTTTAAAGGCAAATATTCATCATGTGCTTTTTTTTGTCTCTTTTATTCTTCATCATTTTTACTCATTCTGAGACTAACTTTGAGTTCTGGAAGTGCACCGTTATTTTGTTTTGCTATTTTCTTGGAAGTGCGACAAAAATGCATGCATTTTTTTTGCGACAGCCGATTAGCACATTTTTGCTTTAGTATCAATTTTTGCGTTAAAGCTGTCGTGTGTGGCTGATTAAAACTATTATTTATTTATTGTGATCAATTATCAATAAAATCAAGAAGTAATGGAAAAAGCAAAACCGTTGAATGAGTCTGAAAAAGGCAAATATGACCCGGACCAAGGAATGGGAGCGTGTAGTCTTCATCATTTTTACTCATTCTGAGACTAACTTTGAGTTCTGGAAGTGCACCGTTATTTTGTTTTGCTATTTTCTTGGAAGTGCGACAAAAATGCATGCATTTTTTTTGCGACAGCCGATTAGCACATTTTTGCTTTAGTATCAATTTTTGCGTTAAAGCTGTCGTGTGTGGCTGATTAAAACTATTATTTATTTATTGTGATCAATTATCAATAAAATCAAGAAGTAATGGAAAAAGCAAAACCGTTGAATGAGTCTGAAAAAGGCAAATATGACCCGGACCAAGGAATGGGAGCGTGTAGTCTTTTCGGATGAGAAAAAGTTCAATTTGGAGGGTCCTGATGGCTATGCCTACTACTTTCATGATCTTAGAAAGGAAGAGCATACTCTCGATCGATTGCACAGCCGTGCCGGCGGTGTCATGGTGTGGGGAGCTATTTCTTACTTTGGCACCATAGAACTGCAATTTCTAAACAGGCGTATGAATGCCTATGCTTACAAAGAAGTACTGAAAACGGCTTTTCCTGCAATTAAGGATATATTTAGCACCTTGGAATGGAAGTTCCAGCAGGATAACGCACCAATTCACACAGCCAGGATTGCAAAGTCCTGGATTGAGGGTCAGAACGTTGAATTGCTGAGTTGGCCCCTTACTCACCCGACCTGAACATTATAGAAAATGTTTGGGGATGGTTAGCACGCAAAGTATACGAGTCCGGCAGACAATATTCAACTGAAGCTCAACTCATTGAAGAAGTAAAGAGGTCCTGGGAAGCTATTTCACTCAATTACATTCAAAAATTATGACTCCTTACCCAAGCGGATGTACGAATTCATACTTAACCGTGGAGGCTCAACACATTATTAAATTTTGTTAAAAAAAAACAACGAAAATGTTGAAAATAATGTTAAAAAATAATTTGAATAAAATTTGAATCCATTTTTTTTTATGAATGTGTTAATAAATTGTCGCAAAAATTAAAGTTATTTTTTTATGTTAAGTTCGTTTAAATTCATTTAAAATGTTATTAATAAAGTTAGTATCTTATCTATTATTAAATCTCGTGTAGAATTTAATATTTTTTAAATGACAAAAAAAATTCATCCCAAAGGCTTTATTCGTTTTCCTGATATTAAGCTCCTAAGACGCGGAGCATAGGGTGTGCTAATCGGTTGACGGGCAGTGTGTGTGTAAGCACATAATCTATCGATTTGCCGAGTTTTGTTATGATCGGATAATAATTGTAGACAACATAGTAAAAACAACTTTTGTATGAGGTCTCTCTAGCTCTTAATGCTTAATGCTGATCAAGAATATATATACTTTATGGAGTCGGAGACGCTTCCTTCTGCCTGTTACATACATTTGCACGAATACAATATACTCGTTTACTCTACTAGAGTACGAGTATAAAAAACAGTTAAGAACATCGTCGGTACTCCGACTATAAGATACTCGTACGTCTCTTTAATATTGATTTTTTTTCTGGGGGTGGGGTGGCCACATACAAAATGTTTTGTACGATTTTGTCTACAATTATTATCCGATCTTAATAAAATTAAAGCAATGTAAATCGAGTTTTAACTAAATCTGTCAATAATTGTGGGAGATATAAGGACTTTATCGATTGCGTGGGCGGGAGGAGGCATGGCAATATTTTAAAACAAACATGACCTTTTAACATCTGCCACACTATAAAAGCATCTTTTAAAAAATTTCGGATCTAAGATGTCGGGGTTTAAACAAACAGACGGTCACATAGCTACATCGAGAATCCTCTTATCGTGCTGATTAAGAATATATAAAATTTACATGGTCGGCAACGCCTCCTTCAGTGCATTACAGACTTCATGACAAAATTAATTATTCACAATTTTTTATGAATGGCAAATTAACCGAGACTTCCCCAAATACTTACAAGTGTTGCGAGTTATGGGCAACGACTCGGACTCGTCTTTTGGCGCAACAATGGGAATTCTGAAAGAGTAAATAAATGTTATTAGCTTCTAAATTGGAAATCCAATATAGTGTTAACGGTACTTTTTGCTCTTGCTCTTTTGGGGCGTTGGTAGAATCTCAACAGATGGAGCATCAGACATAGCCGAAACTATCGGAGTATGTTGGCCACCTATAATATCTCCACGCTGAACGCAAATTTGTTCTGAGGAAAAGGAAAAAATCTGTACTAAACTGCACTAATCTGAGCATCAATCTCAAACATGAATACCTACCAACAGAATAGGGAGCTGCGGCTCTTGGATCAGAGGAGCCTTGATTTACCACATTGCTTCCCATAGTGATGCCCACAGCATCAGACTGTGAAATACAAATGGGGATTTCCGGTTGGATGGCTGATGATGATACCGTTGCCGTCGCCGACGCCGTAATTGCAGCAGAGTTTCCATGATCCTGAAAGTCACTCTCTTGATTTGAAGTACTCTGTGGAAGTATAAAAAGCGATTAGGAAATATTTGGACATTCAGAAACAGAACAGAACAACAGAACAGAACAAAACAGAACTTATTTCACTATGATATGTGGCGACGGTATCAAATTCTGTTAAATTCTGTTAATCGAGGAGCATCGCAATATTCTATATTTGACTAGGTGCTCTTGTTAAACATGATCGCTGTGCATACTACTGGAAAAGCTCCCACATTAAGGGAGCGTCGCCCACTAAGGCTTGCAGATTACGAGCGACGTAGTTTTGTTTCAATACAAATTTGCATACTTTTGATATTAACTCTTCGCTCAGCGTTCATTTTGATCCCACGGGACAAAATACTGACTATATATAAATCACTTGCCTTGTCCAAGTCATCAAGTATATTCTTTTTTGTTGTCGGGTCGATGATCTGCAAGCGGTGCTGATGTCGTCGTCTACTCGCTGGAGGCTGCACTTGGACCTGTTGTGGCGCTACATTTGTGGGCATTACGCCGACCATTGGACCACCGACGCCCACCTGGCCACTCCCAGTAACGCCGCCGCCGACGCCCATGCCGATGACAGCATTTGTGCCCGGTTGTACAGCACCAGTAATTAGCTGAAGTTGCGATGAAGAACCACCTGGGCCAGCAAGCGGTCCATTTGGCCCGGACTGCACCTGCACCGGCATCGTGCTGCCAACGTTCACGGTGCCGCTACGCGAATGCTGTGGAGGCGGCGGCGGCGGTTGCTGCTGCATGGCCGTCATGTACGGATAAGTCATGTATGAATACGGCGCAGGCGCATACTGTATATGCTGCGGAGGATATGTTGGCTGTCGTGGTGTGTACTGATACGACTGGAGCACCATGTTCTGGTGCAGGGGCGGTGAGTACATCGTTTGCATGTGGACGTGACGGGCTCCCGTAGCCGCGCCACGAGGCGTATTCGAGGCTGGCGGGGGGCGAAATAGTCCATTGCCTTGTGGATTCGCCCGCGTGTTGCCTGAACTGTTGTTGCTCGAGGACACATACTGCAGGAAGAGTAGAGTCATAATGTTATTTACGAAATAGTTTATATACCCAAAATATTTAATTGCCGTATTTGTTGTCGTAGAATGATCACATTAACACTTATGGAATGTAAAGGAAGATGTCTGTATCGCAAGAGTTTCTAGCAATTCAAACCCTAATGATGATTGCAAAAATGAAATTGATACCAACTTTATTTTATGGTGTGGAGATTTTTGAAGTGTGTGTCAGTATGACAAAAGTTAGGGTTACTTTCAATTCCATAGCTAGGTTTATATATAATAAGAAAGGATTCGAACATATAACTGATTTTGCTAACAAAGTATTTGACTTATGCCTTAACCATTGGATTAAGTTTATAACATTAATTCTGTTGCATAATATATTCATTCCAACTTATTTGTATGAAACACTAAACTTTGCGGCACCCGCGAGAACAAATAACCTGGTATCTCCGAAAATTAAACTGTCGAGCTCAGAAAGACCTTTCTATATTATTACTGCTCGCGCAATATATAATATAACAAGAAAGGAAGGCTAGCTTCGGCTTGCCGAAGCTTATATACCATTCACATTGCAAATATATAACAGATCTAGATCAAATCTGGTCGGTGGGCTCTCCGTTCACTCCGGAACAATCGGTTAAATACAGGCTATATGATATAGTAGTCTAATCTTGACCAGATCTAGTCAGCGAACGTTGGGGCCTCCTCAAGGGAATTCAATCCGAATTTGGTTTAATTTGGGTGAAAACCAGAAAAGTTATGCTCCTAAGTGTTCATTCTGGAACGATCGGTTATATGGTAGCTATATGATATAGATTTCCGATCTTGATCTTGGTGCCTATTCAAATGAATACAAACCGAATTTGGTGTAGTTTGAATGAAAAACAAAAAAGTTATGTTTATTCCGGAACAATCGGTTGTATGGTAGCCATATGATATAGATGTCCTATGCGGACGAAACTCGAACTAAGCCAACGTGCAGACAAAACAAATAAGAACGCTATAGTCGATATTCCGACTATAAGATACTCGTACTCTTTATTTATTTTATATTCGACACACTCGAAAGTATGCAACAATTTTCCATTTTATTTAATATACTCGTAGTCTAGTAGAGTAAACGAGCATATTTTATTCGTGCAAATGTATGTAACAGGCAGAACGAAGCGTCTAAGACCCCATAAAGTATATATATTCTTCATCAGCATCAACAGCCATGTTGATCTAGCCATGTCCGTATGTCCGTCCGTATGAACAACTAGATCTGGGAGACTATAAGAGCAAAGTTTGTTTTAAAATTTCGCCACGCCCCCGCAAATTATTAAAATCTTATCTTTGGTATGTAGACTCCCCTCGTGCGGCGTCAGATCAAGTTTGTTTTAAAATTTTGCCATTTATCCCATTAGGTTACCGCATTTTGTTGAAACTCGGTTTATATATGCATACAATTTCAAATTTCATTAAAATGGTCTTCGCGATTCGTGTCGCTCGTTATGCAGTTGCGCCCCTCGGCCGGTTGGGCGGGATGTGGGAGCTTCTAGGCTTGGCTTCGCGCGTAACAAGCCGCGTGGCTTCGTATCGTGGGTCAACTTGAACGTGCAGCGTGTACGTCAACGTCCCGATAATTATATTAAATTGTAAAAAAACGTCACCAACCTTGTTATCTTAACAGCCTGTGTTTACATTGCTGGTATTTAACACTGAATGGAATATATTAACAGTTCATTAATTTTACGGCTGTAACAAGAAAGGGTTTTTGGCCACAAAAAGTGGCCATTAGTGACATGGTGCTTAGCCTTCCCCCTTTTTTTCGTACACACAGACCAAGCATACTTAATATTAGTACACTGGTGATAGTCGAGAATATTGTATTCCCGAATATGTTCGTCTGTTTATCCATAGGGATCATAGGGTTCCTAGGAACACCTTCAAAAATATGAAATAAATACTGAGTAAGAGTATCTTATCGACGGACATAGAGGCTTCTAAAATGCGTGCGGTGCACTTCCCTGTACATACACTCACTAATACTAATTCATACATATATACATATGAAAGTACACACATCCAAATTTGGTTCAATTCGGGTAAAATCAAAAAGATTTGTTCACTAACAGTTTACATTGAGCAACTTACGGCAAAAAGTATGGTTTTTAATCGAGAGATTAGTTTGCATAGAAACAGACGGACGGACAGACGTCCATGACGTTGTCGACGCAGTTTGTCATGCTGATCAAGAATATATACTTTATGGGGTCGGAGATGGTTCCGCCTTACTTTACATAATCTATACAACTGACGCTGCCGACGACACCGATGAGGCCCTTGTCGTGTATATAGGCGCCCAGAGAGCGTCAGATCTTGTTTGTTGTACAATTTTGAACCGTCCCCTCCCACCCCACAAATCGATAAAAACGTAATCCACAAAATCACCTAAATCTGGGAGACTATAACAGCTAGGGTCGCCAACGTTGGTATGTAGACTCACCTTGCGGGGCGTCAGATCAAGGTTCTTTTAAAATTTTGCTACGACCCCGCTCCCGTAAATCGATAAAAACCTTATATCTCCAACAAATTTTACTGCATTTAGTTGAAACTCGGCTTACACTAGTCGGCATAATTATTTTGACGAAATCGTTTTGTGACTATTGAAGCTGGAATTGCTTAGCAACATTAAATAACGGTGGAAAATGATGAGCAAAGCAAAGAATCTATTAATAGCTCTATGCCTGCCAAATTTTATGTTATTTTGCTTTGGCATTCTCTTTCTGCTGATAAGAATGCATGTACGCATCGAATTTTTGCTTGGTATAAGTATTTTGACGATAGCTTTGATCGATTGTCTCTTCACTTTTGAGCATTTGAAAACAAAAGAAGTGTTTTATTTAACTTTAACCAGTTATAAATATTAATAGAAAAATAAGTTTGGGTAAAACTGCGGAATTAAGTTTGGTTGTCCGATCGTCAATAGTAGCGAAATTTAACGCTGGAACGGAAATAAAATAGATTGCAAATGAATATAACGTGTTACGTCAAACTGTGCACTACCAAATAAACATATTTAAAAAACATAATAATCTTCAAAATTTAAGAAGATCTGGTCCAAAACGTAAAACACTGCCCACTGAAGACCGACATCTTCTACGGGAATTAAAAAAATATGTATATTTGAAGCCCCAAAGTGCGGCAGATTTGATCAATTTAACCTTAAAGAACACCATCAGTGAGCGCACAGTCCACCGACGTTTAAAGGAAGGTGATTAAAGGTGATTTTAAGACATATCAGTCAAGGGGGCAGTGCCGTTCATCTCAAAGGCAAACATGGCAAAAAGACTGGCGTATGCAAAAAAGTTTGTGAACAAGCCAAAGGAGCTCTGGAGAAGCGTTTTGTGGACGGATGAAAGTTCATTTGAGTATAATGGATCGAAAACAATTTTTTTTATAAGAATGCCCACAGAGCAAAGAAAAAAACGGACTGTTGTTCAAAAATTGAGTCATGGCGGGGGATCTGTAATGTTCTGGGGATGTGTTGCGTATAGTGGGTTGGGTGACTTCCGATCGACGGCTCAATGAACCAGGGCAATTATTTGTATACGCTAAATGAAAATACTTTCCCGTCCGGTAATAGGCTGATTGGAGATTGCAACAGGATAATGCCCCATGCCACAAAGCCCGCATAATACAACATTTTTTGAAGGAAGTTGGTGCTCTCACTTTGGACTAGCCTCCTCAAAGTCCCGATTTAAACATATTCGAAAACGTCTGGTCACTTTTGAAACGTAAAAGAACAGTTTCGTTAAATAAAACAAGAGCAGAGGCCCTTTCTGAGCTCACTTCCCTTTGGCAAGAGATAACTCCAGAAATTCTGCAAAGCTTAGTGGATTCCGTACCCCAACGGCTCCAAAAAGTTATTGATGCCAAAGGAGGATGTATATTTTATTGAATTTATCTTCATTTCTTCCTTTTTTTTAAGTAAAAACTATGTTATTTTCAGTATTACACACGGGTCTAAATACTTATGCCATACCCCGAATTAACTAAAAAATTATATCTTTTTAAGTTTCTATGAAAAAAATTGATTGTTTATTTTTAAGTTTGCATAAGAAGTATATCAAAAAGAAAAATAAATAAAAAATTCTTTATAAAGCCTTTAAAAAGTTATTCTCAAAATACAAGAAATTTATTTCGTCAAAATAATTATGCCGACTAGTGTATAAGCATATAAGCATATAATTACAAATTTCATTAAGATCGGGTAATAATGGTAGACAAAAACGTAAAAAACATTTTGTATGAGAGCACCCCACAAACAAAGTGTTACATACTTTTGAATATCAAACAAATGCTGAGGGCGAGTATCTTATAGTCGGAATATCGACTATATCGTTATTACTTGTTTTATAATATTAAGATAGTATAAGAACTATTTATTTAATTTCATTTAACATATGTAATTTCTCTTTTGTGATTAGTGTAACACTGGAATAAAACTTCCAGTAAATTATAAATTACGTCGCATTATTACAAATATTTTGCTTGAAATAAATATTTATAACAGCCTGTGTGTCTGCAAATGAACAATTGCAACTCGAACAGCAAACGGAGCGCATATGGTATTCGTGTAGATGTATGTAATATGCAAAAACAAGGAAGCATTTACGACACCATAAAGTTATATATTCTCGATCAGCGTAAAAAACTGACTCGACTAGTCACATCCCTTCTCCCTTAATTAAAAAACTTAAGTAAATTAAGTCTTACTTTTCCGAGGACTTCATGGTGTTCCTGTGTATTCCTAGATTTTCCGCAGCAACAAATTTGGACAAATAACGTAGAAGCTTGCAAAGAAAGAAATATATATACCGGATTTGGTATAATTTCGATCAAAGACAAGAGACGACAAAGCTAACTAAAATTGACGACACTTCGATGAGTCTTCGTTATAGAGGTATTTATATAGACAGATATGCAAGGCCAGAATATGTAAGCTTTAGGACGAAAACGCATCCTTTAGATTGCAGTAACATATAAACGATTTATATAATCGGGTATAAAAGCCACAAAGATAAAACGACCAATTTCCAATAGATCATACTTTTTCCCGATGCCATTAGCATCAGTATCAAATGTGAGCCCTCTGCCTCAAATAGATGATAAGACAAATTTCAAATTTTTTATAGAAGATCGTTTCACTCCCAATTTTCCAATACATCACGCTTTACCTAACCAATTACTAAGTATAACAAATTTTTAATTTGTATGCCCTTTCATTGGTATTATAATTTTGTAACGATATTTGTAACGCATCTCCGACCCTATAAAGTATATATGTTCTTAATCAGCATTGCAAGCAAAGTCGTTAAATCATCAAAGACCAAGTAAGAACGCTGTAGTCGATATTCCGACTATAAGATACTCGTACTCAGCATTTATTAAATATTAAGCACTCAAAAGTATGAAAAAAATTGTTGTTTTTTTTATACTCGTACTCTAGTAGAGGAAACCAGATTATAGGAACTCCTTCAAAAATATGAAATAAATACTGAGTAAGAGTATCTTATCGACGGACAAAGAGGCTTCTAAAATGCGTGCGCTGCACTTCCCTGTACATACACTCACTAATACTAATTCATACATATATACATATAAACGTACATACATCCAAATTTGGTTCAATTCGGGTAAAAACAACAAGATTTGTCCACTAACAGTTTACATTGAGCAAGTTACGGCAAAAAAGTATGGTTTTTAATCGAGAGATTAGTTCGCATAGACGGACGGACAGACGTCCATGACGTTGTTGACGCAGTTTGTCATGCTGATCAAGAATATATACTTTATGGGGTCGGAGATGGTTCTGTCTTACTTTACATATATTGTGACATAATTACAATACCCATTGCAAAGTCATAACAACGAAAAAAAAAGTATGCTCTGTGTGGAAACGCACTCATACTCGAATGCTACTAACGAGATTTATCAACAAAGTTTGAGCAGATTTAGAAAAGGCAAGGACATTTGTCAGGAATCATTTGCCTACCTCTTGGGCTGCTTGGAAGCTGTTGGATAACAGATTATTGTTTTTAAAGTCGTATTTCCTACTATCGACACAACTGACGCTGCCGACGACACCGATGAGGCTCTTGTCGTGTATATAGGCGGCTCCGCTGGTGTTGGATGCCTGCTGCAAGCTGAGGCCGATTGCTGAGCTGAGTCCACCTCTGACACCACTATGCGAGTGAGAACTGACGCTTCCGCTGCTGCCGCCTGCGCTCCCGCCACTGCTACTGTTGCCGACAGCAGCGGCTGAGGTACTGGCTATTCCACTGCTGGGGCGAGCATTTGCCTCACTAGAGGCATTGCTTGCCAGCGATCTGTGACCATGACTAGTTAGGGTGTAAAGGCCAGCCGAATTCAAATCAGCAGAACAGCTGTTCATAGTCATTATGTTGACCGCCGACGGCTGCTGGGTAACAGCTGATCGATCCATCGATCTGTTTAACACATTCGCATAGCTTTGCTGCTGCTGAAGATGAGATGGCTGTTGCTGCGTATGAAGATGATGGGACTGCTGTTGTTGCTGTTGATGATGATGGCCCAGAAGTGTTGGTTGCTGGCCGCTCAGGGCAGAAGTTTTTAATAAGGATACGACATTGTATGCCTTATTGATCTGGAACTGAGCTTGAGTAGTTGTCGCTTGTGGTTTAATGGGCGGTGGCGCCTGTGGAGCATACTTTTTGGTCTTTTGCTTATTGACCGCTGGCAAAATCTACAAACAAATCAACAAGAGTTGGATATCGATATGGTCCGCCAAAATCCTTTGCAATTCAACTCATTGAAATTAGAAAAACTCAGTTCAAAACGAAATCAACATCAAAAAACAAATTAAACTCAAATCAAATACATTCAGTTCCATGTGTATATTGTATATACATACATATACACACAGTATATAAACATAATCACTACAGGCGAAGTTCTTTTTGTAAAGCTTATAATAAAAATAAGAAAAATGGTTTTGCACATATGTACATACACAAACTATACATCACTTCTAAATCTATATTCGTTGTTCTACTCGGCATTCATCCATTTAAATGAAGGTCTGCCATATTTAATTTCCACAGACTACTTTTAATAAGTAGCACGATCATGATTCTGACTCGGACTGTGAGTTTTCCTTTTTTGAATGAAGCAGCTTCTCGTATCGTCTTCATTCGAATCGTAATAAACCAGTTTTAAAATAAAAAAATAAATAAACAAACATGTGTACCTTTTGTTTTGTTCGTCCGTGCAAAGTAGTTTGCAGCCATGTCCGTCTGTTTCTATGTGAACTAGTTTCTCCTAGTACATAGTATGTTGTTTGTTTTTTATCTGAATTGAACCAAATTTTGAACGTGTCAGTTTCAGATTCTAGGTCTGCTGGCCAAAATTGTTTCGGTATGGACCAATACATCATATAGCTCTCGTACAATTCGGAATAAACTCCTAATACACAACCATTCACAAAATGATATACTAATTTTGTCAAGAACTTTGAAACGCATAGAACAAAGCGTTTCCACATGACAAGGGGAATCGATATAACCATGTCTGTCTGTTGCAATACAAAGATCTCAGCAGTCTTAAAGGCTACAGAGCTGAAAATGCTGCTTTTGTCTGCAAGTCAAGTTCGAGTTTTATTAAGACCGGACAACTATATCATATAGCTCCCATATATCCGATATTGCCGGAATCAACACTTAGAAGCATACCTTTTTTGTTTTTCATCCAAATTAAACCAAATTCTGCTTGTATAAACTTGAGGAGGCCCCACGTCCACTGGCCTGTTTTTCATCCAAATCAAACCAAATTCCGTTTGTATCCATTTGAGGAAGCCCCACGTCCGCTGACCTGATCTGACCAAGATCGGACAATTATATCATAGAGCTACCATATAACTGATTGTTCCGGAATGATCACTTTAGGAGCATAACTTTCTGTTTTTCATCCAAATCAGAAGAAATTCGTCTTTATGCCTTGTATCCACTGGAGCCACACGACCTTCGAGCAGATTTGATCTAGATCGGTTATATATTTACCATGTGAATGGTATATAAGCTTCGGTGAGCCGAAGCTAGCCTGCTTTCCTTTCTTGTTTTTTAACCGGATTGCACCAAAGTTGGTTGGCACCAGTTTTAATATCCTTCATGTCTGCTGAACAAATTTCTTCCGGATCAGTTTGGACCGATGTTGTATTCGCGCAAATGTAACAGGCAAAGGGAAGCTTTTCCCACCCAATAAGGTATATATATTCTTGAACAGCATTAACAGCCGAGTCGATCTCCCCGTGTCCGTCCGTATGAACACCCAGATCTCGACGACAATAAGAGCTAAAATTGGCAAGTAGACTAGGCTAGTGGTTCGCCAGATCAAGTTTGTTTTTTAATTTTGCCTCGAATACTAAATAAATGCTTAGTACGAGTATCTTACAGTCGGAATATCGACTATAGCGTTCTTATTTGTTATACCATTTAGAAAATGGCATATTAATTTTGTCAGGAAATTTGCAACGTATAGAAAGAAGCGTTCCGACTATATAAAGAATATATATTCTTGATCAGCACGACAGGAGGAGTCGATATAGCCATGTCCGTCCGTTCATCTGTTTCAACCGGAAGATCTCAGAAGTCTTAAGAGCTACGGGATTGATATCAGATTTTTCTTTTGCCTGCACGCTGGTTAATTTCGAGAGTCATCCAGCTTGTCATTCAGCTTGTATTCATTTCAGGTGGCACCACGTCCGCTGACCAGATTTGATCTAGATCGTAAAACTATATCATGTAGCTCCCATATAACCGATTGAACATTTAGTTGCATAACTTCTCTGTTTTTCATCCAAATCAACCAAAATTCGGATTGTATCCATTTGAGGAGGCCACACGTCCACTGACTAGATCTGGTCAAGATTAGACAACCGTGTTTTATAGCTCCCCTATAACCGATCTTTTAAGAATGAACACTTAGTAGCATAACTTTTCTGTTTTTCATCCAAATCAAACCAGTTTCGGTTTGTATGCATTTGAGGAGTCAACACGTCCGCTGACTAGATTTTATTCAGATCGGAAAACTATATCATATAGCTCCCATATAACCAATTGTTCCAAAAGGAACACCCAGGAGCTCCCAAGTGTTCATTTCGGAACAATCAGTTATATGGTAGCTATATGACATGGTTGTCCGATCTTGATCACATCAGACAAGCATACGTGGGACCTCCTCAAATTGATATAAACCGAGATTGTTTTATTTAGAAGAAAAATAGAAAATTTAATAATAAGTAGCACGATCACGATTCTGACTCGGACTGTGTGCCTTTGAGTTTTCTTTTTTTTAATGAAGCAGCTTCTCGTATCGTCTTCATTCGAATCGTAATAAACCAGGTTTAAAAAAAAAAAAAATAAACAAAGATGTGTACCTTTTATTTTGTTCGTCCGTGCAAAGTAGTTTGCAAAAAAAGTCACATAAAGTCACATATATTTATATATGTAAAAATGTTACATTACTTTTGTGAACCCCTAATACTGGAATAGCTCATTTATGAGACAAATTGCTAAATAACATTTTATTTATTCAGTTTTGTTATTATTATTGAGACTTTTTAATCCTATTATTGCAATATATATCCACTACAGTTAACTATCGAATTATAATGAACAGTTTCATTTCGATCACAATCTCCCTCTAAAAATATCAAAAATCGCGAACGCAAACCGAGTCGATACAGCCATGTCCGTCTGTTTCTATGTGAACTAGTTTCTCAGCTTTAAAACTATCGATTTGAAACCATAGCATTTTTTTTCCTGTAAGCTGCTAATATGTCAAAATTGTAAAGATCGGACACTATATTTTATAGCTTCCATATAACCGACCGATTCGGAATGAACTCCTAGTACATAGTATGTTGTTTGGTCAAGATTAGACAACCGTGTTTGATAGCTCCCATACAACCGATCTTTTAAGAATGAACACTTAGTAGCATAACTTTTCTGTTTTTCATCCAAATCAAACCAGTTTCGGTTTGTATGCATTTGAGGAGTTAACACGTCCGCTGACTAGATTTTATTCAGATCGGAAAACTATATCATATAGCTCCCATATAACCAATTGTTCCAAAAGGAACACCCAGCTCCCAAGTGTTCATTTCTGAACAATCAGTTATATAGTAGCTACCATATAACCAATTGTTCCAAAAGGAACACCCAGCTCCCAAGTGTTCATTTCGGAACAATCAGTTATATAGTAGCTATATGTCATGGTTGTCCGATCTTGATCAGATCAGACAAGCAGACGTGGGACCTCCTCAAATTGATATAAACCGAGTTTGTTTTATTTAGAAGAAAAATTTATGCTACTAAGTGGTAATATTGGGACAATCGTTTATAGCTCTCATATGACTGTTATAAGATATAATAGTCCGATCCGGATGAAATTTAAACGCAACTAACGTGCAGATATAAGAAGCTTCTGGTTCTGTAGCTTTTATAACTTCTTGGATCTTGGGATGAAAACAGACAGACATGGTTATATCGACTCCCCTTGTTGCTGATCAAGAATATATATACTTTGTGTAGCCGTTAAAAACTTCTTGATAAATTTCTTTTGACTCCATCATCCGGATACTTCAATTCATTTCAGAACCAACTCTGAGCACCAACCAACCGATTATGAATGATTTGATTTGAAAATAAGGAACTACCGTTGGCAAGCCAAATTCATGTAGGTATTTATAAAAAGGCTTGTGCAATCCTTTTCTTCTAATTAATACAAACTGCGACTAACAATATAATCTTATCTCAATATTGGAAAACGTTGGAACACGCTTACATTCATTCATCTGTTAGTTAAAATTCCATCCCTGACTAGGTATCTACGTTGAATTCGCGAAGTTTTGAAAAGTGTAATCATGACTATTGGATGGACATTGGACTTTGCATAGTCCACGTCTTAGTGACAATGATGCTCCATCTCTAAAGTAGCCTTGCATTAAATAATTAAGTCGAACATCGATATGGGAACATTACCTCATTTGTACAGTAGTGTGGTGTTGGTGCTGTTATCTAATTAAGTATTGGGTGACACAAATATTTGAGCAAATACTTTATGCAAAAAAAAAATTTGTCTTTGGCTGCTTTGTTAAGTAATTCAATTCGGTTATAACAACACAACAGAAAATGAAGCGGTCCAATGTCACTTTGAAGAGTTCATTGGTTGCTGCCCAATCATTCAGTCAGCCAGGAAAATATAACCATCTTGCGCATCATGCTCACAGACGCAGACACATGTGTTTCTATGTATGACATACCAAAATAAGATGTTAGTCGTTGGAAATGTGACGTGCGGACAGGGAAGAAACAAGTGGCGAAAGCCCTCTGTAAGAATATAGTTTTAAAACTCAAAACCCTCACAACTTTATATTTAAAAGTATTCAAAATGAAATATATTTAAATTTGTTGCCAAACGATAGGGATAAAGCAAATCATGTTCGAATGAGGATCAAGTGGGATCTATGACGACGTAACTTACCATATTTTGTGCTGAGTGGGGCTGCATGTTTTTAGCAATATCGGCTTGTGTTGATAAAGTTGGCGGTGCAGCTGGTTGCATTACGAATAAAAGCCAATTGATGAATCGGCTCTGTGTTAGTGAAGCCGTCCGTCAAACGGCGAGTTACCGCTTAATTGACGATTTGGTACCCGCTGCTAGGTATAGCTAATGCGCGTCACACAACCATCTGATTCCGATTCAGATTCTGGAGGTAAACAATTTATGGAGACAAGACTTGACGATAATGTAAAAAGAATAGAACGCCAACCTACCTGCAGTAAAAAGGGGGTGTATGCTTCTTAGCGCTTTCACAAATATGTTCCGAGCCGATCTGCAAGATTTAAATGTATTGTATAATCGGTGAAATAAAATACAAAAAGGAAGCTCATTTCGGATTGCCGAAGCTTACATACTATACACATTGCAAGTATATATGGTAGCCTGATTCGGATCAAACAAAAAAAAGGACAGACGGACAGATGGACAGATGGACGTGGCTATATCGATTCGCCTAGTCATGCTGATCAATAATGTATATACTTTATATGGTCGAAAACGCTTCCTTCTCTGCGTTGAAAACTTCATGACGTTGAAAACTTCATGAATATACCTATTTGTGAATGGTATAAGAAGTGAAAAGGAAACTATAGTGACATGATCCGTATCAAATTCCGCGCTTCATATGAATAACGTTGTTACCCATATGTACCTGAATATGTATTGATACAAATTGAGGTACGAATTTCCATTAATCGAAATTTGTTTAACGTGATTCAAGTGCTTAATGTTGCACACTCTTCTGGTGCATCACTATCATTTAAAACTAGCGTTTTCCCCACGATCTAAGTATATATAGGTTTAGTTGCATGTGTATGTATGCATGCCTGCATGCATATGCGTAATTACACACGTGCACACATAGGTACATGAATACAGAATGCGTGCATACTAATGTATGCTGGACGAATTTCTCATTTGACTACTTCACTTCACTACTTCAAAATATTGCGCACATATTGAACAATTTCGATTCCCGTTAATTCGCATTCGCTTAAACATAAGAGTTTTTTGGTTACCATACATGCTTTCTTCAGCTATTTTGCCGACGTTGCGTTTGACGTTTGTTGAAAAGAGAAGAGAGTCTGAGTGGACTCATACACAAAGAAAGCCAGAATTGGTTTTCTGTGTACAAATCAAACTCACCCTGTCAGCCATATCAATAGTTTAGCACTTTACCAATTGAATAATGATAATTAATGACATTGTACCTTCTGTTAGATGAAAGAGCAAAGATCGAACAAAAAACTTGCATAAAATGTCATCATGTAATTTACTTTACTCACTCCCACTCCCGCCCTCTCTCAATTGCTTTTGCTTTACCTTTAGTTTTAGTGCTAAAAACTCGAGCAATTTTATTTATGTACAAAACTAAAAACAAATTCTGCACGGCAGGGGGGTTTAATTAAATTGAGTTAAACTTGCACTTTTTATTTCCGAAACTAAAAACTTTTTCCTTATCCACATGCAATGTGGATGGTTGTGGTAGGGCTGTAAGAGAAAGGGATTTAAATAACAAGAAAGTATATTTTTAGTATTTTAATAAATTTATTGAAATTTCCCGATACTTCTTCGCAACACTCTTTTCTCAACAACAAGATACAACTTTTTTAATTTGGATCGATATTAAATCAAATTTGATACGGACACGGATTGAACCATCCTTTTGACTCAATTTTAGCGCATAGAGTTATATATAACGTCCGCTTGGACGTTTACCGTACATAAAAAAACCGAATTACAATTAAATTTAAAATAAAAAGAGAAATCAAATATATTTTTTTATGTGAGGAGAGTCTTCATACAAAACTTTTTAATTTTCGATTTTGTCTGCAATTATAATCCGATCGTTATGAAATGTGGTAGATGTAGATCGGTGGAGAATACATTTACAAACCGAGTTTCACTTAAATATGACACCAATTTTGGTGTTCCAAAATGCAAATGTAGATGTCTGGTCACACTGACAGTGGTTGGAGGTACTTCAAATTTATAGTAAGTTGTTATCGTGACGCGCGTTTCTAATTTTAAATCTTTATAAAAAGTAAGTAAATTTGGTTGGTATATTAATTTTCGGGTTGTGGCATTACACAGGCATTGAAAAAGAGTTAAATCAATGCAAACATAATGAATATGAATGCCAATGAGATGTAAGTTCTCTCCCGGCTCCTGGTCATGATGATGATGCGGATGTCGAAAAAGAACACTTATCTTTCGTACTTGGCACTTCAGTTTCGGGATGGTGCACTTGAATAAGCTGGAAGCTGGTTGGTTTTTATTGGAAGGGAAGGTTTATACTTGTATACAAGGATTATTTCGAGAATAGCAAATAATAACAAACATTGAACACTTGAATGAAAATGGCCTTATTGTTTTTCAGTGTATTCCCCGTGATGATCAACACACTTTTGCATTCGCTCAAACTTTTTGTCACAGTAGTTTTTTCATTCCTCTTAAAACATGGTTTTTGAACGCTTCAACTGCTTCTTCGACACTCGGCAAACAAATGGTCGTGTAGCCACAAGACCTATTCGGCCGAAGAAACAGGCGACATTTCCTTCTTGGAATACCTATATTGCTGTTTTGTTTCCGGCTCATACGCACATATCCATGATTCGTCACCTGTTACGATTACATACACGTCTTTTGAAGCACCACGGTCGAACTTCTTAATCATTTACTTACACCAATCGACGGTAGCCATTTCTTGAGCGATTGATAAATTATGGGGTATACAACGAGAGCAAATTTTTTAGCACAACAACCGATTTTGGAGGACCACGATTGATTTCACTGGTCTTTTTTTTTTTTTTAAATTTATATCATTATCTTTATATACAATCTGTCCTGTTATGTGGACAATCAGTATATTGTATGGCGTTTTTACATTGGCAATTACAGTACATTAACTTGTGTCGAGTTGTGGAGAAGGGGTGAAAGTAGGTGAGGTGGTGAGGGGGTGAGTTGGTGAAGGAATGAGGGGTACACACAATTGACAGGGACGAGGACGAGCACAAACAAACACAACACAAACATATATATATACAACACGGAACACCCAGCCCAAGCGCGTGGACCGAACCCGCGACTGCTGTTGTTCTCCTGACGTCAAAGGTTTGAGCCTTAGACGCCAGCGCCAACACCAGCGGCAAACTGGTCTTTTTTGATAGTGCTGTATCGCAATGCATTCTTGTTAAGATACTCCACAAACACTCCACGTCGAGTTCTGAAAAAAAAAACCAACGAAAACCTTCTCTTTAAATTTACATTTTTGGCCAAATTGATTTTGTTAACTCACTGTAAGCAAAACAAATAGCACTTGTATATCAAAACGTTGTCCGGAAAAATATATAGTACCCCACAAACATAATCTATAAATATATAAGCCCGAACCTGTCTCTAGGCTTATTTTAATTTCTTGCTAACGTGGTCCCGATGTCCATAAATGTATGTTGAAATTGATATTGATGACGAACTCAACAAATTAGAATGTGTTTTCATTCCCTTTATGTGTAAAAATGAGTATTCAAGAATCTTTTCTTCGACGATGTGAATTACACTTGACATCAATATTGTTCCTCGGGTGCCGCCCCTTCAGCATCCTTTGCCTCAAGGGGTAGAGAAGAACCCTAGGCAAAGTATAAGGGTACTCCTCAACCCAGCCAAAATGCTTCGTAGCTGTTGAGCTTAGTCCTCTCCCAATTGTCTGAAAACCAGTTCCTTATGAAGAGTACTGTTGCTAAAGTGTAAGTAATACACATTAAAAATATATAGCCGATCTAGATCAAATCTGGTCGGCGGGCGTGCGGCTACAGTGGATACAAGACGAATTCTTTTGATTTGGAGGAAAACAAACAAAATATACTAATATACCGGAAAAATCGGTTATATAAAAGCTGCATAAGATTGTTGTCCGATAATGATCAGATCAGGCAGGAGACGTAGGGATTCTTCAAAAGGATAGAAACTGAATTTGGTTTGATTTGGATGAAAAACAGAGAAGTAATGCTACGGAACAATCGGTTATATGCCAGCTATATGATATAGCTGTCCGAACTTGATCAGATTAGGCCAGCAGATCAGATCACAGATCAGCGGCCTCCTTAAATCGATACAAATCGATTTTGATGAAAATATAAAAGATATGCTTCTACCTGACTCGCTCTCGGACTTTCGCTCAAGACAGTTGCTTTATTTTTAATCTTCAGTTTTGTGCAAATTCTTTCATTTGTGTATCAATTGTTAAGTTGTGTCCGAGCTTTCCTCTATTGTGCTTAATTTCGGTTTCGCTTTTAACGAAAACCTTCTAGTGCACTTAAAAAAACTGCTTTAAATATTTTTTTTATTGTGCAAATAAAACCAAAATACGAGCTATAAACATAAGCATACAAGTGCAAAAAATCTTAAATTTTCTTTTGCGCTGTGTGCTATCATACTTGTAATCTTGTAGAGTAAACGAGTATATTGTATTCGTGGAAATGTATGTAACAGGCAGAAGGAAGCGTCTAAGACCCCATAAAGTATATATTCTTAATCAGCATCAACAGCCGAGTCGATCTAGCCATGTCCGTCTGTCCGTCCGTATGAACACCTAGATCTCAGAGGATGTAAGAGCTCGAGACTCTCAATTTGGTATGTAGACTCTGGGGCGTCAGATCAAGTTAGTTTTAAAATTTTGTCCCGCAAATCGATAAAACCTTATATTTTCCACTCGATTTGTATATATTATGTGCTTATCATAATCAACCGATTTGCCGAATTTTGTTAAGATCGGATGATAATTGTAGACGTAAAAAAACATTTTGCATGAAAACACAAAAAAGAGGGAAAAAACTTGTTACATTTTTGGAGTGTGTCGAATATTGAATAAATGCAGAGTACGAATATCTTATGGTCGGAATGTCGACTATAGCGTTCTTACTTGTTTTAGACTCTCTGCTTGCTAGTTATATTTGTTTGTGTTTTTAGTTATCGCTATATTGCGTTTGCTTGTTGTTTCAAATCCGTTACTCTGCTGCCAGCCACCCAGTGAGAAATTTTATCATTCTTATTGCTAAATAATTATGTGCGCTCAACAAAAGTTGCCTTTTGGATGTGCGCCAAATGCGCCAATATTAGTGCTAATATCAGTGTAATTATTTTACAAATAATCATGGTTTTAAATTTACATGTGAGTTGTGTCTTCCTGCTGAAGCTTAGTTGCGTTCGTTCTCAAGGGACGCAAAGGAAGCCTTTAGTGCTCTCCACTTTGGCTTTAAGCAATTAAATACTTATCACGTATCAAATTTCACCTCTTTTAATATGGAGTCTCTTAAGCGCAAGACAGTAAATTATCTGGTCTGGATAAAGACTCTACCGACCCTGTTGTTACAGAACCGAAAACCCCAGAGGCAACTACTCTATACTCTATTTTTCGTACTCCTAGTCCAAAAGTTACAGTCCCCAGCCTGTGCAGCAGCTACCTAATGCGGACGCTTTAATGGGGATGGGCCCTCCGGGCAATCTGGAGAGGGTGGATGGCAACGAAATTGAAGATTCCTCGTCCTGGCGAACTTTCCAGTGTCGCGCCCTCAGTATCGTTGACTTTTTCCGACAGAAGCATGCCCACTGCTGTGGCTGCCCTACCTAGAGCTCTTATCGTTATTCCAAAGCCGAAAATGGTGGCATAGTTCGAGGATAAGGGTAGAAAAGTTTAGGTTTAATGTCACGCGGAATTTAGCTTCCTTCAGAATAGGTGTACCAGACGACCGTTTTCCACAACCTGTCAAAAAAGTTTCTGGCATGAGCACCTAGTCGTGAAGGAATTTAAAACTAGAACTAGAAATCGGATACCGATTAGACTCCTGGCTGCCGCACTATCCGTACCCTCTAACATAGCTCCAAAAAACTAACTTCATCTTTTTTCTTGACTACCAAAATGTTGGAGGCCTTAAATCAAAACTCCTTAAACTTAACACTGATATCTATCTATCTTTTGATTTTCATATTTTAATGTTTACTGAAACTTGGTTAAAACCCGATATCTTAGACTCTGCAATCTTTCCTAATAATTGTACTGCCTATAGATTTGATCGTCCCTTCCACCAGGGTGATGGCGTATTGATTGCTATTGATTCCGGCCTTCTGCCGGAGCCAATTCTGCTTAATTTGTCTTTCTCACTGCCTCTTACATTCCTCCACGTTCCGATATTTCTGTTTACATGGATCATCTTAATTTATCAATTATTGGTTTTTGGTAATTTCTACATCATGTGGTCCTCTGTGATCGACTCAGCCGGTTTGATACCTTCAAGGCAACACGAATTTGTTAAAGGATAACTTGAAATGTCCTTATCTCAAGTCAATTTTGTAACAAAGCCCAAGATCAATTTTCTTTTTAAATTTTGCCACGCCCCCTCCCACCTCCTCAAATCGATAAAGTCTTATATCTCAAAAAATGTTGGATACATTTAGTTGAAACCCGGGTGGGAGGGTGTGAGAGCAAATATAAAACAAATTGTGAGTACGAGTATCTTATAGTCGGAATTTCGACGTTGTTACTAGCTTAGTTCTAATAACTGATGTGTTTGGGTTTTATTGATTAAATTATGAAATTTTTCAACAAACAACAACAAACTCTGCAAAGGTTTTGTTATTATGATATAGTTATTATGCCACAGGCAATGGACCTAAACAGAAACATTTTTTTTTTTAACTTCATCGTTCCTGTGCAAAAAGGAGGTAGTGTACGAATTATAAATTTCAGTTTCAGGTCCAAGGTAATTCCCAAGTATTTAACGTTTGGTTTCCATATGATATCCCCAGTTCCTAGCCTAATAATGTTGTTCCTAAAATCCGAGCTTATACTCGCAGTTTCATTTCCATTTATATTAACGATTTGGCATTAAAAATAGTTTGTGAATATATACGTAGCGCATTTTAATAGTGTCGGAAAATATGACGTAAAGATATTATGTAGTATTGGCGATAAATAGGAGCGTTGCGGGCATGCTGATCCTGCAGGAATATTAATTGCAAATTTTAATCGAAAAGTAAAGAAATCTCCATTATATCTCTGGATATATTTCTAGTAAATCTCATTTTAGGTACATTGAACGGGCAGGGCGACAATGTTAATTTCAAAATAAATATTTTACTCGATAAAGAGCGCGGACGCGAAATTATGTTTAATAAAATAAGAATGCAGAATGGAACTTGTAAAAGCGCATATACTCATGCATATGAGGTGACCAAGCCTGAGGAGAGTGTAATGTAGCGGAAAAGTCAAGTCGTAAAATCAGTAGGCTTACCGAATTTCAAAGGTAGGTAGGATATGGTGCAATGTTAAATAATTGCGACTTCTTGAATAATAAAAGTAAGTATGAGTAAGTGTGTGTATTTTACCCATCTGAGTGAGGATAAAGAAAACGTTAGTCGGAGTCTCCCTCTCTAAGAGAAATTAAAAGCTTTGAAAAAGAGCTTTCAGCCAACTTTCGCATGCTCTTATTCTTAATGCTGACCCTACCGTTATTTTCATTTAGATAAGAGTGTATCGGCATTGGAATTGGATGCTGCTGTACAAGAACTGCTTCTGCTGACTTTGGCTGGCGCTTGGCTCAGGTTTTAAATCAGTTTATCTATCTACTGGTAAAGAAAGCTAAGCACAGTAGCGCCGCTGACCAACGGTAGTGTTGGGTGAACTATGTGTGTTAATTTAAATGTAGAATTACAGTTCATGTAAAGTGAAATCAAGTTAAATAACTGCAATAATTTGTATATATACATATGTAAGTATATACGTACAATACAGTTAAAAAGTACAAACTTTTGCAGTTTACTGTTCATCTGTATGTACGTGCGTGTGTGTGCTGCCAGAATATGAGTTACACATACATATATTCATTGTAATTGTATGTGTGTGTTGAGACTCGCAGTGGCTTTAACACCCACACTAAGGCAGATGGGCCCAGCATGATGATGATGGTAACGGTATGTGTCGTACATTCGTGTGTGAGTGGGCAGCATTTGACGACCATTAAATATATATATATATATATATATTTATTTATATATATATATTTATATATATATATATATATATATATATATATATTTATTTATTTATTTATATATATATATAAAACTGTAAAAGTTCGCAAATTTGCCAATCTTATCGAGTGCATGTTCCCGCTTAGTTTTGCACATACTCAGCAAAAGTCTACTTAGTGTGTACATATTACGATTAGAAAATATTTTAATATTTTAACTTTTGAATTCCCTCGCCCTCAAACTTCACCGCCGCAAAACGTGCAAATCTATTCAAATATATGAATGCGTGGTGTGTATCTATGCATATGCACTTCTTTTTTAAAGATGGCCATATTCACATTTACTGGTGTTTGACCCACAGTCGGTCCTTCCCCAATTATTTACATTTCTATGCCCATTTCAATACCCACTCCACACAATGAATATAAATATATATGTATCCATATTAGTAAGTATGGAAGTGTGTGTACTGCACACCATTTGCCATCCGCCGACGCCATCATCGGCAGCAGCAGCAGCAGTACCATTCTTGTTGGTACTTCTTGCATCAAAGCTTTTTTCTGGGTGCTTTATGCAAACACACACACACCCAAGCACACCCGTTAAAGAGGCAAAGATAAAGCTAAGCACAGGAAATGTTGTGCTCCTGCTTCTTCTCTTTACAAGCATATGGCGCCTCTGCCTCTCTTTTAACTTTAAGGCTTCCATTATTATTATTTGAAGGTCCCATCGTCATCGCGGACACAAAATAAGTTCCATATATTAAATATTCTTGCACAATCACATATATTTTCCACATCATAAAATTCCAACAATGTACGATATATAATTTTCCACGATATTTCTTACGCACACTTAGAAAAGAAAAGAAAAGAAAAGAAAAGAAAAGAAAAGAAAAGAAAACAAAAGAAAACAAAAGAAAAGAAAAGAAAAAGGAATACGGCATTTGCATTGGATTTCAAGAATAACAAGAAAGCAAGGCTAGCTTCCGCTTGCCGAAGATTATATACCATTTACATTGTTAATATATAACCGATCTATATATGGATGGAGTGGATACAAGGGATATAAGACGAATTTGTTTAAATTTGAATGAAAAACAGATAAGTTGTGCTCCTAAGTTTTCATTCCAGAACAATCGGCTATAGGGTAGCTATATGATATAGTTCTCCGATCAAATGGATGCATACCGAATTTGGTTTGATTTGAATAAAAAAAAAAAACAGAAAAGTTATGCTGCTAAATGTTCAATCCGGTTATATGGTAGCTATATGATATAATTGTCCTATCATGATCAGACCAGGCCAGTGGACATGGCGCTTATTCAAATTCATACAAAGCGAGTTTAGTTTGATTTGGAAGAAAAACAGAAAAGTTATGCTCCCAAGTGTTCATTCCAGAACAATAGCTTATATGGTAGCTATATGATATAGTTATCCGATCTTGACCAGATCAGGCCAGTGGACGTGGGGCTAACTTAAATTTATACAATACAAGACGGATTCAAGACGAATTTGTTTTAATTTGAATAAAAAACACATAAGTTGTGCTCCTAAGTTTTCATTTCAGAACAATCGGCTACATGGTAAATATATGATATGGTTCTCCGATCAAAAAGATGGAAACCGAATTTGGTTTGATTTGAATGAAAAACAGAAAAGTTATGCTGCTAAATGTTCAATCCGGAACAATCGGTTATATGGTAGCTATATGATATAATTGCTCGATCTTGATCAGATCAGGTGGACGTGGAGCTTATTTAAATTGATACAAAACGGGTTTGGTTTGATTTGGATGAAAAACAGAAATGTTATGCTTCTAAGTATTCATTCCGGAACAATCGGTTATATGGGAGCTTTATGATATATTTAGCCGATTTGGATAAAACTCGAAATTGACCAGCCTGCAGATAAAGAAAGCATCATTCAGCTTCGTAGCTTCTAATACTTCTGAGATCGTTGTGTTGAAACACACGGACATGGCTATATTGGTTCTCCTTGTCATGCTGATAAAGAATGTATATGCTTTATATATATATAAACGCTTCCTTCTATGCGTTGCAAACTTCCTGACAAAATTCATATACCATTTTGTAAATGGTATAAATATGAATTCTTCTTAAAGTCAAAATTGGCCCTTAAAATAACAATCGATATCATGAATTGAGTCTGAAATGCTGAAATAAAGAATTTCATACTTTATTATTTGATAAAGTCTCCCGGCAACTTACAATTGGTAGTGACAAATTAAAATTTCCTTACAAACTAATAGAATAAATCAGAGTTATTTTCTATCTACAGCCTAAAACTTTCTTGTATTAAGAATTCTCGGAATTCAAATTATTAATGGTTCAGTTGCTGTGACTTATTTGTAGTGGTCGTAACAATAACCGTTGTAATCCGGCTCGATCGACCCAATTGGTTGTCCGGTAATGTCGTTGAGAACTGTTATGCTAATATATCGTTGTTACCAAGGCCTCTTGGTGTCGACAGAACATGTTGTAAACTATTTATACAAAGTACTCTTTTGACACCCTCGCAATAAATCCCTCATTAAGAGGCATAACAAAATCAAAACCAGAACGGAAGGCTAACTTCGGGGAACCGAAGCTTACATACCCTTGCAGAAGGAGAGATAGTTCCTTCTTATAATACCCTCTGCAAGGTATTTTATTTCACAACTTAAGACTGTCATGCGGGTTTTCAACTTCAAATAAAGAAACTAGAATTCGTAAGAATTTGTGTATGCTCTCAAAAACTGATATTTTTATCGTTCTATGGGAGTTATATGATAATTATAATTGCCCGATCTTAATAAAATTTGGTCAGCGGATTCATAAAATGGTTACAAGCCAAATTTTAGGTTCGATTTGCCACGACGCCTTCTTCCTGTTACATTCTTTACAATCTTTTTTACAATCTTTACAGAGTGAATGGAAAATAAATGTAATATGTAGCTCATTAAGATACAAAGAGAGACTACAGATGTATCGTATTTGACAATGCGCACAAAAACTCGTACCTCTGTTCTTTTTGTCATGACTAATTCGAATTTTATTACATCTGTATGAAAACAGAATAAATGGACACATTTATATGTTCAGATAATCGAGGTAACTGTATTTATTTATTTACATTTCTTGACCTTCTCCAGATATCTATTGCCGCAAATAAAATAGCTTTTCTGATTCATTTCCTTTCAGATGTTTCTTGATGTCAATGCCTATGGCAATCACCATTGATTTGTCTATAACATAAACATAAATCTGGAGGACAACAAATGGGAGAAGCATATATTGAATGAGCAGAGCCCAATAGCACGACGACTCTCAAATATGTTGCGAACTGTCAGCAGTACGATTTGTGGCGCTATCGCTATTCTCATGTTGATGCTGGTGCACAATAATTGGGCAAATGCAAGGGCATCGCAATCACAGGGCCAGGATTCAGTGTCCGTCTACCTGCCGGGCGATATCATCCTGGGGGGACTGTTTCCCGTGCACGAGAAAGGAGAGAACGTGCCCTGCGGACCCAAAGTTTACAACCGCGGAGTTCAGCGCCTCGAGGCCATGCTGTATGCCATTGACCGCGTCAACAACGACACCAACCTATTGCCTGGTATTACGATAGGTGTTCACATACTGGACACCTGCTCCAGGGACACATATGCCTTGAATCAGTCGCTGCAATTTGTGCGCGCCTCGCTTAACAATTTGGACACATCGGTTTTCGAGTGTTCCGATACATCCATTCCGCAGCTCAGGAAAAATGCCTCCTCTGGACCAGTTTTCGGTGTTATCGGCGGCTCATATAGCTCAGTGTCTTTGCAAGTAGCAAATTTGTTACGGCTTTTTCACATACCACAAATCTCCCCAGCGTCAACCGCCAAAACGCTGTCAGACAAATCACGGTTCGACCTTTTCGCTCGAACTGTCCCACCAGATACATTTCAGAGTGTAGCTTTAGTGGACATTATTAAAAACTTCAACTGGTCCTATGTATCCACAATTCATTCGGAAGGATCTTATGGTAAGTTACGCTCACAGCACAATGCCGACTTAAGCTGTCGCATCAAAATCAACGCTGCAAACCAGTTTTAACCCACCCGGTTCAAGTCCGGATCGCCGACTTTTTTCGCTAGGTATTGAAATTCAACTGAATCAGGTGTAGCGAAACCAATCCGAAGAATTAAACACATTATAATTACATTCTCAAAAAGACACGCATATTTATTTTTTCAAGAACATTCCAACGCTAAAAGAAATAATTTTGGACTATAAAAAGTTTATATATATTTTCCTGATCAGCAGCTATAGTCTTAGAGATTTAGGTCTTTATACGGACGGCTGTTGATAATGATTTAAAATATACATACATAACAGTCAAAATTGCATAAATATGGGATTATGTTTTCGAGTAATTGACCATTACTGACCATGACTGCAAGCACAACTCTAAAAGAGGAAAAAATAAAATACTAGATTTTAAAAATACTTTAAAAAAAAGTCTTACTATAGAACAAAATTCTTTTCAGTATCATTCAAAAAAATTGAAATGAAATAAATATATATATAAATATTGATATATTGAATTTTCGATTTATGTAAATTGATAAATCAATATATTAATATACGAAAACCGATCACTCAATATATCGATAAACATATACCGATAACTCAATATATCGATCATTCAGCTTATCGATATGGTTATACCGATAACTCAATATATTGATATATACATATCGATAACTCGGCATATCGATATAGGTATGTCAATAGCTCAAAATATCCATATTCATATATCGATAAGTCATTAAATCAATATATGATTACGGATAACCGAATATATCGATATACATATACTGATAGCTCGCAATATCGATTTACATATATCACAAATTCAATATCCATATCGATACCGATATCGATCTACATATATCGATAACTCAATATATAAATATACAAATACCGATAACAGAATGGGCGGTGGCATGCCTATTTTTCAAAACAATATTTAGCCCTTGACTTTCCCCCAGTCGACAATACTATACTGTGAAAATATTATTGCAATCGGTCCAATAGGTGGAACGCTTGAACAAATTTTTATTATCGCCTATATGGGGCGATGTTCCTGTGGACGAAATTAGTATACAGTACAGACTTTAACTTTACAAATATCAGACTAACATATCACGTAGCTACTATATAACTGATTTTTCCGGAATGAACACTTATTAGCATAACTCTATTTGTATTCCAATTCAAAGCAAGCTCGATTTGTATCCATTTGAGGAGGCCCCACGTCCGCAATGCTGACCAAATCAAGATCGGATAACTATATCATATAGCTAGCATACAATTGACTGTTCCGGTTCACTAAATGGTATATTAATTTTGCCACGCACAGAAGGAAACGTTTCCGACTATATAAAGTATATATATTCTTGATCAGCACAATAAGGGTAATCGATACAACCATGTCCGTCTATCCGTCCGTCTGTTTCAACACAAAGATCTCATAAGTCTTAAAGGCTACAGACTTCGATCTGGCCGTGTCCGTCCGTCCGTCTGTATGAACAACTAGATCTCGGAGACTATAACAGTCACCCAATTTGGTATGTAGACTCTCTTAGAATGGCGTCAGATCAAGTTTGTTTTACAATTTTTCCACGCCCATCCAGACCCCGCAAATCTATAAAAAGCTTATGTCTCCCACAAAGTTAAACGGATTTAGTTTTTAGTTTTGCATAAGCACATAATCTATCGATTTGCCGAATTTCGTTAAGAGCAGATAATAATTATAGACAAAAACATTTTGAATGAGAGCACCATACCGCAAAAAAAAAAAAAATAAAAATTGTTGCAAAAATTATTGATCAGCATCAACAGCCGCGTCGACCTAGTCGTGTCTGATCTCGGAGACTATAAGAGAGTCACCAAATTTGGTATGTAGACTCCCCTTGTGTACACGCACATTAGGCGAGTTTAAAATTTTGCTACGCCCTTCCCACTCCCTCAAATCGATAAACGGACTCGCCTGTTGATGCTGATCAAGAATATATATATTTTATACTTTGACCATCATAGACATTAGAATTAGTCTAATGTCAAACACCGCGTCAAAAGTTTGTAGTCGTTTAATAGTGTATGTATAAAAAGATCGATGTTAAAGTCCTAGTGTTAGAAAGTTGAATATAATTCCGGAATGAATATCAAAACCTGGCTAATTAATTTTTAGCAGGCCACGTCCTTTGGATAAACCCTTTTTATATGTTACCTAGACGTGTGTGCATTAACTGACTAAATTTGATCAGGATCGGGCGACTATATTATAAAGCCCCATAGAACCCAATGGAATTATGGGTTGATTACCCATAATGTACAAATATTCGATCAGCATGACTTGCCGAGTCGATAGAGCCACGTAATCTGTTTTTATACTTGTACTTTAGTAGAGTAATTAAGTAAGTATATTGTATTCGTGCAAATGTATGTAACGGGCAAAAGGAAGTTTCCGACATCATAAAGTATATATTCTTGATCAGGAGCAGCCGAGTCGATCTAGCCTTGTCCGTCTATCAGCCTGTATGAACACCTAGGCCTCAGAGACTGTCAGAGCTAGAGAGACCCAATTTGGTATTAGACTCCTCTTATGGGGCGTCAGATCAAATTTGTTTTTAAATTTTGGCAAACCTTTACATTTTTCACAAATCTTAACGCATTTAGTTGAAACTCGGTTTGTATATGTGTTTGTATATCGCATAATCTACCGATTTACCGAGTTTTGATCGGATAATAATTGGGGACAAAATCGTAAAAAAACATTTTGTATGAGAACAACCCCACCCCCCAAAATAAAACAAAAAACTTTTTTGAGGGTCGAATATTGAATAAATGCAGAGTACGAGTATCTTATAGTCATAATATCGACTATTGCGTTGCTACTTGTTTTTTAATCGTTTTCGAGTTCAACGCCTTCGAAATAATAATAATCACCAAATTTGGTATGGAGACTCTCCTTGTAAGGCGTCAGATCAAGTTTGTTTTAGAATGCCACGCCCCGCTTCCGCTTCTCCCACAATTTGTGACACAATAGTTGAAACTCGGTTCATATATGTATATGTATGCATAATCTGCCGATTTCCTAATTTGATTATGATCGGATAATAATTGTGCACAAAAACTTTACAAATTATTTTGTATGAAAGCACCCCACCCTCTGAAAAATATAATCAAAAAGTTTTCCATACTTTTGAGTGCGAATATTAAATGAATACTGAGTAAGAGTATCTTGTAGTCGGAATTTCGACTATAGCGTTTTTACTTGTTTTAATATTGCAATTTAACCAAATTCGGTATGTTGGAAAAGTAAATGCTTAGTGGAAGGGTATTCTTAGCTAAGAAATACAATCTAAGATATAGACGCATGCATATATATATATATATATATATATATATAGTCTTTTCGATTTGAAAACACAGGTGAATATGGAATTGAGGCGTTCCACAAGGAAGCCACCGAGCGGCACGTTTGCATTGCGGCAGCGGAAAAGGTTCCGAGTGCGGCTGACGATAGAATTTTTGATTCGATCATTAGCAAGCTGCAAAAGAAGCCAAACGCCCGCGGCGTTGTCCTTTTCACACGCGCCGAAGATGCTCGCCGGATTTTGGAGGCAGCGAAGCGGGCGAAATTGGCGCAGCCCTTCCATTGGATTGCCAGCGATGGCTGGGGAAAGCAGCAGAAACTGCTTGAGGGACTGGAGGACATTGCCGAGGGAGCCATTACTGTTGAACTGCAGTCGGAGATAATCGAAGACTTTGATCGTTATATGATGCAGCTGACACCACGGACAAATAAGCGGAATCCTTGGTTTGCTGAGTACTGGGAAGACACTTTCAACTGTGTGCTTTCCGAGCATTTAACAGTTCCTGAATCTGAAGCTAGTTCTGTCTCTGTTGCTGGATCAACAAACTCCAGTTCCCTACAAGCACGGGAAAAATCTAAAATTATTTGCGATGACAATTACAGGCTGTCCGAAAAAGTTGGGTAAGAATAGCAACGAGAGTTGCAGTTAGGCAGTTGCAAAATGGAGAGCATCTCTATAACTATGCAGTTAAATATTGTTGTTCAACTTCTTATTTTAATTAATAATTAATCAACTTTTATGTTTGTATTCTTTTCTTCGATTAATTCATTCAGGCTTTGCATGTATCTCCACAGTCTAGCCCTGCAACCGAAAGTTTTTATACTCGTACTCTAGTAGAGTAAACGAGTATATTGTATTTGTGCAAATGAATGTAACAGGCAGAAGGAAGCGTCCCGACCACATAAAGTATATATATTCTTGATCAGCATCAACAGTCTAGTCAGTCTAGCCATGTCCGTCCGAATGAGCTAGACTTACCCAATTTGATCGGATAATAATTGTAGACAAAATCGTAACCCCCCCCCCCCCCCCCCCCCCCCCAAAAAAAAATGTATACTTTTGAGTGTGTCGAATAATGAATAAATAAATAATAAATACTGAGTACGAGTATCTTATAGTCGGAATATCGACTGAAATTGAAATTGATATTATTTGAGTTGATATTATTTTAATAGTTTTTTTTTTTGCTATATTTAATATTTAACATATAATATTAACTACACTAGGTAAAAAAGATACATTTTAGCTATTGCTAATTAGATTTGTTTAAATTATAAGTTAGCAAACCCTATTTTCTGATACTTTGGGGCACCTGAAGATAAAAAAACAACACTTTAAAAATGCTTCTCTGGTGTATGCCTTTGTTAAAAGAAGTTTTAAAATCTGGTATTTTTTAACTTTTCTTCAGAGGTGCGCTTTAATTTTTGATTAGTACTCAAGGATGGAACAACCGATTTTAAACTGATTTTGTTTTTGAGACATGATTTTTTATTTAAATCTTAAGCTAATAATAATAATAATTTTGAATTAAGAAAATTATGATTTGTGTGCGGTATTTTTTACGATATGTTGACTTTGAAATTCAGGGAAAATTCAAAACAAATTCGAACGGCTGAGATATTACTATTTTAGTAATCCTGATTGATGTCGAGTTTTCAAATTCATTCATAATTTTCTTAAATCAAACTTATTTACTTTAAGAACTAATGATTTAAATAAAAAATTTTATATCAAGTATATATAGATATATTAATGAGATTTCTTTTTAAATCGGTTGTGGCATTCTTGATTACTGATCAAAACTGGATGCTCAATTCTGAAAGAAAGCTTAAAAATAATTCCAAACTTTAGAAATTGTTTAAAAGAAGTCTTAGCATAGAACAATTTTGAAAGTGGTTTTGTATCATCCGGGGCCCCATATGTACCAGAAAAAGTACGATTGCTAACTTATACAATTTGAGTGTTACCTAGTGCTATTACACATTTTAAATCTCTTGAGTTTTTTATTTAAATTATTATATTTAATCACTTGCAGGCTTTTTCATTGTTTTGAATGCGCCTTATCATTGGCCACTTCTATCGGCCATTCTTCCCAGGTACGAACAGGAATCGAAGACCCAGTTTGTGGTGGATGCCGTTTATGCATTCGCTCATGCCCTACACAAGCTACACAATGACCGCTGCACAGACCACAAGAATCAGAGCCAAAACGATCAAACTGTGGAGCAGGCGCAAAAACACAAGCACGTCCACAGCCGTAGCGAGTCCGTTTGGTTCCGCAAAGTGGATACCAAATCGCAGGCATGTCCCGATATGGCCAGTTACGATGGAAAGGACTTTTACAACAACTACCTGCTGAATGTGTCTTTTATAGGTAAAGTAGTGTGCTGGTACCGCTCCCTGATCCACCATTCTTAGCTCTAATAACTGGCGTTTTTCCGACATTGAAAGATTTGGCTGGAAGCGAGGTGAAATTTGATCGGCAGGGAGATGGCTTGGCTAGATATGATATACTCAATTACCAACGCCTTGAGAACTCCTCAGGATACCAGTACAAAGTGATTGGTAAATGGTTCAATGGCCTCGAGCTCAATTTAGAAACTGTTGTGTGGAACAAGGCGGCCGACATGCCGACTTCAGCGTGTTCCCTGCCCTGCGAGGCTGGCATGATCAAGAAGCAACAGGTACTGGTGCATGGCAAAGCAATATTTTTAATCCATCTTTAAATCGTCTTACAGGGAGACACATGTTGCTGGATCTGTGACAACTGTGAGCCGTACGAATTTGTCTATGATGAGTTTACGTGTCGGGACTGCGGTAATGGCTATTGGCCTTACCCCGACAAACTGTCATGCTTCCCTTTAGACATACAGTACATGCGTTGGAAATCGCTCTTCGCCCTCGTCCCGCTGGCAATTGCCATAATCGGAATTGTGATGACTATCATAGTCATCGTGCTATTTGCGAAAAACCATGATACGCCCCTTGTGCGAGCTTCCGGACGTGAGCTGAGCTACACACTTCTCTTTGGCATATTGGTATGCTACTGCAATACCTTTGCGCTAATTGCCAAGCCAACGATCGGTTCGTGTGTCCTGCAGAGGTTCGGAATCGGAGTCGGCTTCTCCATAATTTACAGCGCCCTTCTCACAAAAACGAATCGCATATCTCGCATATTTCATTCGGCTTCGAAATCGGCACAGCGCCTTAAATATATTAGCCCTCAGTCACAGGTCGTTATAACAGTATCTTTGATTGGTAAGGTCTAGCTAAAAGAAATAGGCATAGATACCATAGCTTTTAAAATTCCTTTCGCAGCCATACAAATCTTAATCACCATGATATGGATGATTGTGGAGCCGCCGGGAACTCGTTTCTATTACCCAGACCGAGCCGAAGTCATACTCAAATGCAAGATCCAGGACATGTCGTTCCTGTTCTCCCAGCTGTACAATATGATTCTGATTACAATATGTACCGTGTATGCCATTAAGACTCGAAAGATACCGGAAAACTTTAATGAGTCCAAGTTCATCGGCTTCACCATGTACACCACTTGCATCATTTGGCTGGCCTTTGTACCCATCTACTTTGGTACTGGCAACTCCTATGAGGTATGTATACATATGTGAAGGCATACGTCCAGCCAAAATTCAATATCAGTAACAGTGGTACTTTTAAAATGGACACAACCTTAGTGTTTATATTGGTATACAGACTCCCTAGGATACCCACTTACCAGTTTTTTTTTTCATTTTCAACTAGCTAACCAGGCATACGTCGCTACTCTCCTCCTGTTCTTTGTTTGTTGTGATCTTCAAGTGTACCGCTTGGCTCCATCCACTTTTCCATTTTTTTCTGAAAGTGGAAATGATAGGTGAAGAACATGTTTCCGCCTATGTACAGGCCAAAACTAGTTTACATAGTTCGAAGATCAATGCAGAAAAGTTTAGGTTTAATGTTACACGCAATATAGCTTCTTTCAAGACAGGTGTTCCGGACGACTGTTTTGACACAATCTGCCGAAAAAGTTTCTTACCTGAGCACCTAGTCGTGAAGGAGTTTAAAGCTAGAACTAGAAATCGGATACCGATTAGACTCCCTGCTGCCGCACAATGCGTATCCTCTAACAAAGCTCTGATTTCTGGACTACCAAAATGTTAGAGGCCTTAAATCTAAACCCTCTAAACTTATCAATGACAGCCTATCTTTTGATTTTCATATTTTAATTTTTACTGAAACTTGGTTAAAGCCCGATATCTTAGACTCTGCAGTCTTACCTAATAATTATACTGCCTATATATTTCATCGTCCCTCCCGCCAGGGTGGTGGCGTACTGATTGCTGTTGATTCCGGCCTTCTGTCGGAACCAATTCTGCTTAGTTTTCCTAACATAATTGAATTTTTAAGTACTAAAGTGTCTCTTAAATGTTTTTCTGAATTTATCACTGCCTCTTACATTCCTCTACGTTCTGATATTTGTGTTTACTTGGATCATCTTAATGCTATTCAATCGATCGCGACACTGATTTTTGGTTTTTGGTGATTTCAACATCTGTGATGTCACGTGGTCCCCTGTGATCGACTCAGCCGGTTGATTTCACTAGCCTTAACAACGTCATCCTTCAATACTTGTACAATTGTACAGATATGGACAGTGCGGTTTGAATTCTTTTACGAAATTCTTTATTCTATTTTTAAGGATTTGGTGTTGTTCAGTAGTCCTGTTAGGCTTAATAAGCCTCCTTGGTTTACTACACAGGTGTGTAATTTAAAAAATAACAAATCTAGACTTTTTAAGAAGTTCAGTCTCGGGAAGGTCCTCTGACTATTCGCGCTATATTGCCGCTCGTTCAAGGTTCACTGTCATTAATTCCGAGTGCTATAAAGCATATTTGCATCGCTGAAGGGTACAATTTTCTCAGGACCCAAACCAATTTTGTAACTTTAATTCAAAACGTAAAACACCTGTCCTATCTTCTTGATTGTTTTATATAAATGCTAAAGCAAATACAGATCAAGGCATTGCCAACTTGTTTGCAGAGTTCTTTCAAACAATTTATTCCTCTCTTAAGTATCGGTCTGATCAGATATACCCTTATAGCTTACACAGGTCTAATAACATCCTACCTCCCCTAGTCACTAAAAGCTTATTGCTTAATGAACTTAAGTCTATTAAGCCTAACTTTTTTTCTATTCCTGGGATGTATTCTCAGATTCTGCGCCGAAGTGCATTGTAAGCCGATTTTGAAGGTACCGCAGGGCAGCCACCTGGGTGCCCTTCTCTTGACCTTATTTATCAACCAGTTGCCTCAGGTTCTGTCCCACTCTCGTGTAAATATGTACGCCGACGACGTTAAACTTTGCTTGTCCTTCAACTACTCTTCTTCTTACTTCAGGCTGCAAGATGACCTTGATTCTTTCCAATCGTGGTATCAGGTCAACTCGCTAAATCTCAACTGCTCTAAATGCAAAGTTATGCCGTTTTGTAGTAGCAGTTTAATTAGCCAAATCAGTTTTTCCTCGTGCAACTACTAGAAATTATGTTCCTATATATCTTCAGCACTGTAATTTAAACTATCTCCTGCATGAACCTTTTCGTGTGCTTTGTTGTAACTACAATATCTCTTGTATCTCTAATAATAACTCCCTTAACTGAAACAAGACATCTATACTTACGCATCTAGCTAGTAGATAATGTAAATTGTTTATGGTTTGTTGTTGTTTTACTTTCATTGAAAGTGAGCGAGCGAGTCCGAGTTTTTTTCCGGCTTATCCCTCGACGGGTTGGGCGCGAGCTTCTAGCCTGGCCTTCGCGCGTAGCAAGCCCCGTGGCTTGATATCGTGGGTCCACCGAAGCTTACATACGACATACGATTCACATTGTAAATATATGTCCGCTTCTATCCCAACTGCCTACTATAGAAATCCGATCCTCAAAGGGATACGAATAAAATTTTGTTTGATATGGATGAAACGGAAAAATCGGTTAAATGGAAGCTATGTGATATAATGGCCTGATTGGAAATAATTAACCCGCGCGCAGATATAAGAAGCGTTTGGTAATGATTTGTCTTCATAATGCTTTTGTCACCTGAAATAATATTTGTTTTTTCTTTTTTATAATATTTAATTTAGCTTTAAACAAGATAGATGTCCGATTTGTGTCATTGTTGGATTATGGCAATGGATACACGACATTAATTAAATTACATGTCCTTTTTCATATTCACTGTGGTTATTAGAGTTTTTCGGTTAAGTTATTGTCCTGGAAAAAATCAGTTCGTTTTGAACTTTCTTGGGCAGGAAAATTATATGTATGTACATATGTACTTAATATTCATATTTGTTAATGAATTTTATCCCTGTCTTTGGCAGATACAAATAACTACGCTCTGCATTTCTATTAGCCTAAGCGCTTCCGTAGCCCTGGTCTGCCTGTACTCACCCAAGGTGTACATCCTGGTCTTCCATCCGGATAAAAATGTGCGCAAGCTAACCATGAATAGTACCGTATATCGTCGCTCGGCCACTGCGGGCGGACAGACAGGCGGTATGCCGACAAGTTCGGGCTATAGCCGTGCACCCCACACCACTGGCGCTGGTCACGGATCTGCTGCTGGAGCAGGAGGCACCGTTATGGCAACAGCCACGGCAACATCTAGCGATCGACCTTCACCATCAGAGGCCGACAGAGTCAATGGAAATAATAGCCCTATCTCTAACGCTAGCCCCATAATTGAAAGCGAACAAGATAGAGGCAAGAGTCAAACGGCAATTGTGCACGAACCATTGTGCACACTTGTGGAGAACCAGAACTAGACGATTTGTCAAATTAAATTAACTACTCTTGCGAAGTTCAGTTCAATTAAAAGCTTTACCTCTTTCAAGCGGGGAATGAGCAGAAATTGAAAATCAAGAAAGCCCAGTGCGGCAACATGCACATGTACTCGTATAATAGATGCATGTTGCATCAAGTTATGGTACCATACATATGAAATGACGAGAAGGTCGCCAGGATATTAATATTAGCCAAAACGTAATCCACTTAGAGATACCCTTTCTTCCACCGCCCTCGGCCCGGCATTCGCTTGC
This sequence comes from Hirtodrosophila duncani, assembly GCA_037043425.1. NCBI lineage: Eukaryota > Metazoa > Arthropoda > Insecta > Diptera > Drosophilidae > Hirtodrosophila > Hirtodrosophila duncani. The sequence goes on from JBAMBM010000837.1 coordinate 151,837, forward strand.
CGTGTGCCACACCAAGTTGGATTTTTAGATTATCCCACCTACATGCACACACAACACATACGTGTCTGTAACAAGAATAAGTATATCTTCGGTCTTGATTTTATCACAAAAACTTGCATGAAATCGCGTGACGTACATATTACAAAGAATATGGAGCAATATTCTGGTGATTGTTAAACTAAACTAATACTGAAAAATGCGAGTGTTGACGAGAATTAAATCATAATTAGATCAATTAAAACATACATACATGTGTGCTAAAATCAAACAAGTGGCTCCTTTTTGGCATTGCCAATCGATTGGGGTGATGGTGATTCAGGTAAGCTTGAAAAGGTCTCTGCTTTCATCTCTCCTTGCAATATGATAATGTTAGCGCAATAAGAATGGAGTTTGGAAATTAGGCCACGAAATTCTTAAAGCTCTGCAAGGGTATGAATCCAATTATATATAACTAGGATTCGCATCTCAAGCTTTTGTGGAGCTTATATAAATATTCATTTATTATTTACAGCTAAACATGTTGAATTTTATAGTACATGTAATGTAATCAACTACAATCAAAAATTAGGCTTTAGTAGTGTCTGATTGTTTAACTATGGGAGAGTTGATGATGATTCTATCAAATCGCACGTACCTACGAGAATTACACACGCACCTCATTATTAATGTGACATATAAATGTATCAATACAATTGGAGAAAACATGCCAGTATAATAGGGCATACTAATAGAACCCAGATGTGCATTGATCGGCCTTCAACTTCTTTCAATTGTGCACTGTGGCTGATGAATGCTGGATACTGCGTTCGAATTCCTCTAAGCTGAGTGCTTGGTTCATATTCAGAAGTGGCAACTTTCCTGCAGAGGCTCTGGCAAGCAACTCTGGTGAGAACCATTGGGCCAATTGATTGTTTGTTGGCGATAATCGATCATCTCTATGATAGTTAGTGGTGCCGAGACTATTATTTTTAATAACGTTAACAGCCTCGGAGCTATCGAGAGGGCCTGTGCCGCCTGGAAAGTGGAAGGATATATATAACGCTCACTCAATGTGCTCCTAAGAACACCAATAAAACAATAAGATGCGTAACCAACAAAAATCAGGATACAATTTTGTCAGCAAACGTGAAAGCTTATAAAACATATAAACAAAGTTTTTTATACTAAGCTTTCATTCTTAATCCAAAGGTTGTACATCAGATATAAGATAGAATTGTCCGATTAAATTTTGTAAGCGAACGTGAGGGACTTCTAAAAGAGATACCTACCAAAATTGGTTCAGTTCGGAAAATAAACTAAAGAGTTTCCTACATAATGTTCATTCTGAAGCAATCGGTTCTATGGCAGCTAATATGATACAGTTAGTTGATCGATCCAGACGAATCTTAAACTTAACCAGTGTGCAGATATAAGATGCATCTGCTAAAATTGTCAGCTCTGCAGCTCTTAAGAGTTCTGAGATCTCGAGGCTGACACACGCGGACGGACAGAAGACGCACGGACATATTTCTATATCGACTCGTCATGTTGACATACTTTGCATGATCAGAAGAGCTTCCCTTCCATGTGTTGCAAACGTCGTGACATGAATTACAATGTGTCATTTATCTGTTCGTCGATACGCATCTTATTGTTTTATGGGGTCTTTGGACAAACCTGGTAAAGAAGATGATGTCGGTATTGACATATTTGGTTGACGATGCAATTCGCTTTGAATCATTCTATTTTGTCCGGCTTGAGTCTGAGCCTGCTGCTGTCGTTGTTGTAAAAAGTGGTGATGATGCTGCATTTGCGAGATTCCGTCATTAAATGGATTATTTTGAATAATCAGATTGTTTATGTTGATGTCTTTGTTTAACATTGAATCCGATGATAATTGCGCCTTAAGCCGTTGCTGTTGTAATTGCTGCATCTCGATCTTCGATGGAAATGGAAGAGGATGGTGTACTTGCTGTATTGGCACTTGTACCTGTACAGGTACATGCACGGGCGCCGGAGCTGAATTTAACGTTCCTTTCAAAATCGGGCGACCTGAAAAAGTCAGTGTGAAAATAAAAGCAGATCTAGATTAATATCCCCTACGTAGACCGATCCGCTTAGGTTGCTTTACCAAAAGACTTTGCCCCCGGAACAGAATGCATGGCACCAGACGGTGGAGTCCATTTCATTGGCTGTTGCTGTTGGTGGTGGGTACGTGCTTGCGTTTGTGTCTGCGACAATAGTTTTGGTGAAATCTGGGGACTATTGGCGTTCATTGCGTAATTGCCACCCAAAATCATGCGTGGTTGTAAATTCATTATTTGTTGCGCCCCCTCATTTATCATGCCGTTGAGTATTTGTTGTTGTCCAACAATTGGCTTATTGGGCTGCTGCTGATGTGAATGTGAGGGCAATTGGAATTGATGGACCAGCATGTGGGGGTGCGGAGGTGACGGTACTTCCTTATCAGCTGTCATCTTTCTCAGCACAGATGTTGGCGTAAAAGCTAATGGCGTTGGTGAATTACTATGACGAATGTGCTGTGGCTGCTGTTGATGCGGCTGCTGGTGTTGATGCTGGTTTAGCCCTTGAGTGGGACCGTTTGGCGCAAATAAATCTAAATTATAAAGATAAAACGAAAGCCGATGTTTATACATGTTTATATATGCAGCAATTATTAAATAGCTTCAGTGTTGCCTAAGCTATTCTACTGGTGCGTTAAAGTCATGACTATCGTATAGCAGCTTGGTTTTGAATCAGATGAATTTAGTTTGTTTTACAAATAAATTGTTTCGAGCATATAATATGCCATTAGCATTAACATTTAATTAGATATTTACATTATGTTGCATATGAAAATGTTATTTACAACTCCCTCTCTTTGATCTGCACTGTTATGTGCTCGCATTTAAATATGGTACATGCTTTAACATTCGGCTCATCTGTATTGCATTCCTCTAATATTTGGTGACTCTTAATGTTATCGCCGCTAAGCCAAGCCATGTAAGCTCTGCTTAGGCCGAGGGCGAGTTAGTTGCTAAATTCCGCTGTTGTTTTCCTCATTGCTGTGGAAAATGACCAGTCAAGCCAAAGAACTGCTGAACTCCGGCGTCTACAATTTTCGTTTTCCCATTTTCGCTCCGTGAAAAAGCTCACGGTACAGTACCCACACTAAGCGACAGAAGTCTTCTTGGTGTGATTTCAGTCAACATGTGAATTCAGAGTAGTTCGCATGGAAACATATAGACAAAGTGCATGGCTTTATTGACTCGGCTTATGTTGATATACAGATATACTTTATATCTCTGAGAGGAAGCTAACATACCCTTGCAGAAAACTTTCAATAAACAGACAACCGAAATAGTTAAATTTCAATTCGTTTTAACTGACTTTCTCTCTGCTTCTTTCTTACTGCTGTAAGCCTCTGATATGTAAAAAATATAACCGACCGATTTGGAATGAACTCTTAGTACACACAACTTTTTTGTTTTTCATCCGAATTGAACCAAATTTGGTAGATGTCAGTTTTAGATGCCTCCAAATTTTATTCGGGACGGATAACTATATCATTTACCTCCCATATAACTGACCGATTTTTTGTTGTTGTTTTTTTATTCGAATTAAACCAAATTTAGAACGCGTCAGTCTTAGAATCCTCCATGTATGCTGACCAAATTTCAACCGAATCTGCAAGGATATGTAAGCTTCGGTTACACGAAGTCAGCCTTCCTTTCTTGTTTACTTTTATTTTTGTAGTTATACTCGTACTCTAGTAGAGTAAACGAGTATATTGTATTCGTGCAAATGTATGTAACAGGCAGAACGAAGCGCCTAAGACCCCATAAAGTATATATATTCTTGATCAGCATCAACAGCCGATTCGATCTAGCCATGTCTGTCTGTCCGTCCATCAGTCCGTATGAACACCTAGATCTCGGAGACTGTAAGATCTAGATAGACCCAATTTCCCCTTGTGGGGTGTCAGATCAAGTTTGTTGTTAAATTTTGCGAAAATCGTTTTGTGACTATTGAAGTACCATTAAATAAAGGTGCGAAAATGATGAGTAAAGTAAAGGATCTATTAGTAGCTCTATGCATGCCAAATTTTATGTTATTTTGCTTTGGCATTCTCTTTCTGCTGATGAGAATGCATGCAAGCATCAAATTTTTGCTTGGCATAAGTATTTTGACGACAGCTTTGACCGATTGTCTCTTCACTTTTGAGCATTTGACAACAAAAGAAGTGTTTTATTTAACTTTAACCAGTTATAAATATTAATAGAAAAATAAGTTTCTCAAAGGTCATTTAAAAAAATGGGTAAAACTGCGGAATTAAGTTTGGTTGTCCGATCGTCAATAGTAGCGAAATTTAACGCTGGAAAAGCAATAAAAGAGATTGCAAATGAATATAACGTGTCACGTCAAACTATGCACTACCAAATAAACAAATTTAAAAAATATAATAATCTTCAAAATTTAAGAAGATCTGGTCCAAAACGTAAAACAATTCCCACTGAAGACCGACATCTTCTACGGGAATTAAAAAAATTATGTATTTTTGAAGCCCCAAAGTACGGCAGATTTGATCAATTTATCCTTAAAGAACCCCATCAGTAAGCGCACAGTCCGCCGACGTTTAAAGGAAGGTGATTTTAAGACATATCAGTCAAGGGCAGTGCCGTTCATCTCAAATGCAAACATGGCAAAAAGACTGGCCTTTCCAAAAAAGTTTGTGAACAAGCCAAAGGAGTTCTGGAGAAGCGTTTTGTGGACGGATGAAAGCTCATTTGAGTATAATGGATAAAAAAAAAATATAAGAATGCACACAGAGCAAAGAAAAAAAGTGAGTCATGGCGGGGGATCTGTAATGTTCTGGGGATGTGTTGCGTATAGAGGGTTGGGTGACTTTATTCCGATCGACGGCTCAATGAACCAGGGCAATTATTTGTATACGCTAAATGAAAATGCTTTCCCGTCCGGTAATGGGCTGATTGGAGAATCATTTATCTTGCAACAGGATAATGCCCCATGCCACAAAGCCCGTATGATACAAAATTTGTTAAGAGAAGTTGGTGCTCCCACTTTGGACTGGCCTCCTCAAACATAATCGAAAACGTCTGGTCACTTTTGAAACGTAAAAGAACAGTTTCGTTAAATAAAACAAGAGAAGAGACCATTTCTGAGCTCACTTCCCTTTGGCAAGAGATAACTCCAGAAATTCTGCAAAGCTTAGTGGATTCCGTACCCCAACGGCTCCAAAAAGTTATTGATGCCAAAGGAGGATGTATATTTAATTAAATTTATCTTCATTCCTGAACTTTTTAAGTAAAAACTCTGTTATTTTCAGTATTACACACGGGTCAAAATACTTATGCCATACCCCGAATTAACTAAAAAATTATATGTTTTTAAGTTTCTATGAAAAAAAAAAATATTTGTTTACTTTTAAGTTTGCATAAGAAGTATATAAAAAAGAAAAATTAATAAAAAAAATTCTTTATAAAGCCGTTAAAAAGCTATTCTCAAAATACAAGAAATTTATTTCGTCAAAATAATTATGCCGACTAGTGTATATAAGCAGATAATCGAGTTTTGCCGAGTTTTATTAAGATCGGATAATAATTGTAGACAAAATTGTAAAAAAAAAACCATTTACTATTATTACACCACACAAAAAAAGAAATTGTTTTCATACTATTGCGTGTGTCGACTATAGCGTTCTTACTTGTTTTTGTTTTATCTTTGTAGGTGCTTTCTCAATTGGTGTCTTGCAAATATGACGTAATATTTTCTCAGAATTTTTTTTTTTATTTATCTCCAAAAGCTGGTGCAATAAATACGCGAAGCAGGTCATCATAAAATAAATGAAATAAATTGTCATGGGCATATTAAAAATATTTCGATCATTTAAATAATAATGAACCGCATTAAATCTATAATTGATGAGGTACAAATTAAAATAAAGAGCTAGATGAAGAGTGGATTTTCTGTGATGGCAATATCATACAAAATCGGAAGAAACAAAAAAAAGGGATATAATTTGATTTAAAACAAGTAAGACCGCTATAGTCGATATTTCGACTGTAAGATACTCTTTTTATGTGTTTATGTTTTTTTTGTTTGTGGGAGATATAATTTTATTTTATTGATTTGCGGGGCGAGAGGGAAAAATTTTTAAACAAACTTGATCTGACGAAACATTAGGGGAGCCTACAATCTTTTAAAACGACCCTGATCTGTCGCTACTCTATATACCAAATTGGGTGGTTCTGGCTCTTATAGTCTCCGAGATTTAGTTGTTCATACAGAAAGACTAAGAGTTTTCGAAGGAAAGTGCTTCAGAATATGCGCCTGCATAGAATGCCAGAGTGATTTTCTTTTAGGAAATGAAACGTAAGGAAATAAAACTTAGTCGTAGACATAATACATCTTTCAATCGAAAATAATAATCTAATATTGGCTCCTTATTTACATAGACGATAGGCATTTTGAATCTGCCATACAAAAGGGGTTCGTACCACCTGACGCATTTGTTTACCTTGATAGAATGTAAAGGACGAAAATTATAAACATAAGTAGCCTAACATATAGGAAATAGAGACAAATGAGTCACCCAAAATAAGCAACAAACTTTGGTGGTTAAATGAATAATAATTAAGTAGATCCCCATTTGCTTTACAATTTTAGCTTGAAGATATTTCCCTCTTTATTACAAAATTTTTTAAATAATGTTAATTATAATTTTTATAACATTCTCACAAAATGTGATTGTATTAAAGTTTGCACCTCACAAAAGGAAGCATTACCAAACATATAAAGTATATACATTGTTGATCAACATTACGAGGGGATTCGATATAAGTCCGTTTGTCTGTGTCGGTTCGACCGTTTGTTTCAACTCCAGAACTCAGAAGTCTTAAGAGCTACAGATCTCAAAATTTTACCAGATGCTCCTTATATCTGCTTTTTTCAGGAGAGAAAAAAGCACTCCATGAAACAAAGTAATTTATTTCAAACAATATTAAATTGTTTGTAAAAATTTTGTAAAAATTACGAAATATATAATGAATTTGAAAACCAAATTGTAAGCATATTGGACCATTCAACATTATTTTATAACCATTTTATAACCAACACGCGAAAATGTTATCTTAATGCAAAAAATAACTGGCTTGTGCTTGTGTAAAGCAATTGCAAAAGATTGCTAACCACTTTGCCGGTCGAATGAGTCCTTCATATCGTGTGTGCAACGAGAACGGTTTGCAATAGCGCGCTCACAGGCTTGAAAGAACTCGCTTGTGCGAAAAGCAAAATACTGCTGCCCATTCTTCTCGCCGAATGAGCCCTAAGTATTGTGTCTCTCAGTTGCTACGTAAAGCTATGAACAAGATAAGTGCAAGAAATGTTCAGTTAAATTACACCTTTGTTATATATTTACAATGTGAATGGTAAGTCTGAATATATTTACTAGGTCTTATTATAGTAGTATAAGAATATATAATTAATTGGCATAAAATAAAAAAAGAACTTCAGAATGAAAATATTTTGGCCTCTTACCGTCGGAAACATTTGCAATGGTACTTGGACGAAACGACGGATGGCTTGGAATAAGATTGTGGTGGCCAATGTCGTTATGGTAGCCTTGTTTTTGTTTAACAGCATTCCTTCTTGAGTTAGACCACTCTCGTAAAACGTTGGCAATAATATCCTTTGAGTGGGCCGCTGTGACGGGGTTAGTAAATTCCTTTTCCAAAAACTCTATCGAAACATCTCCTCGAGCAATACCTGCAAATATATATGTGTATTTTATTGTTAACACTATTTTATTTGTTAACACTAAGACGGAAAAATATTACTTTGCAGTAACTGTTGAGCTTCAAAGCGCCCTTGCGCTTGTACAGGATCCACAATGATGCTGGTGGGTGGCTGACTGATTGGCGAATGATGTTGACCAATCACCGCTTCAACACTTCTATGGGGATGAGGTGGAGTGCAGTCATTCGGCTTTGAAATTACGTTCAGTGGCTGTGGAAATTGATGGCAATGTTGTGGATGTGAATGCGGATGATGTAGCTGCTGATGAGCATGGCGAGCTGTGTGTGCCACATTCGCACTAGCAGCCTCCATGAATTGGTATGATTGATCATTTGCCTTCGGCTGTGCTTGCGCTTGCTGGCCCAGTTGTTGTAAAAGTCTTTTAAATGCCTCGGTATCTCTTGCCACACCTGTATCAGCCTTCGTATTTTCTGCCTGTAGCTGCTGGTGATGCTGTGCGCTTATCATTGTTTGTTGCGTGTCAGATCGCACATCGACTTTGGTCATTTGTGCTTCCAAATCCTTGACGCTAGGAATGCCTGCATAACAGATAAAAATGCAAAGAAGATCACCTGCATTAATGTTGCATGTCGAATGTCTTACTGTGCGTTTCTGATGTATTATTGGAGGCTACTGTAGGGTCCTTTGTTATCGGAGTTTCCTTGGATCCAGTTTCAAACCATCGACTGAATCGCGATTTGCCTGTCCTATCGCTTTGCCCATCACCATCGTTGCCCTGATTAAAAACAATTTTTAATAAAAAGGATAAAGGGAAGCCAACTTCGAGTAGCCGAAGATTACATACCATTGCAGAAATATGTAACATTATAAGAAAGGAAAGCAGAGCGTTGCTTCTGCTCTATTTTAGGTACTTTTGCAAACAAATAAAAACTCCCCCTTTCCTATAAAAAGGTCGCGGCATCTACTTTTCTAATGGATTTCATACATATGACAAACTTGAGCGATGTATCTTAAATAAATGCGAAGATGTGACAAATTACCAATTACGTATTGAAATGTAAAAATTTTAAAAGAATCTAAAACTATGCTACAGTATTTGTTGCTTTGACATTTAATCGTGACAAAATTACACTCTGCAAGAGAATAAAAATATCGTAAGGCAAACTTGATTCTAATAAACAAACCATAAGATTATCAGCCATAGGATCCATATTAAGAAAAGCATCAAAATTAAATTCCAGGTCAGTGTTCGATGTTGGATTGTTTAAGCTTAGTTTTGCATTATTTGCCGTCGTCTTATTTGCATTCATATTATTTTCAGTATCTTTTCTGTCTGCAATTAGATTCGGGCTGACAATGCTGTTACTTTTTGATTCATTAGTTTCAAGCGTTAAATTTGGAATTGCCTTTGCCGTCAATCTTCGCTGTTGACAGTCATTTTCCTCGATGCTTTCCACTTCATCGAATCCATGTAAGTCGATGGTCTCTAGTTGAGAAGTGGGCCCAGCACTAAACCATTCAGGTTCTTCGTGCCTATCATGCATGTGGTACAAATTGCGTTTGCCTCCGCGTAGGTGCTGATGCGCACCACCACCAGGCTCAACATAAGTAAATTTATCTTTATTGGATGAACGACGACTGCTTGGAGCAGATCTTTTCACATCATATTGCTGATGCTCTCGAGTGTCAATACCGGTTAATCGGCGGTCGCTGCCAATACCCCGACGGTCCCTCTCCCGATCATCATTGGGTCGTTCGCTGTGCCTTGCACTAAACGTTCGCTGACGTTGTTGCTGTTGATTATGAATACTCCCCTCACTTTGTTGTCTTTCCTTCTCTACTGTAGCCGCACTGGAATCGGATTCCCAATTATCATTCCTTGGTAATAGCCGCCCACTACCTATGCGCCTCTCCTGCACATTTACGCCGCCAAGACGAGATGTTGCCGAAGGGAAGGTTGGCGATGATGAGGCCGATTGTTCATTTTCTTGTTGGCTTAAACGGTCGCCCCATTCAGTCGCAGTCGCTCCTTTGCGTAAAGGTGATGCGATTCCAGTAGACCGCATATTACTTTTCGGTTCTTTTAAGTCTGGTCCGCTATCTCCGTCGTCAGGCAAGGCGTTTTTTTCGATTTGTGGATCATTGAGATCCGAATTTCCGTTGCCGCTGCATGTCCCAGTTCCAGCTCCATTTGCTGCAAAACGACGCTTGGCAAATGCCGGCATCAAATGTGACGATGAAATGCTGCGATGATCAATATTAGAAGACGGCGAGGACGTCTTATAGCACGTTGCTATATTCGTGCCCGGTGATGATGGTGATGACAAGGCGGATGGTAATAGTAATTCATCCTCGGTAGGAGCAAAGCGCTGATAATAGTTGTTGGCGCGTTCCCGGTTTCGCAGGGCGCGCCTTGAGCTTAGCAACCCATTTGAGCCAAAGCCCGCGCCGGAGTTATCCGCTTCAGATGGTGACAAGCAGCTCTTACTTCCATAGTTGACATTGCTGGCGATACTGCTGCCGTTGTTGCTGCCTATATTTGAGGGCAGCACATTTACTTTCCAAAAGCCCAAAGTCTGCAGCTCCGTTCGATTTACACAAATTGGGCGTTGAAGGGAGGTGCCTTCATTTCGCAGCGCCAGCAAATCAGATCGAGTATATCTACGAGAAGAATAATATCACATATAAAAGTTCATAGCTCCGATAGCTATAGGACACAAAAAACGCTTCCCACAAACACAAATGGTTCACAATAGGTAACAGAAATAGCTTACCTTGTTTCCATTTTGCGTGGTCTTCCTCTTCCTCTAAATCAAATAATGGAAGATTAAACAGCTACACTTGCATGTATGTGTATATTGTATCTGCATATGTGGTGCAATGGTGCCTTGCATACTTATGTACAAGGCAGTTGTGCATTTAATTGTAATTGAATGGCATTAAACGGGCTAGATCACTCGATTGAAATCCACATCTCATAACTATAAAATTCACTTAGCTAAGACCAAATAAAAATCACTGCAATTTTTTTCGTGACTCTGCATTTAATGCTAGGGATGAGCGATATTTTCCTACCTGTGACTTTCACAAGTGGGTATGTTCAAGAAGCATGTACAAAAAGGGACTTGTATTGTGTTTCCAAATATTGATACTGACTCATCTCTAGAGAACCTATTACTATTATTAGATTTAAACGTTACTAAAAAAGGTTAAATGAGAAAATGAGAAATATCGCTGAGAATATATTTAAGGCTGACAAGAAATATCGATATGTGCAACATCCATTTCCCAATACTTTTTTCCAACACCCAATACCTATTTTTTCAATATGGCTCACTCATCCCTTTCGGTTTCTGTTCCACAGCAATTGTTTCCACTGGCTAGTGATGGCCACTGAAATCAGAGCATCTATGTTGACGATATTGATGTGTTCAAATGGAATAAGTAAGAACGCTATAGTCGATATTCCGATTATAAGGTATTCGTACTCGGCATTTATTCTATATTTTTTTTCATACCAAATTTTTTGGCAAAATTTAAAATCAAACTTGATCTGACGTCCCATAGGTGTTCATACGGACGGACGGACATAACTAGATCGAGTCGGCTGTTAATGCTGATCAAGAATATACATAATTTATGGGGTCTTAGGCGCTTCCTTCTGCCTGTTACATACATTTGCACGAATACAATATACTCGCTTACTAACTTACTTACTCTAACAGTGACTATGATCATGCTTACTCGTTTCTGCCGCGAAAGCTCGCAAGAATCCTTTTAAGGGATTATTTCAAAAATTGGTAGGAATATTTATTTTCACAATACTATGATTATGATTACTAAAAATATGTAGAATTATCAGAATATGTCTTTATTTTTAAAGGTGTGCTTATATTTAAAGTATATTTGATGTCGGCATAGGTTTTGTTTTATTTTTAAAGTTTTCATTCACTAAAGACCGATTTCATAAGTTTAATTCCAGGCTATATATTTGGTGATATCCTCCAGTGAAACACTCATTGATATATATTTTAGTGCGTCCTTAACGTCAGCAATGGTTACGGTTGGTTGGATACGGCAAATGGAAAGGAAGAAAACTAAAGTTTTCATTTAGTACTAGCTAGCCAGGCGTTCGTCGCTACGCCTCCTCCTGTTGATCTATGTTTGCTGCTGTGCTTTTGCTCAAGACGATTGCTGTTTTTCAATCTCCCGTATCGTGCTAATTTTTTTGCGTTCGTGTATCAAATTTTAAGTTGTGTCCAAGTTTGCTTGTATTCCTTTAGTGTGCTTAATTTAGGTTTCGGTTTTACGTAACCTTTTAGTGCACTTGATTAATCTGCTTAAATTTTAATTTTTTATTTCATTTTATTATTGTGCAAATTAAACCAAAAGCTGAGCTATAAGCTTAAGCAGACCAGGGCGCTCTGTTTTGTGTGTTTTTGTTTTTGCTTCTGCTCAGCCTGTAAAGCTTATTGCTATTTTCAGAATCTCTGTCTTGCTAGTCATATTTTGTTATTGTTTTGCATTTGCGTTTGCGTTGTTCGTTTATAAACCTTTAGATTGCTCCCGTTACATTGCTGTCAGCTGCCCACCCAGTGAGAAATTTTATCGTTTGCTTGTTGTTATGTCGTCCGTATACTGCTACCAGCTACTTAGTGGGAATTTTAAAATATGAAATTTACATGCGTGTTGTGTCGACCTGCTGAAGCCGAGTTGCGTTTGTTCTTACGGAACGCAAAGGAAGGCTTTAATGTTCTCCACGTTGGCTTTAAGCTATTAAATATGTCATTCTCGACGCTCGCAGCATATTTCACATCTTTTAGTATGGAGTCTCTTAAGTGCAAAAAAGTCAATGATCTGGGTAGATCTGGTCTGGATAAGGACTCTATCGTCCCTGTCGTTATAGAGCCGAAAACCCCTGTGCCAACTTCTAGATATTCTATCTTTCGTACTCCTAGTCCGCTCGATAGTTACAGTCCCCAGCCCGTACAACGGTTGACAAATGCCTATAGATTTGAACGTCCCTCCCGCCAGGGTGGGGGCGTATTGATTGCTGTTGATTCCGGCCTTCTGTAGGAACTAATTCTGCTTAATTTTCCTAAAGTAATTGAATTTATAAGTACTAAAGTGTCTCTTAAATGTTTTTCTGTCTTTATCACTCCTCTTACATTCATCCACGTTCTGATATATCTGTTTACTTGGATCATCTTAATGCTATTCTATCGATCGCGTCAATGCTTTCTGGTACCGATCAATTGTTGGTTTTTGGTGATTTTAACAACTGTGATGTCCACGTGGTCCTCTGTGATCGACTCAGCCGGCTTAATACCTTAAAAGCAACACGAATTTGTTGACGGCCTACTTGAATTTTCCTTATCTCAAGTTAACTTTGTAACAAACCCATTGAATCGTCAACTTGATTTAATATTTGATATTTGTCTTTAGAGTTAGTCCGCTTTTGCTTCCTGAAGACCCGTTTCACCCATCATTACACGTTACTATGGATATTCCTATTCCTGCTGTACCTGCATCATTCAACTTGTTAGCTAGAACATATTCATTTAGAAAGTCTGATTTCGCCAGTCTTAACAATGCCATCCTTCAATTAGACTGGTCATACTTGGGCAATTGTACAGATATGGACAGTGCGGTTGATTTATTTTACAAAATTCTTTACTTCATTTTTAAGGATTTGGTTCCGTTCAGTAGTCCTGTTAGGCTTAATAAGCCTCCTTGGTTTACTCCATAGTTGTCTAATCTAAAAAATATAGAACCACAAGAGTGTTGTAACTGTGAAGTTAATATTTTTTCAAAAAGCTTAGGAATAGCAGACAGTTTTTATATACCTCTGTAGTTTTGTGTATCCGACTTATTCTCCTTTTTATGAAGAGGAAAGACGAAGAATTTAAAGATAGATCAAAATACTTCAGAATCGGTTTACAAAGCGCATCAGCGCAGAATCTGAGAATACACCCAGGAACACTATCAGGACCAGAAACAATGTTAGGCTTAAAAGACGAGTTCATTAAGCAAAAAGCTTTTAGTGACTAGGGGAGGTGGGATGTTATTAGACCAGTGTAAGCTATAAGGGTATATCTGATCAGACCGATACTTAAGAGAGGAATAAGTTGTTTGAAAGAAGTCTGCAAACAAGTTGGAAATGCCTTGATCTGTATTTGCTTTAGTATTTATATAAAAAAAAGAAGATAGGGCAGATGTTTTACTTTTTGAGTTAAGAAAATTATAAAATTGTTTTGGGTCTTGAGAAAATTGAACCCTACAGCGATGCAAATATCCTTTAGATCACTCGTAATTAATGACAGTGATCCTTGAACGAGCAGCAATATGTTCTAGCTGACAAGTTGAATGATGCAGGTACAGCAGGAATAGGAATATCCATAGTAACGTGTAATTATGGGTGAAACGGGTCTTCAGGAAGCAAAAGACGACTGACTCTAGAGACCACTGAAATGGAAGGGTCAGAAGCAAATATCAATTCAAGTTGGCGATTCCATCAGTTTATTACAAAATTAACTTGAGATAAGCACAATTTAAGTAGGTCGTCAACAAATTCGTGATGCCTTGAAGGTATCCAACCGGCTGAGTCGATCACAGAGGAACAAGTGACATCACAGATGTTGAAATTACCAAAAACCAACAATCGATCAGTATCAGAAAGCATTGACGCTACCGATTGATCCAAGTAAACAGAAATATCGGAAAGTGGAGGAATGTAAGAGGCATTGATTAAGACAGAACAAGTGAGAACGTTATAGTCGATATTCCGACTGTAAGATACTCATGCTCTTCACTTATGTCATATTCGACCCACTCAAACGTATGCAACACTTTTTTGCGGAGCAAAAGGAAACGTGGCAAAATTTTGAAAAACATATTCTGACGCTTCACAAGGGGAGCCTACATACCAAATTTGGGGACCCTAGCTCAAAATTTCAAAAGCAAACTTGATGTGACGCCCCAAGTGGGGAGTCTACATACCAAATTTGGTCTCTCTAGCTCTTATAGTCTCCGTGTTCACACGCTAACAGGAGGGAAGATCAAATCTACATGCGATATAATTTTTAGGAAAGATTGCAGAGTCTAAGATATCGGGTTTTAACCAAGTTTCAGTAAAAATGAAAATATGAAAATCAAAAGATAGGCTATCAGTGTAAGGTTTAGGGATAGATAAGGTAGAGTATAGAGTAGTTGCCTCAGGGGTTTTCGGCTCTGTAACAACAGGGTCGGTAGTGTCTTTATCTTTATCGAGATCAGATCTTCCCAGATAATTTACTTTCTTGCGCTTAAGAGACTCCATATTAAGAGAGGTGAAACTTGATGCGAGCGTCGAGAATGACGTATTTAATTGCCTAAAGCCAACGTGGAGAGCAATAAAGCCTTCCTTTGCGTCCCTTAAGAACGAACACAACTAGGCTCACATTTAAATTTCAAACCATGATTATTTGTAAAATAATCGCTTACATTGATATTGGCACATTTGAAATGAATGGTGTTACGACACAACCAACAAAAAATTACAGGCTCGGCAGCATTAACCTTGAAAGGGCAACTTTTGTTGTAGCAGTCAGACATTGAAATTGAGAGCAAAAGCAATAGGAATGATAAAATTTCTTACTGGGAGGCTGGCAGCAGAATAACAAATTTTAAACGACACAATAACAAGCAAACGCTATATAGCGATAACTAACAACAAAAACAAATATCACTAGCAAGCAGAGAGTGTATAAAGAGCATAAGCTTACAAGCAGATCGCAAGCACAACAAAAACAAACACACACCACTATGAGCACAAGAGAAAGTATTGGTTGCAATTGTATATTTATGCTTATAGCTCAGCTTTTGGTTTTATTTGCACAATAAAAAAATAATTTAGAGGAGGCTTTCTTTAAAACTTAAACCGAAATTAAGCACAAAAGCAGAAAACTCGGACACAACTTAATAATTGATACACGTACAAAAGAATTTCAACAAAACGGAAGATTAAATAAAAAACAACCTTGTCAGAAAGCGAGTGCCTTGCTTGGATATAGTCCCCTGCAGATGTCAGTAAGCAAAAAACGAAAGGGTGTGCACTGCTCCAATTGTGATTTAATTGGGCGTCTCTTCACTTGATCGGAATACACACGACTTCGGTCTTTACACATCGATAGTTTATGTCGATTCAACATATATCGAGGCAATAATACAAGATTACACCAAACGCTAGGACAAGAACAAGAAAGCGCAAATCATGGGTAACCGGTAGTATGTATGTAATGCGCGTCACATAAAAATCTGATTCCAAGAACTTATTTGCTTTTGCTAGATTTTCATTTAACTTTAGTGCTAAAAGTCGAGCATGGTATTATTAAATAGAAATATCAATAATTTATCAAATTTATAATGCTAATTAATTTATATATATGTTCTAAGTATGTACATCTATAAGTGTTATTTTGTGTGAGGTGCATGTTGGCAAGAAAAGGAAACGCTGAAGACTTGTTCTGTTGCCGGGATACTAAGAAAGCGCTAGGCCTATTAGAAGTTAGCCACCCAACACAACAACCTATGTATTTGTTCATTGGTTTTTTTGAAAAATTGAAAATTTCCTGAAATAATCTTGACTTGCGCTCACAAAAAAAAAAACGCTTATTAGACAGGTTCAAAAAACAAACAAGAAAGAAAGGCTAATTTCGGCTTGCCAAAGCTTATATTCACAATGTAAATATATAACAAAGCGCGTAGAATGGGCAACTTCTTCTTACTTTTTTGGCTATAGCAAAATATCCAATACAATTTGGTTTTCGAATTCATGATATTTTTCGTCATGCTGATCAAGAGTATATAAACTTTATATGGTTCAGTACGTATAAGTGACAAAAATGTTTACTGTTTGCTCTCCTTGGTTTGAATTGGGACCCCAATAGTCCCCACCATTCATATTCAAGTAATAGAACTTTTATCTCTTGAATACCGTAGAATTGTGCTTAATGTTATGTTTATTCATAAGCTGATTAATGGTGAAATTGACTCTCCGACTTTAAGGAACCAAATTAGTTTTTCTGGCTCTCCTAGATCTACTACAAATTATGTTCCTATCTATCTTCAGCACTGTAATTTAAACTGTCTCCTGCATAAACTGTCGGATCCTGTGGGTGAAAATCAAACAATAACTTTCAAAACGGATAACTAAACATATACATGCACTGTATTTATATATTAAACTTCTTTAAAATAATATTTCGTAAAGGTCGGTTCTGGAGCAGCTAAACATACGATGTGATGGATATATGGGACGAGGTCGTCAAACAAACAAACAGACGAATATGCTAGCTAAGTTGGCTGCTTTGTCCATACACATTGCATTGTAAATACACCGTTTTGGGAACAGTGTAACAAAGAAGGAAGACAAGAAAGATATATTATTGCAGTGCAATTGTATGCATAATATTGTACTTAATCATTAAGAACGCTACACCCGATGTTACTCGTCACTTTCACTTCAATAAGTACTATTCGATCAAATATAAATATGACATAGGAGCCCGAGCCCGATCTGCATCAAATTTACACACAATTACAGAAGCTGTTAAATTTCGATAAACAACAAAATAGTTCTGCAAGCATTTGCTTTAATACATATTTAGATGTATAAATTGCGTATGACTATGTGTTTCCTATGTGTGTTTTTTATTATTATTATTTATTTAAAATCAATACAATTTTCATTAGCCGTCGCCACCGTTTCGTAACAATAAAATTCTCTAATATTTCCAACTGGGTAGCTCCATTTGCTAGGCGAGTCGATAAATGTATTAGGACCAGGAGAGTGATGGCGTAGAGAATTCACTTGAGACTTCAGGAACACTGGAAATGTGACCCGCTGCTGAATGTGCAAGCTGCTGGGTTGCAAAGATGCCGTCGTGACTGTCTTAGAAAGCCCCTTATCGTTTCCGAGCAGTTTGGGCCTCGACTTTCTCTTCAATAGTTGCGGTCCCATTTGTTGATTCGAGTTCGAGTATTTGCGTCGGGCCAGTCTTTTTAAATTTTCATTAGCCTGATTTAAATGATCAAAAGTATTTACATTAACATGAATAACAAGCAAGAACGGTATAGTCGAAATTCCGACTGTAAGAAACTCGTATTCAGTATTTATTTCATATGTTTCAAGTAGAACTCATAAAAACATTAGGCAAACAATTTTTTTGTTATACCCGGTACTTGTAAAGTAAAAAGTATGTTGTATGCGTATAGATGTATGTAACAGGCAAAGAGGAGGGCTTAAGACCTTACAAAGTAGTACAAAAAAACGTATATCTGCCATAATATTTGCATATTTAATTAAACCTCTTTTGTATTGTTTTAAGCTTAAACAGCCGAAATCGATTTGAGTGATTGAAAATCTTGTTATTTCAAGAGTGCATAGCTAATTTCTTGAAACTGAATACACAACAGTATAGGTGTATGTATCTAACTGGCTCTTTTTTGTTTCTTTTCCAAATGTACTTTCCAAATGTAAAGTAAAGTGTATATTATATGAATACGGTCATAAATTTAGTGTGTGCTTATGTTGAAAAAAACCAAAATATGCACATACCTAGTTTGCTTGCTTGCGTGAGAGATCAATAGATAGCTGCTGAAATATATATATATTTTTATCTACATATATACACTTACATATTTATAGAGATCACTGACAATTGTGTCCATTAGCGAGAACAAACAAATGTATCTATGTGTGTGACAACCATGGAACCTTATTTTGTTCCTGGCAATTTCTTCGTATGTGTTGTTGTTGTGTTGTTTTCAGATGCGTAGCTGCCAGCGGTTAAGTGATTTTGTTGTTGGTGTTTTTCTTGCGATAGCGTCTCTCAACTGTTAACAATCTGATAACAATATATTACGATAATTTCGGTTTACCACGCAGATATATAACTCTTGGTTACAATTGCACAATTTAAGCCACACCGATTTACATCCATAATTATCATTATATCGGTTTTTTTTGATACCCTTGACCCTTCTAATGGGCGATATTAGTATACTTAAACTGATTCCAAATAAATGCCCGATATTTGATGATGTAAAACGATTAATTTGCTTTCCAAACGATAAATATCTATATATAGGCTTCTCCATATATCAATATAATAGCTCCTCACCTTCTGTTGGGCAATCTTAGTAAATTTTTTATATTTTCAGATAACGATGTATATAGATAATTATCGATATATCGGGTTTATATACCGGTATATAGCCCTTGGGCTGGTGGGCGATATTAGCATACTTTAATTCTAAATTAATTACCGTTATTTTATGATGTGAATCGATTAATTTGTTTTCCAAACGATATATAAACTTGTCCATATATAAATATAATAACTCCTCACCTTCTGTTGGGCGATCTTAGTACATTTTAAAATTTTTTAGAATGTAGATAATTATCTATATATCGGTGTTGTATACATATATACATGTATATATAGCCTTTGATCTTCTCCCGGCCATTATTGGTGTACTGTAAAAATTGTATATCAATCGGTCCAATAGCTTAGGCGCTAAGAACAGAACAGTGCGCCGCTTGCCTCCATACAACCTTTGATCTAGATATTGACCCACTTGCAGTTGGACTATGGCAAAATGGTAAGGCCAAAGCCATGGACTAATTTCAACGTCCTACTCTGCCTCCTCGATCAGCCAGTCAGGACAAAGAGTTTTACATTTGTACGAGTCTAAACCACTATTAATTCGTACGGTAAATCTATTTTTTTCTGAAAGAGAATTTTATTCTCTTTACGATAGAAGAAAATAGTTTATTTTAATTCTAACAACAACAACAATAACATTATTTATTAAAATGCCTCTCTTAGCTAATAAGTACAAGTAAGAATGCTAAAGTTAACACCTAGATCTCGGAGACTGTAAGAGCTAGATCGACCCAATTTGGTATGTAGACTCGCCTTGTGGGGCGTCAGATTAAGTTAGTTTTTAAATTTTTCACACCTCACATCTTCCACGAATATTAACGCATTTAGTTGTACAACAACCGCGATAAAACTATAGCTAGGGAGTATAAAATTGCTATTGAATTCGACTCACAACGGCCGTTAGAAAGCTTATCTTGCGCCTCGTGCGCTGCCGTTGTGCAAGACATCCAGCCCAGGGCAAAGCTGTCATACAAAATGTTTTTTTACGATCTTAATAAAACTCGGAAGGTCGGAAGGGAATGTGCTTATACATATACAAACCGAGTTTTAACTAAAGTGTCTAAAAGTGTAGGATATATAAGGTTTTGCGGAGGCGTGAGGAGGCGTGGCAAAATTTTAAAAACAAACTTGATCTGATGAAACTATAGGGGAGTCTGCAAATTTGGTGTTTCTGGCTTTCCTTTTGGCCATTACATACATTTTCATTAATACAATATACTCTACTCTATTAAAGTACGAGTATAAAAACCAAATGCAATCCGTGTAGGCAAATTTTCGACTATAAGTTAATCTTACCCGTACCCATTTTTCTTTTCATACATGAAATATTGTCTTCTGGATGGCTTTTTCGTACATGTTTTTTCGCTAATTTGCCGATCACCATGAAATTTTTCAGATCAGTAGAAAATGTCCTTATACATAAACATACCATCAATACATACCTGGTAGATTTTGGATTTAGATTCGTCATCGCAGCAGATGTCACCTTCCACATTTATGGTTGCATTTGGGCATGCAACGGACTTGTCCTTGTCATTGGTAAGCCAAAGTCTACTATTTGAGCGGCTTATGCTATTCAGATCCTGTGAGAGTGAGCAGTTATATGTTTTAAAATCAATTGGATCTTCGGCATCTGTTGTAGAGCCATCGACATCCACATCCACGTCTACAATTGGGCTTTCGCAGCGTGAGTGCGGGTTACAGTGACAAGAGCTGATACTGATATCGACATCCGAATTAAATGTAGACGACATTTCGTCAATTTCATTAAAATTTGAATTAGTTGGTAGTCTTGAGCGCGCTTGCGTTTCTGTTAGTGCTTCTTCTTCAGTCGTTTCGATATCCACAACCTCATCGTCATCGTCATTGCTATTACTATTGCCATAGTTATCGTCATCTTTTTGTTCTCGACGTTGATTCACATTTTTACACATATCATTGTCGTCCGCACTAATATTATGGTCGTGCTCATGTATGTGGGAAAACTCTGGAAGGGATTTGTCTTCTAGCGAGCTATTCTTAGTCTCGGTTTCTAAAATGGGCGGTAAGTCAGTGTCTGCACCTGTAAAGCGATGCGATGCTGAAGCCGTTAAAGTTGTCCTTGTCATCTGGTTGGTGGGGTTAATATAAGTGCACGAGTTGCTGCCGGAGTCGCTGGAGCGCGTGTATAACGACGTGGAGACGATAGAAGCGGATGCCACGACAGGCTTGAATGCTGATGAACTCAATATCGAGGGTATGGACTTGATTAGAACAGAAGGCGGCTCGTTTTTAATACTGAATGGTTGTGACTGCAGGGCATTCAATTCTGGCCTAATCCACGGCGTGGCTGGAGAATCGAAGCCACAGCCAACTGAAGCGGAGTCTTTTTTTGAATGGGGTTGCTGCTGTTGTTGTTGCTGATGCTGCTGATGTTGCCACATATAGTCGACCACAAAGTTTCTCGATATCGGCATTATCGAGTGCTCGTTGATGTTGCGCAGAGATTGAAGTGGCGACAGGACCGATGAGCGCTGCAAGTTGAAGGGAACGCCGACAGTAGCAGCTGCAACGGCGACAGCTGCCACAGTACTATAATTATATTGATGATGGTGATGATGATCGACTTGTTTTGCGCATGATGACTCCCCACAGAGCCCAATTTTTGCATTCGTATCCAGATCTCGCTCGCAGTCCCCCGCGCTATACAATGCATTGTTTGATGTCAAGGTGGGCGAACTCATTGTTTTTCGAATGTTTTTGCTGTTGTTGTTCACACTATTATGACCACTACTGCTGTTATTATTATTATTATTGTTATAATTATTATTATTAATATTATTATTATTATTATTATTATTATTATTATTATTATTATTATTATTATTATTATTATTATTATTAGGGTTACTGCTATTGCTGCCAATAATCCTTTTCCGGGTGCCGCCATTAAACATGGCCTTCACATCTTCCCAGGCATGGATAATTTTCTCCTCAAGCGCTCCGCCACCACTAAGAGTCATGTGGCGACGCCAGGAATTAAAATTTGCCGCATCGGGTTGAACGTATCGATCGTTGGTGGTAATGCGATGCGAATGGAATATGAACTTGTTTGGTGAAAAGAACATGCCGCAGTAAGTGCATTTGATGCACTTCGCCCGGGATGAGTTATACCGCGACGGCAGAAATGAGCCGCGGCAGCCCCACGCGCACTTATGTTGCACACTAAACGCGAAGTCGTCTGGCAATCGCGGTGGTGTGTTGTCACCCAGGAAGCTCTTGCACAGACGCTCGGCCTCGCGACGCGTTATCATTCCACAGCGGCGCGAGCTTACGGGCATGGCGCCAGCCCTCCGCAGAATTTCCAGTTGAACGGGAGTGCATTGAACGCAGGTAATGCCCAGGGCTACCCGTCGATTGTGTATTTCATTGTAACTGAATTGTTTTAGTAACGTATTTGAGATTTGGGCCAAGCACAGGCGCTCCTGTCCCTCTATGTACAAAGACACAATTGGTATACCATAAAGCAGTACTGAGCTCACCTAAAAGCAAATTGAAATATATTCCATTTTACCTATTATTTTTAAATTTAATAACGAGTTAATTAAACAACAAAAACAAACACGTAGTCCACGAAAATATATTTGATAATACATGCTTGTAAATAAATAATTAACACTAAGAAAAACACATAGCTATAAAACAAAATAAGTTAGATTATAAGATTATAAGATACTCGTACCCAGCATTTATTTCACATTTGGCCTATTTTTTTTTACATATAAAGTGGGATTGGAAAATCGGAATCATAAGTCCAATTCTATTTGTGTACAAATGTAGTATATATAGAATATTAACATCAATATCTATTATAGTTTCCAATATCTTAGTTTTTATAAATCCGGACAGACGCACGTGCACCTGGGTACATCGTCTCCCCTTGTCATGCTGATCAAGAATATATACATGCATGTATATGCATACTTATGTGGTCTGCCACGCCTTCGTTAGACTATATTGCAACAACTTTAATATACCTTTTCGACATAGGCACATGCTATAAAAATAACTAAATGCCAATCTGAACAAATGATGGGAATTATTTTACTTATTTCGTAACTAACACGTTTTCTGTTCGCGTTCGCTATTCAACTAAAAAATCAAAGCACGTATGCTGCAATTTCTCAAGGGAGACATTTGTCTACTTCTGATTTGTTTTATTTTTATTTTGTGACAATAAACACCAACACCCCCAGTCCGAAATTACACGTTTCCCTCGACATGTATATTATTAGGTTCTTCAATACTTTTTTATGTTAATTGTAAATATCTACCTCAGTTAAAAAACCATTGCTTTTGTAAGTTGTAATTTTCACTGTAGACTTCTTCTAATGTTAGCTGCTTATATGTAAAAATCGGCAACACCTAGTTCCCACTTAGTGCTTGTATTTGTTAAGTTTTAAGCTAATAAATACAAGCAAATTGCGCGTAAAGATTAGAGACCAACTTATCTCCACATACTTACTATTTAAGCGACTACTGTGTATCGTCCATTATATAAAGGACGCATATTGAATGTTAAATTTTTTGCCTGCTATACCATTATGTTACAAAACTTGGATTTTAGACACTATTTGTGGAACTGTGAAGCTAAGCTGTAGATTGCGAAGTAGTTAACACTTTTAAGGAACCGGAGCCGGGGCAATTTACTATTGTTATTGCCTATAACAGCCAGTGCTAGTTCTATATCCAATATATCCAAAATAGTTTATAAATTTTTAGTGTAATTTCATTATATAAATAAGTAAAAAAAAAAAAAACATGAAAGGAAGGCTTTCAGCTACAGCAACGATAACAAGATGCCAGCCCGCTTTGCCGAAGAAGTAATCACAGCTGAGCCCGCGACGCGTACTGCCCCCCAATTGAACCTGGGTGGTGGACACTATGCGCCGCGCCAACAGCTGAATGATGAGGTTGCCATTAAAGGTTTCTCTGGCCACTTATCAGAAAGTTCAAGCATTGAAGAGTTCAAAAAGAATCTCTTCTATGGCGTAGACATGGTCAACGACGATCCTAGACGTTGGGAGCGTGGTAAGTAAACCAAAAGTCGAAAATGTCCATAGAGAACTAGCTAATTTGTTTCACCTTGCCCTGCAATTTCAAATAGGTCTATATGGACTGCCTGATAGGATGGGAAAGATCAAGCAGAGTGACATAGAGAACGTTGATCAGCAGTTTTTTAGTGTGCTCCAGAAGCAGGCGAATGTATGGATCCTCTGATGTACATGATGCTGGAGTTGACTCATGAAGCGATCATCTACGCCGGCTTGAACCCCACCGGGTCGCGCACTGGCGTTTATATTGGTGTGTCCACATCTAAGACGGAGCAACACTGGTGCTGTTCTGAGGACCGCGTAAATGGCTATGGCCTGAACGGATGCGCTCGCGCTATGTTCGCTAACCGCATCTAGATCAAATCTGGTCGGTGGGCGTGAGGCTACAGTGGATACATGACGAATTGGTTTTAATTTGGATGAAAAACAGAAAAATTATGCTACTAAGTGTTCATTCCGGATTAATCGGTTATATGGTACCTATATGATATAGTTTTCCGAGCTTGATCAGATCAGGCCAGCGGACGAGGGTCTTCTTCGAATGGGTACAAAAAGAATTTAGTTTGATTTGCATGAAAAACAGAAAAGTTATGTTCCTAAGAGTTCATTCCGGGATAATCGGTTATATGGGAGCTATATGATATAGTTATCAGATCTTGATCAGATCAGGCCAGTGGACGTGCAGACAAAAGAAGCATCTGCTAAATATTTTAGCTCTATAGCTTTTAAGTCTTCTAACATCGTTGTGTTGAATCTGACTGACGGACAGACGGATATGGCTATATCGATTCCCTTGTCATGCTGATCAACAATATATATAGTTTATATGGTCGGAAACGCTTAATTTTATGCGTTGTAAACTTCCTGACAAAATTAATATACCATTTTGTGAATGGTATAACAAGAAAGGAAAAAGCCGAGTTTGGTTTCATTTGGATAAGAAACAAAATAGCTAAGATTTCATTCCGGGACATTTAAGACTTGATTGTAATTGTATTCAAACCAGATTTGATTTCATTTGGATGAAAAACAGAAAAGTTGTGGTACTAAGTGTTCATTCCGAAATAAACGGTGATATGCGAGCTATATAATATAGTTACCCGATCTGAATGAAATTCGGTCAGCGGACGTGGGGATTTCTCAATTGCATACAAACCGATTTTGGCTTGTTTTGATAAAAACAAATTTTTGAACAATCGGCATTACGGGTGCTATATGATATAGTTATCCGATCTGTATGAATCTTGAATCTTAATCAAGTGCATATATACTTTATACTTCAGAACGGACCCTTCTATTCCTTGCAAGCTTCATGACAAAATTAATATACATTCATATTTTTGGTTAATGGTATAATAATAAAATAAGAAGAGTCCTACATACGTACATGATTTGACCTTTGGGATGCTTGATTGTTTGCCATTCCATTGGGGGGCGTTGCGGTAGGTGGCGTAGTTCGTTGCGTGGATTCGGGGAATGCCATTGAGTTCCTTTTCTGAAATGATACAAATTTCTAAACTACAACATACAACGTAACAAATTGATAAATAATAAGCAAGATTCAGAGGGCGAATTCCTGGCGGGTGATTTGAACATCGCTATTGTGATATTTTAGAATATATTCGTATATATATTCGTATATATATTCGTATATATATTCGTATATATATTCGTATATATATTCGTATTTCATTCGACTTATTTGCGTGCAAATAATAGTCAAATAGTTTTTTGCCTATGTGAAGGGAAATCAAAGCCTAATACTTATGCAGTTATGCGATATTAAATCTGTTGCAAAAAATTTATTCAATTCAACTGAGAATTAGACAGCCCCCAATGCCAGGCCCAGTTGAAGACAATGGTCCAAGCGCAGGCGTAAGCGCAGTCCCTCATGTGAAAACCCAAACCCCCTCATTCAATTATAGTATGCGTGTGAATGGCATAATTGAAAAGGAGAACCGTCCCTAGAGACAATTCGTTAAAGATAACAAGGTTAGGGGAAAGTTATAAAGTACAGATTGTTAAGCTTAATGCCTTTGTTATTACATACTTACGCTTAAATCGCAAGCGAAACAAATGATTACAAGAATTGTTAACTTCCAAAGGGGAGTCACCAGATCCAGACGCAGACATAGACTCAGAGCCAGCATAAGCAAAACATCCTAGGCCGGAGGGTTGAAGTTGAACGAATTACAAACCAGTGAGGTAAATAATGACAAAATTATGTTTGTTGGTATTTAGAAAAAAGAAAAAAAAATAGCAGATTGTTAACAATCTGCCATATGTACTTAGCTAGTCAGTAAAAATAAAAAGAATGAATAAAACGGGGATGATGATTATTGCCTCAGGTTAGAAACGGTCTATCAACGGGGTGGACTCTTTTCTATCAAGCAGAAAAGAACGAAGCTAATGCTTCCAATTATAATTTATTTTTCAGTTTTATAATGAATTTAAATTAAATTATTAAATTATCCATTATATTTGCATAATGATAATTTATTTTTATCAACTTGATGATTGTCGAAATTTTGGTAGTAGTCTGCATTTTAAGAACCTGAGCCTTAATGTGAGTCCGTTAAATTTGATCCTGTTCGGGCTGCAATATCATAAAAGGATGTTTACACCCGTACATGTTTATGCCATTCGTGTATCTTGTATGTGCGCTGTTCGTTATTCAATCAGGGAAAAGAGTTTTATATATGTATATATATATGATATAGAACCGTGCTTGCAAATACTTTTTGGCATGACATGACATGTTCCTGTTCACATGCAGCCGTCATTTTAATATCCATATTCACTACATTAATTGGATATGCATATTCATGCGCATGTGGTAACTCGTAACGAACCCAGACAATAGCAATAACCAATACCAATGCATACCGGGAGCAATGCAATTACATACTTTCAATTAATTTGAGTGCTTTGTTTACACAAGGCGTGCTGTGCTCTAGATACTTTCACACAGGCACAGCTTTTTTCTGCGCCTTTGCGTTAGTCTCTCATAGCTGCCCATGACCACTTTCAATTTTGTGTTCCTGTTGCTTTTCACCCACATCTCATATTTCAATTTTTGAAAAAAAAAAACAAACAAATTAAGTGAATATATATTTGTACATTGATATACACTCAGAAAAAACGTACCATAATATATTTTAAAATTTAACGTTAATGGCTTGTGCGCAGCCAGAGCTGGAGATATATAAGCACCTAAAAGTTTCCGATTATACAAAGTCGAACACATTAGAAACTATAAACAACAGTAACACAATAAGCAAACAAAACTCAGATATATCCAGTTTGTTTAAAAATTTGGTCCCCTTTCGCCCCCGCAAATCGAAAAAAAATCGTATATCTCCCACAATTTTTGACACATTTATTAGAAACGTGGGTTACATATGTATAAACAAATTATCTACCGATCTGCCAATTCATAACGATAGGATCATATATGTGACCAAAAACACAGAAAAACATTTTGTATGGAAAAACACTAGGAGTATCGTATAGTCGGAATGTGTTCTGTACTATTGTAAAAAACAGTAAGAAGAATTTATGTAATCCGAAGGACTTCTAAAAGCAATTCAAAGGTTGCTACACAAAAAGTTAATGCAAACAAGCAGGTAGGCTAAGTTCGGGTTCAAGATGTTTACATACCCTTACAGAAATATTTACTTAAATAAGAAAAAATAGCTTTGTAGCCCGATCCTGATTAAATACACAATACATAATACATACATAATACATATAGCACACACATAATGCATACATATGATATAGTTGTTCGAACCCGATGAAATACTAGATTTGGTTCAATTGGGATAAAAACAATAAGTTTTGTGTACTAACAGTTTTCATCCTGACGAGTTTTACAAATGAGCACCATGCTACTCAAATGTTCAGATATACTGGTTGTTATTTGAGACACATCGAAATGTGGTCAGAGATATATAGATATATTCGGAATCAGACGCTCCCTTTTGTGCTTTGCAAACTTCCTCTCAAAATTGATTATAATACAATTTACAAAATGGCATATTAATTTTGTCAGGGAGCTTGCAACGCATAGAAGGACGCGTTTCCGACTATATAAAGTATATATATTCTTCATCAGCATGACAAAAAGAATAGTGATCTGATCTGAATAAGATAGGACAACTATATAATATAGCTACCATATAACCGATTCTTCTGGAATGCACACTTAGTAGCATAACTTTTCTATCTTTCATCCTAATTAAAACAAATTCGTCGTGTATCTCTTGTATATACTCCATCCAGATTTGCTCTAGATCGGTTATATATTTACAATGTAAGCGGTATATAAACTTCGGCAACCCGAAGCTAGCTTTCCTTTCTTGTACAAAATTTAATGTTGGTAATAGTATAATAAATGTACAGCGAATGCATATTCAGAGCAGACTGAGTCAATGACTTACCTAAGAAGTTACATCCATTCAAAGCAACTGCGATTCAGTGGTCTCTTCTGAAAGCTTATTGCATTGATTACATGATTATGAAGAATTTGTTCAGTGTACTGAACATGCTTTAGCGGCTGGCGGCTGCCTGGATATTGAAATCGAAAACGATTACAGAGTGGCATTAGGGTGGGTGGAGGAAGTGCAGGAAGTTATGAAAACATATGCCTACGCCTTTTGACGAACACGAGTCGAAAGAGGCTAGCACCAGAGGCAGATACAGATAGATAGTCAGATAAAGACTTCAAATACCCACTGATGAGTTGGCAATAATTCGGTTGAGTGGTTACTGTCAACAGGCAAATAATAGGTGTTCCACTTAAGGGGCGGGCGGACATTTATTACACCGCTGCCGGTGTTGAAGCCGGAGCCGGTGCTTGCCTGTGAATGGCCTTTTGTTTACACGTACAACACCATGCATATTTAATTGGGTTAAATTGCTTGGCGATTAACATTTGGAAATGAAATGCGCGGATAATTGAGTTTACTTTGTCTAATTACAACCGCTTCTGGTTTTACTTTTACCATTGCCAACTGTGAGTCCTCATAGTCGCGTAGTCATAGAAATGCGGATATATTTGTATCTAGACATCGACTTAGTATCAACGCACAGGTCAAATGAAATATGTAGGATGCTGAAATTTTTAGATAAGGTATATATAACAATATCTACATCTACATCTACAAGAGTCTACATACCAAATTGCTCAGTGTTCATTCCGGAACAATCTGTTATGGATACAACCGAATTTGAATTGGATGAAAAACATAAGTTATGCTCCTAAGTGTTCATTCAGGAAAAATGGGTTATATTTGAGCAGTATAATATATATGACCAGATCTGGTCAGCGGACGTGGGGCCTCTTCTTCTTATACCTTATACCTACCTTCTTATACCTATTTAAGTTTATTTGTATTATAAACAGAAAATTTGTGCTCCCAACAATTATTTGACGAATAATCGGTAATATGGCTGCTATATGATATATGCCTGATCTCGACAAGATCTATTGACTGGACGTGGGGTCTCCCCAATAAAACAGAAAAGTTATGCTCTTAAATGTTCATTCCGGAACAATCGATTGTTAGCTACAATACGAAATAGGATGGTGATTGATTTTAATCATTGTTATACTCGTACTCTAGTAGAATAAACGAGTATATTGTAGCGTTTCCGACCCCACAAAAAATATATATTCTTGATCAGGAGCAACAGCCGAGTCAATCCTGCCATGTCCGTCCAGCCGTCCATATGAACACCTAGATCTCGGAGACTATAAGAGCTAGAGGTACAATTTGGTATGTCGATGCCCCTCGTGAAGCGTTTGTTTTCAAATTCGCCACGCCCGCTCCCGCCCCGCAAATCGATAAAAGCTTATATCTCCCACAATTTTCGACACATTTATTTCGGTTTGTATATGTATTAGCACATAATTTACGGATTTGCTAAATTTTATTAAGATCGGAAAATAAATCGTAAAAAATATGGTTTGTATAAGAGCAGCCCACCAGAAATTGAATAAGCGTTGAGTACGAGTATCTTATAGGCTATAGCGGTAATACTTATTATATTCTGAATAGTTTTGAATTTGAAAATTAAGTTAATTTAATTTATTTTAGTTTTCTTAATATAAAAATCGTTCATCGATTATTCATTAAAGTATGTATGCTAAAACATGTATTCAATTACTAAAAATATATAAAATAAAATATATACATATAAATAATAAATATTGGGTGCTCTTGAATAAATCTAATTTCGGATTGAATCAATCTCGAAATCAAGATAAAATGAATCTCACTTTTGTCTTAAATCTCAATCTCGTTTCGGCTAGAAATTCAATCATGTTTATCTTGTATTAAAACTGGATATATTCCAGGATTGAAATATTCGTTGTTGAATCTATCTGAATGGGGTCAGTTCTGTAAATCCCAGGATTGAGTTCGTTCTAAAGAATAATCATGTAAGTTCTAAGTTTATATCATAAATCATGAAAAATAATGTAATTTTGTATTGTATAATAATAAGTTTACTTGCTCTTCTGCTAGACCAGCAGGTCTCAGCCGTGAAGATACTCATTGTAAAGTTGTTTCGTTTTAAAAGGATTGTCAACTTCACGGCTTTATTTACCGAAACTACGGTAAACGATATTTCGTCTGTCTGCATATGCGCATGAGATACCTCGACTGCAACCTCTACATATAATTGAATCTAATTGATTTAATTTTTGTATACGTTTAGTATTGAATAGGGAAATATGTGTTTTGTTCATTCTGAGTGAAAAGCCACGTGCTGAAGTTTTATTTCGTCCTCAAATATTCTTTATATTCGAAAATAATAGTATACAAGGCCGCGCTAAAGCTAAAGAAAAACAAAGTTAAAATAATTGCTTTTTATTAACTTCATCTTACGTTCAGAAAAATTCTGGAAAAATTGTAAAATGCAAAAGTGTATTAGGCAATTTACTTAAGAATGCCCCAAACTATAGAAATAATAAGAAAGGGAGCACCTAAAGAGCATATTTATGTACGGAGCTACGAATAGTTTGAAAGGCTTTAAATTCTTCTGCTTCCAAAATTTGTTATAATTTAGAATTAAAAGCATGTTTTACCACTATATGAAGATTTAAGCATAAAGCTAATCATCTAAAGAGATTAAAATTATACATGTAAGAACGCTACAGTCGATATTCCGACTATAAGATACTCAGCATTTATTCAATATTCGACACACTACGAAAGACTTTGTGATTCTTATACTAGTACTCTAGTAGAGTAAACGAGTATATTGTATTCGTGCAAATGTATGTAACAGGCAAAAGGAAGCGTCTCCGACCTCATAAGGTATATATATTCTTGATCAGTATCAACAGCCTAGTCGATCTAGCCATGTCCGTATGTCCGTCTGACCGTCTGTCCGTCCGTCCGTATGAACACCTACATCTAGGAGACTATAAGAGATAGAGTTACCCAATTTGGTATGTAGACTAACCTTGTGGGGCGTCAGATCAAGTTTGTTTTAAAATTTTGCCCCACCCCCGCCTGCACCAGCAAAGCGATAAAACCTTATATCTTCCACAAGAGAGACGCACATGGCTAGATCGAATCGGCTTTTGATGCTGATCAAGAGCATATATACTTTATGGGATCCTTCTGCCTGTTACATACATTTGCGGGAATACTCTAATAGAGCAGGAGTATAAACATCACAGTCTTGCTTACTTTTTAGTGTGTCGAATGTTGAATAAATGCTGAGTACGAGTATCTTATTGTCGGAATATCGACTATAGCGTTCCTACTCAGAAAAAACAAGCTTATAATCTATTATGATGTTGATCTTTAAAGAATCCTGAGTACTAGTTTGCACTTTATATATGAACATGTTTACTATACATACATACGTACTTAGATACATACTTTTATATTAACTGTTTAATTACTTATGAGAGCAGAAGCAGATCCATATTTATGTACAAGTTATGTTCAGGAATTGTAGTTTATTTTTGGCTAGGCGGAATTGTTGGTACTTAAATCTGAAGAAACTCACAATCTCACGACACGGAATATTAACGTAAACTGAATTCCAAAATCGGTTCGGCGTCAGCTTTCTTTTGTCCCCACTGTGGCCCCCTAAAAATGACATAAGTTAGCAGCAGGGATGTGCCGCCAGCCAATGGGAGTCCGGCGTGAAGTGTCGATATGTATGTGTCCCGAGGTGGTGTTATGCGCCAATTGGAGCATCTTGAGCTATAGCGAAGGGCGTTTCAATCCAATGCGCCTGCGCGTCTCAGCAATTTAGCATCCCTTTAGCAAGTCCTATCTTTGTACAGTGAACACGCGCAAGCTGGAAGTTTTAAACGAAATACATACTTTTATAATGTGCATATGCATTGTTTTTCGATTAAGCGCATTTATTGAAAGTATTCTTGATGCGCGTATTCGTATTCTCAATGTTCTCAAAGTTGTTAGCTGAATATGATATTCACTGCTATTGCCTCACATGTTAAATTAATATACAAACCTACACATATCACATTAAATATTTTCTGATTATCGAGGGTCCACCGTAAAATGTGTATATGCACGTTATGTATGTAAATGTAAGTTCTCAGGCATTTGTTTGAATACTTTTGTGTTTGTACATTTTTGCACATAGCACGTATTCGTATTTTGTATTTTGAATTCAGCGAACTGTGAATATTGCTTTTAATTTAATTAACTTTTCCAGCAAATTGTGGCAAACAAATTAAATTAAGCCTATGATTGGTATTGCGGTGTGGTATGGTTATGGGAAGGGCAATAGTAATGTCAATACAGAAGTACACTGACAGATACGTATGTTATGTGTAGAAGTAGGAATCAGCTTGATTATCTCTGTGTGTGGGTGAGCGCATGTGTGTGAGTTTGAATTTTGGTGATTACGATTACCTGGCCCACCCATTTCCATACGAGTTCCATTATATTTGATTGCATAACTCAAGTGGCCGAAAACGACATCATCCTTAAGTAATTCTTGCTATAGCCTATTCTACATTGCTTTTGGTGCTCGAATTGATGTGCCACTCCCCTAGCCATTTCTTTAAAATTTTCAGGTAATGAACTTATGCAAGTTCCAACAATCAAAAAGTTTTTGATCAGGTATTAATTGTAGCCCGATTTGCTGTTATGGCTGTCACTTAAATACCTACTAAAAGGTTCTCGAGGACTTAATAAATGTCCAGATACTATCCGATAACAATTTACAATATTCATTGGTCAGCTGAACCACGTTAAAAATATATCGAGGATCAAAAAAATTACCTATGAACTTTTCTTCTTTGAAACTTTGCATATCTATATATATGTATAACAAGTAAGAACGCTATAGTCGATATTCAAACTATAGGAAACTCGTACTCGGCATTTATTTAATATTCGACAAACTCAAAAGTATACACTGTTTTGATTTCTATATTCGTACTCTAGTAGAGTAAATGCGTATTTATACTCGTACTCTAGTAGAGTAAACGAATATATTGTATTCCTGCAAATGTATGTAACAGGCAGATGGAACCATCTAAGACCCCATAAAGTATATATATTCTCGAAAAAAATACTTTTTTTTTATACTTTTGAGTATGTCGAATATTGAGTAACTGCTGAGTACAAGTATCATATAGTCGGAATATCGACTATAGCATTCTTACTTGCTTTTATAATTTTATCACTGAATTAACGCTTAGAAACAAACATCTTCGACTTCGACTCCCTGAAGTACACTGTATAATTTTTATAATTTTAGAAACGCAACCTTTTGCCTGTTACATACATATGCACAAATGCAATATAGGCGTTTACACTACTAGAGTACAAGTATAATAATGTTGATGTTGGTGACTGAAAATATTATCATATTAAATAAAATTAAAAATAATTTTAAGAAATTATCCATATAAAAAATAATTCAACAAATAAAATGAAAAATGTAAAGCAACTTGGGTTAAAAGAATGTAAAAGTATGTATCATTTGCATTTGCCGCTTCACCCTTATGGTTGGTATTATACAAGAATTACTCTAGCTATAATGCTCGCTTTCACAAAAGTTAATACCCTGCACACGACCCATATTATACATAATAACCAATTAAAGATACTTCCAGCGTTGATTGTCCGATTGCTCATACAAAGCTGTCAAAAAGAAAACTACTCCACTGAAGTTGAAGCCGTTAAAAGGAACAGGATCAACATCAACCAAAAATAATAACAAGAGCCGGTTCGGTTCGTAATATGTACTTATATCGACATTCGATGAATCGTGGAACAGGAACAGTCAGTTCAAGTGGAACAACGGTACCAAGCCACGGGGGTTGTTAAGCGCGAAGCCCAGACTAGAAGCTCCCATCTCCCGCCCAACCGGCTGAGGGGCGCAGCCGCATAACGAGCGACACGAATCGCGAAGCCGGAAAAAAGTAAAAAGGAACAACAACAAACCATAAACAATTTACATTATCTACTAGCGAGATGCGTTAGTATAGATGTTTTGTTTGAGTTAAGTGAGTTATTATTAGAGCTAAAGTTAAATAGATTATTATAGTTACGACAAACGACACGAAAAGGTTCATGCAGGAGATAGTTTAAATTACAGTGTTGAAGATAGATAGGAACATAATTTCTAGAAGTTCTACGAGGAACAACAAAACTGATTTGGCTAATTAAAGACGGCGAGTCAATATCAATACTCTAAAATAGGTCGGACCAAGAAGTATTCAGTAGCTTAGTTAAATAAGGATCATCAAATTTCTTCGACCATCGTTTGATGAAACCCAGAACACCCACAGTCCTATTGACGGTAATTTAAATGTGTAAGGCGAATTTTAATTTAGTGTCTAAAAGAACACCAATGTCATCAAGTTAAGAAGGTACGATGTCTGAAGAGGCATGCTACGACAAAACGACGTAACTTTGCATTTAGAACAGTTGAGATTTAGTAAGTTGACCTGGCACCACAATTGGAAAGAATCAAGGTCATCTTGCAGCCTGAAGTGGGAAGAAGAGTCGTTGAAGGACAAACAAAGTTTAACGTCGTCGGCGCACATATTTACACGAGAGTGGGATAGAGCCTGAGGCAGTTTGTTGATAAATAAGGTGAAGAGAAGGGGACCGAGGTGGCTACCCTGCCGTACCCCTGATGTAACGCTAAGGGGCTTAGAGTAAGAGTTATTAAAAAGTTCTGAGATTAAGGTAGTCGGAGATCCACTTAAGAAGATGGGATGGGAAGCCAAGGAGATCTAACTTATGAATAAGTAAACAGTGGTTTACCGAGTCAAACGCCTTGCTGAAGCCAGTGCAAATGACGTTAATTTGCATTTTCTTAAATCCTTGTATTACAAAAGAAGAAAATTCTAGTAAATTAGTGGTGGTAGATCTAAGCTTCATAAACCCATGCTGAGCAATTGAATTTATAGAACCACAAGAGTGTTGTAACTGTGAAATTAATATTTTTCAAAAAGCTTAGGAATAGCAGGCATCATAGATATGCCTCTGTAGTTTTGGGCATCCGACTTATTCCCCTTTATGGAGAGGAATAATAAACGACTCCTTCCACAGAGAAGAGAAAGGCGACGAATTTAAAGATAGATCAAAAAGCTTCAAAATCGGCTTACAAGCGCATCAGCGCAGAGAATACCCCCAGGAAAAAGTTAGACTTAATAGACTTGAGTTCATTAAGCAAAAAGCTTTTAGTGACTAGGAGGTGGGATGTTATTAGACCTGTGTAAGCTATATAGGTATATCTGATCAGACCGATACTTAAGAGAGGAATAAGTTGTTTGAAAGAACTCTGCAAGCAAGTTGGCAATGCCTTGATCTGTATTTGCTTTAGTATTTATATAAAACAATGAAGAAGGTAGGACAGATGGTTTACGTTTTGAATTAACAAAATTATAAAATTTTTTTGGGTCCTGAGAAAATTGAACCCTACAACGATGCAAATATGTTTAGAGCACTCGGAGCACTCTTAAAAGAGTCTACATTTGATATATTTTACATTAGACACCTGTGGAGTAAACCAAGGAGGCTTATTAAGCCTAACAGGACTACTGAACGGAACCAAATCCTTAAAAATGGAATAAAGAATTTTGTAAAAGAAGTCAACCGCACTATCCATATCTGTACAATTGTACAAGTATGACCAGTCTGATTGAAGGATGATATTGTTAAGGCTAGCTATATCAGTTGATCCGAATTGGACCACTATATATAACTATATATAGTTCTGATTATATCAGATTTGGTACGTATCATTAATAGAAGCCTCCGTGTTTGCAGAAAATTAAGTTTTTACAGTCGTGCTCTAGCAGAGTAAGCGAGAATATTGTATTCGTGCAAATGCATGTAACATGCAAAAGGAAGCGTCTAAAGTAAAATATATAATATTCTTGATCAGGAGCAACAGCCGAGTCGATCTGTACGTCGGTATAGACACCTAGATCTCGAAGACTGTAAGAGCTAGAGTCATAAAATGTCTTCCGAACATGTTGCAATATGTTTACAAGCAATTTGTTAGATGGTATAATCAACAATGTTGCGAAGGGGGTTTTTGGGTACTGCACTTTGAAATGTTGTTTTCTCTTGCCGTTTGAATTGGTGTTTTTTTTTTCTTGCATTTTGAAATGGTCGCTATCGACTTACACTTTGAAATGGTATGAAGTTTTCTCTTGCAGTTTGAAATGATTATCGGTTTTGTCCACAAAGAGTGGTCTGAGTACGAGTATCTTATAGTCGGAACTCGACTAAAGCGTTCTTACTTGTTAGGTTTATTATAGTACTAATCTGCAAGGGTACGTAAGCTTCGGTTACACGAAGTTAGCCTTCCTGTCTTGTTAATTTTTTTTTGTACTTTCATACAAATTGTTTTTTTACGATTTGATCTACAAATATTATCCGATCTTAACAAAGCTCGGCAAATCGGTAGATTATGCGCTTATACATATACAAAGCGAGTTTCACTAAAAATTTGAGGAAGATATAAGGTTTTGCGGTTCGCGGGAGTGGGAGGGCGCGTGGCCAAATTTAAAAGCAAACTTAATCTGACGCTCCACAAAGGGAGTTTACTTTATGGGGTCTTAAACGCTTCCTTCTGTTTGTCACGAATACAATATACTCTTTTATTCTACTAGAGTACGAGTATAATGATTACAACAAATAGCACAAAGGGGATAGAGATGAAGGTGAGTGATAGGAAATGCCGCCTCCAACACCAATGAAAGATCGCACAACGGTTAATGCTCATTGCGAAGTTTTGCAAACCGTAGCGAAATAATAGACACAAAAATGTATATACCTATACATTTCTATACAAATACTTATGATATAAAGCCCTGATGGGCATCTCAATGTTGACAGCACCACAATTGGTGCCGCTGGAGCTGAAGATCTAATGGAGCCCTGCATGGATCTAATGGCCACCTGTTCTTACCACTTCCAATTCCAAGAATTTGCTGCCAAATGGCCACCTGTTCTTACCACTTCCAATTCCAAGAACTTCCGTGTATTAATAACCCATGCTGCCAAACGCAGTTTGTGCTTATCGATAACCACGTCGCAAGTTGCTCCACATAGAAAATTAGTTGTAGCCACCACTATGGTGATGGTGAATAATTCAAGTTTTCACACCTTTCAATGGTGAACAAACGAATCATAGTTTTGTACCATTGTATAACAGTTAAAAAGATTTGACCTAAACATTAGATGGCGTGCACATCCGTTATGAAAACTAATTCACCTTCACCTGCTTGTTGAAAAGATACTCAATTTCACCTCCATGGTGAATCAGAAATTCAATTTCAACTTATACTAGCCATGTTAAAAACCAATATATTCTGACAATTCTTTTTTAGGACAACAGCTGCTTTATAAAAAGCTGATTGTAAATACCCTGGTTACACTCAACTTGGTCGGTAAAATATTGCATCTGGTCACACTGCAACAATTATTCATTACAATTTAAAAAAAACGAAAAACAGGAAAAGGAAGGCTAACTTCGGCTTGCAGAAGCCTTTTTACCATTCACATTGTAAATATCTAGATGAAATCTGGTCGGTAGGTGGAGAAAACTTGACCATAACAAGCGTGAAGACAAAAAAGCATCTGGTAATTTGAGCTCTGTAGCTTTTGAGACTTCTGAGACCTTTATGTTAAAACAGACGGAATTACGGGCAGAGGACATAGTTATATCGATTCGCCTTGTCATGCTGATCCATAATAATAGCCTACTTTATATAGTCCTAATCGCTTCCTTCCATGCGTTGCAAACTTCCAGACAAAATTAATATACCATTTTGAGAATGGTATAATAACATTAAAATTAAAATGGAATAAATTAAATTAAAATATAAAATAATAATTAAAGCCTGTTTGAATTTTTGGAAAGTGACTTCAGCTCTAGCTGCAGGAAAAGCAGAGAGCGCGTTTGGCGAAGTTGAGCATCGTATGTGCTTAGTTGAAAATTAATGTCATTTCAACAACCGACCCCGACTAACATTCTTGCTCGTTATCTCTAAAAGCATACCTCTACATGTATATTATTTATATATATTATTTTTCATATGTTAGTCTTTAAAGTTAGTTTGGTATACAAATAAATCAGTTTTAAATTAAAACTTTTAATACACAAATATTTATTTGATTTACTAGCACATTAGCATTGCCCCAATCCAGTTTAAATTAATATTAACATTCATTGT
This sequence comes from Hirtodrosophila duncani, assembly GCA_037043425.1. Taxonomy (NCBI): domain Eukaryota; kingdom Metazoa; phylum Arthropoda; class Insecta; order Diptera; family Drosophilidae; genus Hirtodrosophila; species Hirtodrosophila duncani. Next base: position 190,596 of record JBAMBM010000837.1, read on the forward strand.
TCTTAGATAAGGAAAAACAATAATTATAAATTTTTTGTTCCTATTTATAGACCAAATCTGAATTTTCTTACATTCCTATATTAACTTTGACAGCGCTATTTACCCACTTCCGCTTGTTGGTCGAAATGCAAGAACTTGAATGCATTAAAAGCATGCATTTGCAGTAGTCATCTTAAATAGCATACTTATTGATTTATTAGATAATATACTCGTAGAATCGTCATATAAATAAATAAATGCAAATAAATGCATCAAGCTTTGACCCCGATTTGCCCCATTTGCAGTTAAAATTTCCCAAAAGCGGTTTCTTAGAGCTCAACTACGCCATGAAATCCAACTTGTATCAATTTCAAATTGCCAGCTCTTATAGTTTAAGCTGTGCATTGTTCCCAAATCAGTCAGCCAGAATACATAGATATAAAGGATTTCCATTTAAGAAATATATTTTTACGATTTTGTCTACAAATATTATCCGATCTCAACAAAACCCGGCAAATCGGTAGATTATGTGCTTATACATATATAAACCGAATTTCAACTAAACGCGTTAAGATTTGTGGGGTGTTAGACGCTTCGTTCTACCTGTTACATACATTTGCACGAATACAAAATACCGTTTACTAGTTATAAAAAAATACTTTTGAGTGTGTCGAATATTGAATAAATGCTGAGTACGAGTATCTTATAGTCGGAGTATCGATTATAGCGTTCTTACTTGTTTTTAAACTCGTACACTAGCAGAGTAACGTCTCCGACCCCATAAAGTATGTATATTCTTGATCAGCATCAACAGCCAATTGATCTAGCCATGTCCGTCTGTCTGTCTGGGTCACCAAATTTGGCGTGTAGACTCCCCTTGTAAGGCGTCAGATCAGGTTTGTTTGCAAATTTTTTGAGTGTATCGAATGTTAAATAAATGTTGGGTCAGTGAATGGTTCATCTTCACCTGAATTTGACTCCCAATTCGAGAAGGAGTGGAAGTGGAGCTGGTTGATATCTTGGACTCGCTTGACACAAGCTTTCCATCAACCATGATGGAAGCTTTCCAGCTGTAAAAAATATATCTTTTTAATTAGTTCTACATATTCTTGATCTAGTCCAACTAGCTATGTCCGTCTGCCTAACTGTCCTGATGTATGAAAATCTAGATCTATGAATTAGAACTATAGAACAAGCTCCCTTGCAATGTAAATATTTATATATGACTATTAAGTTTACCCGCCGTTGCCCAGTTTCATCTTTTGGTTCTTCTCATTTAGAAAAAAACATGCGCGTATATGTCGCGAAAACATGAACATGTAGCCACATTAATAATCATAATCGTCAACGAATCTTTGAACAATGGCTTTAAATGAGGACGAACAAGTGCATAAGTTCCCAGCCCGAATTTGATACACTTAAAATATGCATTTCAATAGGGTTATAAATAATTGGACGCGCCTAAAGAATAAATATAATACAACAACAACAGCAACTACTGTACGAATATGGTATTAAAATCAAACGGAAACGGGGTTGCTTTCATTCAAAAGCTATTCTTGGAAAAACAGAGCCCTCAAGCTGAGCTAAGAAGTTGCTGCCACAGTTGGTCGATAGACCAAGAAGTATGTTCAACCAGAATATTTCTGGAATGGAATCGGAATTCATCAGACCTCTAAGATGAAGATGCAGAGTGTTTGGCCGCAGCTAGGCGTCCGTTGGTGTTACAGTCTTACATATTTTGTCTATATTATCTACAACAATCACATACATCAATATTTGCAGGATCACCAATATTTCTGCCAGAAATATATTCCTACCTTTCGCAGTCCGGAACATTTGGAATTTCTTTGCTCAGATCTACTACAGAGCAGAGTAAAACGAAATGCTGATATTAATATAGCACCCACTATATATACAAAATAGCTAAAAAAAAAAAACGATTTCTTTGAAAAGCCCCCACCCACAACAAAAAATCAAGTGTGCTGCCTACCTTTGTGTTAAATATGACATAAACGGTAAGTAAAAGTATTTTATAGCCGGAATTTCGAATAAAAGTATACAAAACTCATACTCAGCATTTATTTCATAAATTTCAAGGTGTTAATACGGACAGAAAGACAAACATATACGAGAATATAATATCAGGAGGACAAATATAATAATATTAAGTAGGCTTGGTCTTAGTGAGAAAAAGGGGGAAGGCTTAGCACTAGGAAGCCAATGATCACTTTATTTTAAATAAATAACCTTTAAATAAATGATCTGTTAATACAAATCCAAAACGCTGTATCTCTCTCACATTCACATAGCAATGGCAATGATATTGCATGTATGCATGTGTGCATATATTAATGTGTGTATGCCTGTAATTATGCGTGCATGCGTATGTTTTTAGCGATATCGTCTACACTTCCTGTTCCATTCCGATATTTAACTAAATGTGCCAAACGACACCAAATACCATACCAAATTTTGGTCATTCTAGCTCCTATAGTCGGACAAGGCTAGATCGACTCGGCTGTCTAAGCTGAATAAGAATGTATATATGTGTTCTTTATGGGGTCGAAATAGCTTTATTTTGCCTGCTACATAGATTTACACGAATACAATATGCCCTTTACTCTACAAGTACCGGGTATAAAAACTGTTGCGGTCGTTTTCAACGCTGCTTTTGCTTGCTCCGAATATTTGCAGGTTATAAGTGGTTGCAGCTTTGAACTCGATAGGATGGCAAAGAGTGATGCAGTTGCAGAGCTGAGAAAGAAATGTGCGAAACATGGGAAACGTAGAAATGGAGTTCTTAAGCGACTCAGCTTAAATGGAACAACAGAACAAAGGATGCAAAGCTGTGCATAAGCATAAAAAATTATTTTTTTAAGAAATAGAGAGAGAGTAACAAAGATTTCAATTATTCTTTGGGGAACGAAAAAAAATAATTTGGCAGTTCAAATTCGGAAAATAAACTTCCCCTTTAAATATCTTTTGTTTATATGTTAAGATAACACTAAGCCTAATTCTTCGAATTTACAAGGATGGGAGGTTGATTTTGTGAAGTCCACTTTATATGAAGGAAGACGGTTTAAGTCACGAAGTGCAAATACAAAATTATTCCAGAATGAACACTTAGTAGCCCCAGCTCTGCGAGCCGGATCTGGCCTTCCTTTGCTCCCGAGCATTGCTCTTCCAGAAAACTTGGTCAAATATTTGGATTTTTATCATATTCCGTCGGCCGACTTCACTGTCTTCATCTCCACCTTTTTTAATGTTCCTGTTCTCTCATGAAAATTCTCGTGTCACAATTTTCAATTATTTTCAAAGTTGATTGTCAAGAGAAGAGTGCGTTGATCAACCTCCTTCGACTGTGTGTGATGAAAGCCTATATCTTGTGATTGTGGAAAGCGCATACAAAAAATTTGGTGAAGGTCGCACAAACAGTTCTTATGCCACAAACAATTCTGTACGTTAACCTTCAATATAGCTCCAGTGAATCTTTCCTATGTTGGACTCATTAGCAAGTGTTGCAAATTTCAATTCTGTACTTTAAACAGATGCAAAGGTATTCTTTCGAGTCATGTGCCAAAATTGGACACCTAATTTTTATTGGAAATATGTATTCTTCTGTCTCAAAAAATTGTTCGCTGAAGTGACTGCACTTGCAAGCTTACTTATTTTTATTATAAGCTTTGCTCAAGGATATATTTTCTTACAAGGGCGAGAATAATTGTAATAAGACGGCATAAAAAGTCACATGCGCTGAACAGATCTACAAAATCGATACAGAATTATAATAGGCCTTGCGAGGACACAAAAAGCTTGTTATCTTAAATACTGATAATACTTGAGTTTAAAAGAATTCCGATGGCTCTGTTTTTGTTGTTTTGTTTTGCCAAACGGAAACCAGGATCATGCTGGCAGGGCATCTATATCTGTAGGTGAATGCACACATATACATATCTTCGTCTGCATCTAAATAACTCTTATCATATGTCAGTTTAGTTCCAGTCGATGGCCTGAACAAGCGCAAAGCCTAGCGGGATCAGCTGTTATTTTTCACGTCGCGGTTCGTTCGCCTCGAGAATTAATGACACAAAATGAAATGTGGAAAGTGATGCTGTCAACAACACTTGTTGGATTAAAGCCAAGCCATCAGCCTCAGTCTCAGCCACAATGCGACTGAGAAACTGAACGAATTTCAAACCCAAAACAAACACAATTCGTTGGGTAAGTCTGTGTGTGTGTGCATGTGCTGTGTGAGGTTTTTGTATTGAAAGAATGACAACAATAATTTATACCCCACCCACTTGTTTATGGCTAAGACTGGCTAGGACTGGGACTGAACACTGCCTCTTATTATTCTTGTATATTATTCAGTTTGCTAGTATGTACCAGAAGGAGTTTAAATAGTTCTTATCAACATGATAAAGGATATAGATATAGCAATAACTATGACCAAACGTGTGTCGACGTCGGAACCTAAGATGCCATGAAAGATCCGGATGACTCTTAAACATAACCAGTGTGCACGTGAATGAAGCAATTGATAAGCTCTTTAGCTTTTAAGACTTCTGAGATCTTGGGGTAAATAAGTCACAATAGTTTATGATATTAAATTTGCTGTTAATTATAAAGATTCCAGACTTTCGAATTAATCAAACTTGAAATCAGTATGGGGTGAAGGCGTACTTGGTTTAATCAAAATCATTTCTGTTGTATTCATTCCTTTTTATTTCCTTTTATACTCGTACTCTAGTAGAGTAAACGAGTATATTGTATTCGTACAAATGTATGTAACAAGCAACATCAACAGTCGATCTAGCAATGTTCGTGTGTTCGTCTGACTGTCTGTCCGTCTGTCCGTCCGTATGAACCCCTAGATATCGGAGACTCTAAGAGCTAAAGAGACCAATCTGGGTATGTAGACTCCCCTTGTAGGGCGTCAGATCAAGTTTCTTTTAAAATTTTGCTACGCCCCCTACCACTCCCGCAAATCGATAAAAACAACTATATTTCGAAGAATATAAGAGCTAGGATCCCAAAATTTGGTATGTAGACTCCCCTTGTAAAAATCCAGAATGCGTTTTTTTGAAAATTTGGCCATGCCCCGTCTCGCCCCCGCAAACCCCAAACCTTTTATCTCCCACAAATTTTAACGCATTTAGTTAAAACTCGGTTTGTATATATATTGAGCCACAATCTACCGAATCTTGCCAAATTTCATTAAGATCGGATAATAATGGAAGACAAAAACGTAAAAAAACATTTTGTATGAGAGCACCCCACCCGAAAAAAAAAATCCAAAAAGTGTTACATACTTTCGAGTGTGTTGAGTATAAAATAAGTAAAGTGTCCGAGTATCTTATAATCGGAATATCGACTATAGCGTTCTTACATCCGTCAACCAGAAATTATCCGAATTGGGAGAGTAACTCAAACAGCTGCCAAGGAATGACTTGGCGAAATCCATTATGTGCAGTGCTGTATATAACTTTTTTCTTGATGTTGAAGTGAGAGCTGATAAAAATGTAAGACGCTACTTAAGTCTTAAAGTCAGTACTTTCCCAACGAATGGTGTTATCGATATTAGTATATGTATATTGGGAACTGCTCATTGCTATGAATGTATAACATATCAGGTTGGAAATAAGAATTCGGATTCAATACGGTTAAATGTTTTTATACCCAAGTGGTTGGTGTTGGTGGTGGCGGCTATGCATAGTTGAGCTCTGAATTAACATTTGCCAAAATATATCTTAATTATGCTCGCAGTTAAATTTATGTGATTGTTGTGCAGTCAACTAGAATTGAAATAAAAAGATCTGTCTCTTCGCCTAAGTTTTAAGTCTTCGTCTCTTTTGGTATGATTGCCGCCATTGCTTGTTCATTCCATTCGACCAATCTGGTGCGTCGGGTGTCGCAAGCAATAAAGGATTTCAACTTAGGGAGAAGAAGAAGTTCTTATACACTGTTACCCTGGACCTATTGAACAAGCGCATATTAAAGTTGTGGCAATGAGTGTAACAGGCAAGAGGAGGCGTGCCGTAGGCCCCTAAACTACTATCTGGATGTGGCATCGATAGCGGTGTCGAAATCGGAGTCAAAATCTGTTTGCCTGACCCTCGGTCCGGAAACATGCAACATGGATCTCGAAAGTAAATTTGATCTAGACCTCAAACTTAGTTAGTGAAGGGTATCTAACTATCGAGCAACTGCAGCGTTCTAGCTATTCTGTTTCAAAATTGACGCTTCAACACAGCTCTACTTACTTCCGCTTGAGTAGTTGATGTGGATTTCTGATAGTACCGAATGTTGACCTCGATCTCGATACCGCTGTCGACGCCACTACCACATCCAGGTAGTAGTCTAGGGGCCTACGAGTTTCGAACACAAACAAAACAAATTCCAAAGATCCATTTTGTGAAAGTCTTTAAATTTATGAACTGTTAGTACAATTCCATTATATGAAATCAACTATCAATGCTACATACCAGAAATGCAATTGCAATTTTAACCAACAAAATTATCCCATCGTTATGAAAGTTGGTAGACCGGTAGCAAATGTGCTTATACATTTACCAAAAATTGTGGGAGTCAACTGCCTATTTTCATACATCAGGGCGACCTGTCAGACGCACAGAAGGACATGGATAGAATATATTTTGCGGATATAGTTTTTGTTCTTATTGTGTATTACGCTCTAATTATAATAATCTTTTTATATTATTCTCAAAATGGTACATTAATTTTGTCAGGAAGTTTGCAAAGCACAGAAGGAAGCAATTTCGAAAATATATGAAGTATATATAAATGTTTGATCATCAATAAAGAAGAATCGATATAACCATGTCCGTCTGCCCGTCCGTCCGTCCGTTTGTTTTAACAAAAATAACTTAGAAATCTTAAAAAGCTAAAGAGCTGAAAATTTTACCAGATGCTTCTTTTGCAGCAGGCTGGTTAAGTTTAAGTTTCATCCAGATCGGACAACTATATCATACGGTTTAAAAAAAACCGAAAGTTTCGGAATGAAAACTTAGGAGCATAACTTTTCTATTTTTCATCCAATTTAAATCAAATTCGTCTTGTATCCCTAGTATCCCCTCCATCTATAAAATATTTGTATTAGAGCACCCCACCCCACCCAAAAAAAGTAAGAACGCTGTAGTCCATATTTCGACTATAGGATGCTCGTACTCTTTATTTATTTTATATTCGACACACTCGAAAGTATGTAAAACTTTTTGATTTTTTTTTTTGTGGTGAAAGCACCCATACAAAATGTTTTATTTTAGCAATTCGGAAGATTGTGTGCTAATACATATACAAACCGAGTTTCAACTAAATGCGTTACGATTTGTGGGAGACATAAGGATTTCATCGATTTGCGGGGTCTGGAGGAGGCGTGGCAAAAATTTTGGAAAAACACATTGTGACGCTTCACAAGGAGAGTCTACATACCAAATTTCGTCTCTCTTGGCCTTATAGTCTCCGAGATTTAGGTGTTCATACGGCTGTACACATGGACGAAAGTAACAAATAGTAAACCACTAAAATGTGACATAGATGCAGGGTCGATATTAAGAATCAGTCTTAACCTTTCCACTAACAACAAAACACCTTAAGGTAAATAAAATAAACGGAAACATAGATTTTATGCAATAGATGACCCTAGAACCAAGTAAGTTCAGTAAATGATGTCCTAGTCTTCAAACTTTTTACATTCATAAGTTTTCCGAAAATGACGACCTATTAATAGGCACACAAAACTTAGAAGACTCTAATAAATTACAAAAATGGAACAGTAAAGACTGGAGAGAAGAAAATACGTCCATGAAGTTCAGATTAACTCGGCTGTTTATGCTGATTATATTATGGATGATGATGATTATATTGTGATTATATTATTATTATATTATATTATTATATTATTTATGGAGTCGGAAACGCTCCCTTTGGTCTGTTACATACATTTGCACGAATACAATATACCTGTTTAACCTACTAGAGTACGAGTATAAAAAGTAAGATCGTTATAGTCGGTATTCCGACTATAAAATACTCCTACTAGCTTTTATTCAATATTCAACAAACTCAAAATTATGAAAACAAATTTTGTTTATACTCGTACTCTAGTAGAGTAAACGAGTATATTGTATTCTTGGAAATGTATGTAACAGGCAGAACGACTGCAGGACCTAGAGACCCACAGACCCACGAATACTATATACTCGCTTACTCTATATATACCATTTACATTGTAAACCAATCTAGATCTGAATGGAGTGGATACATGACAAATTTGTTTTAATTTGGATGAAACACAGAAAAGTTATGCTGTGTTCATTCCAGAACAATTGGTTATATGGTAGCTATATGATTGGTTTTCCGATCTTGATCAGGACAGGCCACTGGACGTTTATTCAAATTGACACAAACCGAGTTTGGTTTGATTTGGATGAAAAACAGAACAATTTGCTGGTAAGTGTTCATTCCGGAACAATCGGGTGGGAGTTATATGATATAGTTCTCCGATGTTGATCAGGTCAGGCTATCTTACGTGGGGAGTCCGCAATTGGGTACAAATCGATTTTTTTTTTTTTGATTTGGATGAAAAACAGAGAAGTTATGCTCCTAAGTGTTCATTCCGGAACAATTGGTTATGTGGGAGCTATACGATTTAGTTGTCCGATCTGGATAAAACTTGAACTTGACCAGACTGCAGACAAAGGAAGCATCTGGTAAATAATTAAGAGCTTTTAAGCTTTTAAGACTTCTGAGATATTTTTGTTGAAACAGACGGACATACGGACATGGTTATATCGATTCCTCTTGTCATGCTGATCAAGAATATATATTCTTATATAGTCGGAAACGCTTCCTTCTATGCGTTGCAAACTTCCTGACAAAACTAACATACCATTTTGTAAATGGTATAATAGAGAGTACGATTATCTTATAGTCAGAATATCGACTTTAGCGTTCTTACTTGTTTAAATTAGCCAACTGTGGAGTAAACCAAGGAGGCTTATTAAACCTAACAGGACAAGTGAGCGGAACCAAATCCTTAAAAATAGAGGACAGTGAAATGGAAGGCAGAGAGTCTTTATCATAAATAGCAAGAATAATAAGAAGAGTAACACAGCTTTAAGTTTATTTAATTGAATTTGACTTGCTCATATCCCAACACTGGAAAAGGCGCTAGCAACGGCTGCTTATATCCTCCTTCCCTCTTAAGCTACAAGCAAGTTCAGTTCACCCAATCAAGCAGCAGCAGCAGCAAGCAGATATGTTAGTGGGAGGGAGACAAAAACATTCTTATTCAACCTGAAAGAAGTAAATTATAAAACTGAAGTAAAAAGTCAATGCTAATTCAGACGTTGTTGCGTAGGTGGAAGAGAGCGGGGTAAAATTTTAAAACCAATTTGATCGGACGCTTCACAATGAGAGTCTACATACGAAATTTGGTCCCTCTAGGCTTTATAGTCTCCGGGATCTAAGTGTTCATACGGACGGACAGACGAACAGACGGACACACGGACATTGCTAGATCGACTCGGCTTTGATGCTGATTAAGAATATATATACTTTATGTCGGAAACGCTTCCTTTTGCCCGTTACATACATTTGCAGGAATACAATATATTCGTTTACTCTACTAAAGTACGATTTGTGCGATTTGGTTTCTGTGCAATCACCTGTGAAAGGTAATGTAATAACGGGCTGCTGCCCGATGATGAAAATGAGGAAAATATGTAAACCTTGGGAAATATGTCCTACTCCCTGTGCTAAGGTCGTCCGATAATGAAGATGAGGAAAATATGTAATTTTTGGGAAATATATCCTGCTCCCTGTGCTAATATCGACCCAATCGTTTTCATATTAAATTTGGTATTTCCTGGCATGAACTAACATATACATATATGATTGTCACTCTATTTATTGCTTATATTTATTTGTAAAATGCGTCTCTTGGAAGCTAGGGGAGTCTTGATCTTGATACCAAATTTGGTCACTAGCTCTTATAGTCTAAGTGGTTGAAGTATTCATGCGAATAAATAGACATGACCAGATCGACTCGGCTTGTCCTCAGCTTCATTATGTTTGTTACATACATCAGGGGGTGTACAATAAACATATACCCTTTAATCTTCAAGTTGCTCTGATCGGCGGCAACCATTCCGTACGGATTCGGCACTGGCACTTAGGTGTGAATACACTTTTAATAATGCGTACACATTATGTATGCATATACGAGAATGTGCTCAATATGTATATATGTATAGGATAGTATTGTTGTTCTTGCAGGTGACAGCTGACCTGCGAATATTTAAGGTGCGCGACAATACTCCAATTGCCATACCATACCCACAGCTATGATCATACCCATACCAATTCCCATTCCAGTGCATTCTATTCTTTTCCTCGTCGTCATCGTGGGCCGATAATGTACACTGTGGTCTGCTGTGCCTGCCTATGCGCTACGCTAAATTGTGCCGCCAGTCCGTTTGCAATCTGATTCTGCCAGTATGTCTGCCAATTACAGCTACTGGCTTTGGCATTGCGAATGAGAAGCTGTGGTAGCGGCGGTGGCGTTTGAGCTAAGACTAACTCACAAATTTATTTTGAGCAGCTTTGCATTGCTGCTGTTGTTGTGGACGTCGTTGTTTCTGTTGCTGAATCCGAAACTGAAGCTCCCCTTTTTCCTTTTCCGGGCGAGTGGTTAATTGCCCAGTCAAGTGGCAGCACCACGACCATCGGCCAAAATCCTCATTGTAATTGTCGTCATCCTCATCCTCGTCCTAGTCCCCGTCCACGTCCCCGTCATCATCTTCTGCAAGCTACATTCGCCAGCATGGGCGCATCGCATTGTTGTTTAAATGATTGCTGTATACTGTGTTGTGCTGCGTTATGTTGTTCATTATTACGTCCGAAAGTAAAGCCAAAGCCAAGCGGAATAAAACCCAGACATTTTTTGTAGCCCTCACCCTCACTTAACAACCCATACAGTTGAGTTTCGCGAATTGCAAACGTTGTACACATACTTCCATGATAAAACAATTGAGCATGTATTTAGCGAATATTCACTGTACTCAAATTGTGAAACACTGTACAGGGAGCAGAATCGGGCGTGAATGTTAGTGAATTATGAGTACATCCATATTGTGTTAGAGGAACAGGAAGGCAAGCGAAGCGAATGTATGAGTATAATTTTAAAGTGCTATCGATGTTGACATTAATCAACATGTTTAGATGCTAACAGGAATCGGAGGTGAGGGTGTGAGTGTGTCTAATAAAGAATAAGCGCATTCTGAAAACATTCAAAAACCTGATATTCATTTCATCTCAAATACACATAAATGCATTATCTTTCTGTATTAAAATAAGTAGTAGGATACTGTATTTAGGACTGACCCATGAAATGTCTACCTATACGTCAATTTGGATGGTAAGTATTTGTTATGAATTAAAGAATTGATGAAATCCTTATAGGCCTGGCAAATTTATTGTTAAGAAAACTAACAACATATAAATGGCCTGGGAACGACGTACGAGTATATTAGCTGTGGAAGGTATGAGAAAGCCCTTCTAAAGGAAAAAACATAATATTATTATCACTAATGGTGCTTTCTGATATAAAGGTGCTACATGGTGCTTTCTGATATACAGACAGAGATTATTAAAATCCGATATGAGGACAAAGTTCATGGGATATCAATTTCTAACACTAAAATTAATTGGCTCACCAATGCCGGGGAAACAATTCACGATCTATTAGTATTTTGTATAGATAATGGCCTTTCACAGTTTTATTATTTTTAATGACAATGGATTTAAAAGGACTTTTCTTTTTCTCATTTAGCTGAACAATGTTGATGTAATGACGATCCCTGCGATTCACCTGTAAGCAAAGTGGTCGAAGTAGGCCCGCTTATATGCTCGTGCTAATTGAACAACAAAGTTATGCCATCCTCTGGGGCGGTTAAGTGACCCAAATTTGTGCGGCTCACCAACAATATGCACTCATTCGCATTGCGTGTACAAGCGCTCCAGACGAAAATGCAGGGCCCGAGCCCGAGCTCGATAGGATCAAAACTAGGAACGCCCTTGTCCCTGTTCAAAGAATGTATGACCAAAATCCGAAGTCCAACCTATATACACACAATATACACAAGAGCATACGCATACCATCCGCACTACATGCCATCATACATTCGGGGCAGGGTAGAGCAGCGCAGGATCACGGGTGAGTTAAGCTTAGGTGGTTGCTAGAAGTACGGGCAGTAGGGGGAGAACAAGGAGTCGTGGCTTGGGCTTAACGGGGGTGATGTTGGTGGTGGTATCCCTTTGATTGTTTTTTGGGATTTTCATTAGTTCGTTTCAATGATTTTGAATTCATGAGAGTTGCCGAAACATTTGTTATACAATAATTTAATTTTTGTGCCCCTGCGTCGTACCGCACCGCACTGCGTGCGCCCAAAAAGCCTAATTTAGTGTTATCGCGCCGCGACCGATTTCTTTTAGTATAAAAATAATTATTATATATATATATATATATAGACGTAAGGCTTTTTGGCTGGTCAGACAGAGCGCTATTATATCAAAAATGGTTGTCCGGAAGTTTACAATTCCCAGAATTAATCATTTCCAACTGTATAAAAAGCAGGGCTGCAACCGAAACAAGTAAGGACGCTATAGTCGATATTCCAACTATACAAAAAATTGTTTTTTATTTTGGGGGTGGGGTGTTCTCATACAAAATTTTTTTTTTACGATTTTGTCTACAATTATTATCCGATATTAACAGATTATTTGCCTATACATATACAAACCAAGTTTCAACAAAATGCGTTAAGATTTGTGGAAGATATAAGGTTTTGCGGTTTGCGGCCTTGATCCGACGCCCCACAGAGGAGTCTACATACCAAATTGGGTCTCCCTAGCTCTTACAGTCTCCGAGATCTAGGTGCTCATACGGAGGGACAGAAGGAAATAGCTAGATCGACTCGGCTGTTGATGCTGATCAAGAATATATATACTTTATGGGGTCTTAGACGCTTCATACATTTCCACGAATACAATATACTCGTTTACTCTACTAGAGTACGAGTAGAAACATAACTACTAAGGTATATATATATATACGGTATACATTTTTATACCATTTAGAAACGGCTTGCATTCATCCATCTTGTATTACTCTTATGTCAAAATATAAAACAAAATAAATTATTTATTTCCATACTGTTAGAACACGTAAATACGATAACTGTTATCGTTATCTGTAACGTCATCATCATAATGTTCATGTTCGCAACGTCATGTCACAATATCAATGATCGAGTGAATAGATGATTGATTGAAAGATGTCGTATGCATGCTCATGCCCATGGTCCTGGTCCTGATCCATGCGCATGTCACTCAGTCGTTGGAGTGGGAGCATTAGCAGCGTCAGTTTGTCGCTTGCATCCAAATGTCATTTACCTAACTTGCTTTCTTATCTCTTTTATCAGATTGTATGAGGTATTTTTCCGTTTTGACAACGACGTATCGATTACGACATCTTATTAATTATGGCATAAAAACTTTCCTTTATTGTGGCATTTCATTCGCTAGATGCTTATTTGAAGACGTGTAAAATCTATATACGTTTATTAAAGTGTGCTCATACGTAGCTGTAGCTCGGGCTCCCTGCGTCTACGTGTCAGGAAGAGAAAAGACGCAATATACATATAAATCTCTCGCGCTTTCACGGTAGCTGACAACAAACAAGTATGAACGCTAATGTCGAAGTTCCGACTATAAGATACTCATACACAGATCACTTTTTGTGAACAAAACACATTTTTTGAAAACCTTTAATGTAATTATCTATTTATACAACTCCATTGTAGCATCAACTACATAACGTAGCTACAAAGAGAGAAGGGTTCTTCAGAAAACTCTGCCGCAACACTGTTTAAAACAAAAATTGCTTTGCGCAACAATGTTGCTTGTAATTTCTTGTAAACATGTCATTTAATTTTTAAGCACTCCTGCATGGCAACAATGTTGATGCAAACAGCAGAATGTATGCATTATATGTGCATGTTTCTGTTTATATATTGTAAACATATTGTTATATGATGTTTGAATATAACGGCTATATCACATGTATGTATCTAATGTGACATATATCGTTAGCCTTATACATATATATATATATATATATATATATATCGATATATATATATATCGAAATAAGCAACCATAGCTATTGTATAACATATTGATTGTATTAATTGTAAAATATCGATGAGAGAAGAGTGGATAGGGACATTGGAGAATATCACACCGAGTAACATGGATTAATTAAATAAAGTTTAAAGTTTAAGTTAAAATTGAAAAACACTGAGTGCTGTTTACAATATGTAAGTTTGATTGTATATATTTATACCTTTCACAAAATGATGTCAGGATGTTTTCAACGCATAAAAGAAAGCATTTCCGACTATTTAAAGTATATATATTCTTGATCAGCGTGACCCTTTGAATTGACATAACCATATGTCCGCCTGTCCGACTGTCCGTCCTTCTGTTTCAAGACAAAGATCTCCAGAAGTCTTAAACGCTGCAGAGCTGATATTTTTACCGGATGCTTCTTTTGTCTGCACGATGGTTAAGTTCTAGTTTTATCAAGATCGGACAGCTATATCAAACCAAGTTCGGCTTGTATCCATTTAAAGACTACCCAAGCCCACTCTCCTGATCTGATCAAGATCGGACCACTATATCATATAGCTACCATATAACCGATTGTTCCAGAATGAATACTTATTAGCGTAACTTTTCTGCTTTTCATCCAAATTCAAACAAATTCGTCTTGTATCCCTTCTATCGACTTTAGCCAAACGCCCGCCGGAGAGATTTGATCTAGATCGGCTATATATTTATAATGTGAATGGTATATTAGCTTCGGGAAGCCGAAGCTACCCTTTCTTTCTTGTTTTACATGAATTTTATGGAAAAAGGTTATGATAGCTACATGATGCTGGATCCTGATCTTATTTGGTCACCGACTAGGGCTTTTTTATTCGGTCTCGCCGTTTCTGAATCATGCATTGAAAATGAACGTGCATCACGCTCCCTCCTACTCTCCTGAATCACATATTGAGCCAGTCATTCTCATTCATAAATAGACCGAAATACGACTGCTTTCATTGTAAGTTTCTTATTGGATTTACAATGCAAATTGACTGTTCACTGGTACAATGATTACAACACTGTGTCTTTACTGTGATTGCAGAATAAGCCTGCGACTGCACCGGCCAAGCCCAATAAAATCTGCTGTTATCAACCGAAAAGCAGCTCAACAGACATAGTGGTCCAGACCACATAGACGCCCACACACAAGCAACAGCCCAACAAATTTAGTTTAAAGCACTTGCAGAGTGTACACATTGAATCGCTACAATTCTTGTAATCCTTTATTTTACGTTTACCATCTGTAATTGGTGCAAGGCTTGGGTTTGGACTTAGCCTTGCTGACCACCTACTAATCCCTTTTTACACGTGCATGTTCATCGCACCTTGTGAGCTGCCATGGATATTAGCATTGTTGTGGCTATGGGGGTGGGTGCAGCGGGCAGCAGGAGGCCGTATTTGCGAAAGCGAATATCCAGCCGTCCATATAATTAATCACATTTGTGTTTTGTACTCAAACTGCAAATAACGAGTACGCTGGGCTTGCTCGCCAGTCAAACAGTGTTCAGTTGCCGGCTCCTTTCTCAATTAGTCTTCACTTCACTCTTTACTGTCATAAGCCAGGTCCATCCCAATTACAATACGAGCCTCCATCCCAGCGTCGCTGTCGACGTGACGATTACGTTCCTTCTTGCTTCCGAAGCGTTGCCTTGCGACACAATGCTCCGTGCAGTTTGACAATTGAAGCGCTCAAGCTCGCGCTGCTTTTTCTCCTTCTTTTGCTCTAGCACTTGGTAATTGGCAGCCAGGCGACCATCGATCGATAACAATAAAATTGTTAAAAGCGCAAAATGCCGCAAAGTGTGTAATTTGTCGAGTGATAGCGAGAGCAGGGTATGGCAGCGGCAGAGGTCGGGTCGACGGGGGCAGCTAACCAAGCGAGCGTACGAGTGCGAGCATTTGAATTCATCAACGGCGTGGTTAAGCAGTTTGTCAGTGGCACGTGGCGGCGGCGGCTGTTAGCCTTTCTAGTTCGCTGGCAACAGCAGGCGACTGATCCTGCCGGGGTGGAGGTGGGAGTGGGAATGCCGGGCGCCGAGATGTGATGATGGCGATGAGATGACGCAATGCGTCAGCCGCAGCCTTAGCTAGAGCCGGTACGCAGTCAACGCAACCCCTCACACAACTCGTAGCTCAGATCTGCTCTATGGCAACGAGGTGCTGTAAATGGAGATTTAAACGCCGCGCTGTGCCAACAGCCGGCATTCGCAGTTGGATGACCTGTCGATTGGCCACTTTGCTTGTCGTTGTCAGCGCGACGAAAACTCAATTCCGTTACCAATCAGTAACCCATATCTGCGATGTATATATCTATCTGTTTCCCGCTGGTGGGAAACCTTTTGACATTGAATTGCCTAAAGTCTTTCGGAATTTTATATTCAAGGCCAAAACCCAAGCCAACGCCAAAATTACTGCAAAGCATAATCAAGTCAAGGAGGATGCAACCTACACGATTCTGATAATATAGCTAGTTTTTAGTCTCTGAAAACATGGTCAACATACTTGTACATATATGTATAAACAAACTTTCACATTCTATATATATCAAATTTATAAGGCAGGCAAGAAAGGCCCGCCCCGGCACCGGCCCCTGGGACTGCGCGTCGCTCGAATGAAGCGTATGCAATCTTTTGATTTCTCCTTTGGGGATTGGCATTTATTTTAATGTCGATGTCATGTTAGTTAACCCTTTACCATGTATATTTCCTGGTGAAATGTCCTTGATGCTACCCCTCCTTTGGTTGGGATCATTATCAGTGTGTTTCGATAATTTGCACATGAAATAAGCCAATTGCGCCATGATCCAGTTGAAGCGAACTGCAAATGACGGTATTAAATTTTATTTACTAAATGAAAACAATATATATATAAATAAAAGGTCAAGACCGGCGGGCATAGCTATAGCTAGATCGGCTCGGCTTCTCATGGTGATCAAGAATATATATACTTTATTGAATATATATACTTGACCTAATAAGAAGTACACATTCCCTATTAGATATTTTAATCCTTTGGCTGCGGAGCGTTTTTATGTTTTATATCCATAAAAAATTCAAAAGACCAGAACTTTGAATTTAACTATTTGCTAAATTCCAAAAATGTTAAATGAGTGGTTATCTTCCTAAGAAAGAAGGAAATTCTTGACTCAAGCCCAAATTAAACAAATATAAATTGCCCATATACTTTACAATTTGATAGAGCCGCAAGAAGAAAATCGTTACCAAAAGCTTCTTATATCTGCACGCTGTTAAGATTTATCCCCATCGGGCCACGGTATTATATAGCTCCCAAATAGCCGATTGCTTCGGAATTAATACTTATTAGCATAACTTCTTTGATTTTCATCCGAATCAATTCGGTATATATCCATTTCGGTAAGTGTCCATTTGAGGATTGTATTTCACGTTCATCATCGATGGAATGTGGACAGTAAGGAGGGAGTTGATGGTGATGGTGGCAGTGAATAGCTCTTACAACTTGCGCCTGGCTTCGGCTCCCCGTTCCCCCTCCCACTCACCTTTTCAAGTTGTGTTTTTGGGTTAGGCTAAAGCATAAAAGCGGCGAGGTGTAAAACCACCGGCACTGGCATTATTACTCAAATGGTAACACGTGTCCATTATATGTGCTTCTACAAGTTCGAGTGCCTGAATTGGAAAACCGTTTTAATAATATTAGAGTCCGCCGTGTGCCTGCCACGAACGTGAACGTGTTTTTCCAATGGGCGGGAGTCGACAGTTTTTAACACATCATTGCAACCTAAATGTATGGCTCCACATATGTCACTGTTCGCAAGCCACGCAAGTCCCTGCTGGGCAATTGATTGACTTTGTCAACAAAATACTTGGTTGTTGATCTCAACATATGTGTAGCTGCTGAATTTTAAATTCTCGTGCCTCTTCATTGTGTTGAAAGGTAAAAAGGTAAAAGGTGCGCAACATTGGCCAAATAAAATCCGCCTCAACGGTGCCAATCCCGAACTCGATTCCGAATCCGAGCCCAAATCGTTCCAGCGCATAAAGATAAGCTGTTACAGACACAGCCAAAGCAAAACCAAAACCAAAGCCGCAGTTTCATTTGCAGTCAAAATGGGGGAAAATGAAAAATAGACAGAGCCAGAGGTACGGACTTGGAAAGAGGGCGAGACTATAATTTCGCTTAGATAACAAAGAAGGAGACCAAAAAAACCGCAGCCGATGCCGACAGCCGACAACCTACGAATGATGATGAGCCTGAGCCTTGATGGCTTTGTAACAAACAAAAGAGGTCAAAGTAGTTACACTAAACACACCACACAGATACATATTGTATATTCACATGCACATTTTCATTTTAAGAATCGGAATCGCAGCCCTACTTAGGAGGGGTGCAGAGGCAAAGACTGAGGCTGGAGAATGGGAAAGAGGCTGATCCTACCCTTGAACTAAACAATTAATGAAATGATGTATTGTGTGTGGATTTGCGCATGAATAAAAATGCATGCTGTTGTTTGTGGAACTGTTGTTGTTACTGAGAAAGGGCGGGATATGTTTGTGTTGTGGTTGAGAACATGTCGGAGCCCATGGCCCGTGGCCTACGTTTCTGGCTTTGGCGACGTGTGCCCACAATTATGTTTTTGGATGAGATCCATTGTGCATTGTCCTACAACTTTCAAGTCTTTCTTCAATGATAACACTCGAGATCGAGACTCAACAAATACTCGATTTAAACCAAAGGGTTTGGTATCAAGCATTTCACCTAAAATTTCCCCTAAGGCCTGCTTGGACATTTGAAACCATCGTTATTTGAACACTTACTATGACTCATCTTTGTAGCCGCTGCATTTTTCCCTTACCCTACAAAAGTTTTCACACATAAAAATGTCAAAATCGATAAGCTATTATGTAAAACATTTTCAATTTTAATTAACACTAGTTAACATTCAAATTGTGTAAGTAGCTGCCGAGTCGTCTGTCTGTCCCTATGAACACATAGATCTTGGAGATTGTAAGAGCTAGAGAGAAGCAATTCGGTATGTAGACTCCCCTTGTGAGGCGTCAGATCACGTTCGTTTTAAAATTCCCGACCCCGCAAACCGCTAAGCCTTATATCTTCCAAAAATTTTAACGCGCTTAGTTGAAACTCATACAAAATGGTTTTTTAACGATTTTGTCTACAATTATTATCCGATCTCAATAAAACACAGCAAATCGGTTGATGATGTGCTTATACAAATACAAACCGAGATTCAACTAAGCAATTTGTGAAAGATATAAGGTTTTGCAGTTTGCGGGACAAAATTTAAAAACAAAATTGATCTAACGCCTCACAAGGGGAGTCTACATAACAAATTGCGTTTCTCTAGCTCTTACAGTCTCCGAGATCTATGTGGTCATACAGACGGACAGACGGACATATCTAGATCGACTCGGTTATTGATGCTGATCAAGAATATATATACTTTATGGGGTCTTAGACACTTCCTTTTGCCTGTTACATACATTTGCACGAATGCAATATACTCGTTTACTCTACTAGAGTACGAGTATAATAAACTTGTCGATAACGACAATCAAGGATATAATTCTTTTTTTTTAGAGAATCATGCATAAGAAGAATTTATGAGCCCAATATAACAATACTTTGTGAAACTAGATGTTCTCACAAATTGTCATAGACCCGGTTGCTGATGTGCTGCAGTCCTAAAAAGTTGTATGGGGTTAATCACAAAGCGGTAAAACATATTTAGACTTATTGGCAATATGGCTGAAAACAAATTTTCTGAAGAAAACACACCAGTAGTTGCATCATGTTTACTTCACACGCCAAATACGCTTAAGCTTGATTAAGATTGACCATAAGGGCGAGCCTTACTACAACATTTGGAAAAATAAAAATTTAAGCCATTTATCGGAGTTACATCTTTGCGATATCTATTCTGCTCTGGGCATTATATTGGCTCTACCATTTGCAAGCTGCAACGAAAGAAAGATCGTTCAGTTCTCAAAAAAAATTTTTGACTTTGATCCGGTTAACAATCGGAGAGTCTTGATTTAATGATGTTAACAGCATTTTATATTTCGGTGTACCTAATTAATTATATTTTCTCCTAAGCATTTGACCATTGAGCGTTCACTAAAAAAAGTAGCAAGCGTTAAATATATTGGCTCTATATTGACATTATATTGGCTCTACCATTTGCAAGCTGCAACGAAAGAAAGATCGTTCAGTTCTCAAAAAAAAAGTTTGGACTTTGATCCGGTCAACAATCCTAGAGTCTTGATTTAATGATGTTAACAGCATTTTATATTTCGGTGTACTTCATTAATTATATTTTCTCCTAAGAATTTGACCATTGAGCGTTAACTAAAAAAGGTAAAAACAAGTAAGAACACTATATATATCTACCTCCAAACCAACCTTGGTGTAAAGCTGACTTTGAACAATTATTTCTAAGCTTGGGCAACAGATTCATCGCAGGCGGCGATTTCAACGCAAAGCATTCATGGTGGGGTAACATAAGATCATGCTCTCGAGGAAAGCGATTGCAAGAGGCCATTGTCAGCAGCACATGTCAAATCCTTGCTACAGGCGAGCCAACGTTTTTCTCATACAACACTCGGCTTACACCCTTCAGCTTTCAGTTGAAATAAAGTAAGAGCTCTCTTCAGATCACCTGCCAATTGTAGCAACATTACATCATGCTTCACAATTTAAAGCCTTGTGTTGATATTTTTAAAGGTGAACTTTCTAGAAGAATGAACCTTAAGACGGAAATAAACTGCCCAGATGACATAGAAGATGCAATCTTAATCTCTATGAGAAACATATTACTGGCTGCATCTTATGCTACTCCTGTAAATCATTGCTCACCAAGTCAACGTCGACAAGCTGTTCTTCCCCCTCTTACGACTGAAAAGAAGAGTGAGGAAAGGATATGCAAGAACGTGTGGTATATGTATTCATCAAATCTACTTAAGATTGTCAAACCGTTTGCAAAAAGTTCTTGAAAAAGTCAAGCAAAGAAAAATTGATGACATTCTAGAGAGTGGTGGACTGGATGCATCCTTCAACTATACTCTCTGGAAGCTCCAATTAAAGACCCAGCAGGCGGTTGGTGTTACTCCAGTCAGCAGAAGGCCGAAATCTTTGCAGACAGCTTAGAGGAAAGATTTAAGCCTTTTAGTCTATCATCTGCGGTTATGCGAAGGGCTGTTGAACAACGATTGGATATGCCGTTTTAAATGTCCTTACCAGCAGTGTCAGTCACACTGCAAGAGGTGGTGCAGCAAATCAAGAAGCTGAAGGCCAAAAAATCTCCTGGTGACGATCTTCTGTTTATAACTCTGCTGCTCAATAGCATACTTAGGATAGATCACTTTCCAACCAACTGGAAAACCGCACTGATCACCATGGTACCAAAACCAGAGAAACAACACACGGAAGTCAATGGACCAATTAGTCTGCTCTCAGCCCTAGGAAAAATAACGGAAAGGGTGGTCCTCAACCGTATTCTGCAGCTCGAACTCGTCATTCAAAGAATTCCAAAGTGGCAGTTTGGATTTAGGCAAGGTCACAGTACGCCAGAACATCTTTATCGTGTGGTTAACTTTACCCTAGGTGCAATGGAGCAAAATATATATTTGGTAGCTAGGTTCATGAATATTCAGAAAGCTTTTGACAGGGTGTGGTATGATAGCTTCCTCTTTAAACTGAAGAACATTCTAACGCCGCACCCAGGAATAGCTTCCAGCTTGTAAGTAGCTTTCTTAAGGACAGAAGCTTCAGAGTTGTTATCGATGGCGCAAAATCCTCAAAGCGCCCAATCTCTCAAGGCAGTGTTCTTGGTCCTGCGCTATATACCCTATTTACAGCCTATATGCTTACCTTAAGCGTTATATCTAGATTAGACGAGGACGATGTACTGATAGCAACCTACGCGGGTGACACTGCTGTGTTAACCAGAAGTCCAAGCATTATTCTAGCTACGGAAGCCTTGCAGCAATAAGTGTGCAGCTTTGAGGGCGCCAATGTTATTTTTGCTACAAGGACATTGTAGGGCAGTGGCATTACCATGCTGGGCTCCACGCTTACGCACCAGAGCTCTCACAAACATTTAGGTGTCGTACTGGACAGGGAACTAAATTTTCGAGCCCATACAACAATGGTACGGCAATCGATAATGGCGTAGGCCGGAAAGATGGCGTGGTTACTGACTCCGAGAAATAAGGTGTCATTGTACAGCAAAGTCAGCATTTACAAATCCATTCTAAGTCCCATTTGGAAATATGCACTACAAATTCACGGCACTGCGGCAAATCAATTTAAAATAAAATTAGAGTTGCTCAATCAAAAATCATAAGGCGAATATGCAACGCACCATGGTACATTCGAAATAGAGATATCGAAAAAGATCTAAAGGTCCCTAAAGTGGGCGATATAATGCAACTACATGCAACCAATTACCTGCAATGCCTTGGTGGTCACCCTAACGCGCTAGCGAGACGAGTAACTACCAAACCAAGAAAGAGAAGACACAAAGGTGTCATCCATTGGATGTCCCTACCAGGTTCCTTCATTATTGTTCCAAACAGTCTCTTCCTTTGCAAATACTGTAAATAATATACATTTGCCCATATATGTAACATAAATTCTATATATGTATCACCTGTGATCAATTGTTCTTTCCCTTAATTGTAAAACTAGATAAAGTTGCCACTAAAGGTAGCAGAAAACCTGTTTCATTCAAAAGTATACATATTTTAAACAAAAAAGAAAAAAAGAACGCTATAGTGGATATTCCTACTATAAAATACTCGTACTCAGAATTTATTCAATATTCGTCACACTCAGAAGCTGCAATACTTTGTGATTTTTATACTCGTACTCTAGTAGAGTAAAATGAGTATATTGTATGTATTGTATTGTATATATTGCAAATGTATGTAACAGGCACAAGGAAGCGTTTCCGACGCGATAAAGTATATCTATTTTTGACCAGCATCAACAGGCGAGTAGATCTGTTTGTCCGCCCGTATGAATAAATAGATCTCAGAGATTATTGTACAGTCCCCTCGTAGGGCGTCAGATCACGTTTTCTTTAGAAGTTTGCCACACCCTCTCCCGCCCCCACAAATCGATGAAAACTTTATGTTTCAAACAATTTTTGACACATTTAGTTGAAATATATGGAAAAGTACACAATCTACCCATCTGACAAATTTCATTAAGATCGGATAATAATTGTAGAGTACGAGTATAATAAATTTGCTTACCTAGTGTAACTAACGTACATTTCAATAATTAAGGTACATACTATATTATAAGTATTAAAAGTAAATAGGGATAAGAAAAAAACGAATCCATTCTCAGTGTATATGATTCCGATCCAATAAATACAATAGTTCAACTACATTCATTTGATTACAATTACAAATTTTGTGGGAGGCGCACGGTACTCATTTACAGCTTTTGAAGTACATATTTCTTCAAATATTCATGTTCATGTTCATTTTATGTTCATTTATACATTTCTATGTATTCATACATATGTACACGAGAATATACTGGTAATAAAGAGGTCGATTCTCGACAGCCTGTAACGCGCAAACGACGTCTATATAAATCCATGCAATCCGAGCAATAAATTAATAAGCGATGGCTGCGTTTGGTAAGCAAATATTACGAATCAGATTCTGCACGCTCCTTTGTTAATTTCCCGTGCACACGCACTCGCACACTTCCCTGCGCCCTGCCCTTCCCTATGCCCAACCTCTATGCGCGTGATTCTCGTGCCAATTGAGAATTGAGCATCTGCCACAGTCACCGTCTCGTCCGTGCCTTCTTGATGGTGCGCAGTTATTTAAAATAATATTTCCGTATCCGGCGAGTAATACGGTACGCGTGCTGACCATTCGAGCTGCCAGTTTTTCAGAGCCCAATTCATTCTCAGAACGAAGGCCCTAGGCCCCGTTATAGTTAACTTGCCACTGCCACGAAATCTATAGCACAGGAACAGGGGCATTGGGGTATTTAATAACAGCGAGGGCTAGAGGATTAGGTGGTTCATAAATTGTACATACATTCATACATTCATAATTTGAACCTACCGTTCCTATGATATAGTTTAATCTGGGGAAAATTTTAGATACATACGTACATACAAACAAAGTCGATAATGCCGATCCATTATTAGAGTCTCAGAGCGATTTCATAAATGAAATAAATGAACGCTTTTCACACATTCCAGGAAAATCAGATTCGTCACCTCCTCAATCTCAATGCTCCATGAAATTTTTCGACGCACGCAAAAGGAATTAGAAAAATGCTGAGCTACAGTCAAGCCAAGAAGGCCGGCAGCCTTCCCTTTGAATAGGTTTATATCCAGAGCCCTTGCTTTCGATTTCGAGTTCGACCATGTTTCTGTAGTTGAGTTTGCCGGATGCCAGCACCAGCAGAGTGAGTCCGGATTGATGTGAGCTGGGGCTGTGGGGTGTTGGGACCACTGGTGCGTGTGACTTCAAAAATCCCAAAAACGTGTCGAGCCGCATGTTGAAATTGACGTTCCTTTGGTGGAGTCCAGGCCCAGTCGCAGTTGCTTGTAAAGGGGATGCTTTTGTTGCTGCTGGGATACTTGTGCAATCTCCTTTCGGTGGTGGGAAGTGCTTCTGATCTGGCACAATTTTAAAGTTCTCGTCATTTTTACGACTCTATGTCAATACCTTTAGTTCCGTGTAATTCATGTTGGTTGGGAAGAAATGTGTATGTCAATTTAATTTTGTTAATATGGGATCTAGCTACCACTGTACATATGTTAATACAATGGAACAATGCTTCAAATAAATAAGTATTAGTACGTTAGTACGAGACGTAGGTATAGTAGCACGGTTTTGTTAGCAGGCTCCTCCAACTAAGAAAACCCCGAGTGTCCAGAAAACTCATTTACTCCCAACCTGGAATAAAAATGTGTGCATATTCTCTTCTCACTCAGAGGAGGAGACCATATATTGCTAAATTAATAATCATGAATTTTGAGTTGGAAATTGTATGAAATAAAACTCGAAAGCTTCTGAAATGTTTCGAGGAAATCCTGTTTCTCAAAACTCTTGGACGCGAATTTATACAACGGAGTCTTATGTGACACAAATTATTTTAAATTGGGTTGGAAATCGATTAGAAGTAGTTTCCATTACAATTCGATTAGATACAAACAGGTTCAAAAAATCTTCAAGCCCAGAGATATGACAAATATAAATAGATCCTGTGGGTTCGGTTAATGTTCAAAAATTTGAGGTTCAAGTTCCGGGTTCGAACGCCGGTTCAGTTAAATTTTGACAATCCCGGTTCGGTCCAGGTTCTGCTACACTGGGTTCGGTGTTTGGCTCGGATCAGTTTGGATTTTTAAAATGAACATTTACAAATTACATTTGTTTATATTTTCTTGTGGGTAAAATATAAAATTTTATCAGCAAGAAAGAAAGGGAAGTTTCGGCAGACGGACATGGTTATTTCGTTTCCCCTTGTCATGCTGATCAAGAATACACCTTATGTAGTCGCGAAAGCATCGTTCTTTGCGTTGCAAGCTTTCTGGAAAAATATACCATTTTTTGTGAATGGTATAATGAAGGCTCATGCGCTTAATACTAAATAATTTCTAATATTGAGAAGAGCAGAGGAGGAAAAGAAAGGATAAATAGATTGCTTTGGAGGAACTAAATATACACCGTTGCCATGTAACCAAATAGGTACTATTCGATAATATTTTTTTCTTAGTGCTTCAATTGCAATAGGTTGCAATGGGTTCTCTATTGGCTAGCCAAAGATAATTTTAGATGAATTTAGAAGGAATATTTTCTGTGCAAATTACTGGACTAATATTGTTATGACAAAGTTATCACTGTGACTTTTGACATCGAAACATTGGGCTTAACAGGACTTTTTTAGTTTAAGAATCGAGCACATATTCAAAATACATGCAGACACACTCGCACTCACACCCACAGAAACACACTCATATGTATTTATTCTAGAAGCTCTTTCTCTTTTGTTGATTATAATTGAGCATGGGCATGGCTGTCGCATCCGCACCGCAGCAGCTCGGGGTGCTGATGATGCTTGTTTCTGGCTCTGGTTCATTCTTCATAGTGCGGATTCAGTTCGTGGTTCGCTTTAGCATTTAGCAAAGCAAACGTTGTAATTTTAACGGCTGCCTTGCTTTTCCTCGCTGTCTTTGCCTTTACTTGCGCTGGTGTGCTTTAAATTTGCATGCATACAAATAGGTACTCGTATATAAAAGGCTCACATGTACAAATGCTCATGTACACCGTACTCGCAGCTGTGTGCCTCTGCCAAAACTTTCTGACATAAGTACTTTGCGTGTGTATGTAGTTGCAATGCATATATATTTTTGAAACCTTCGGTCATATACATACTCTCATACATATGCACAAAAAGCTATCAAACACAAAACTCTCTGTGTATGTGGCTTAAGCATGCATATGTATACAGACTTTTTCTAGTGTATATTGTTGTGTATTATATGGCAGCGGAGATGAGGATGAGCATGAGGTGTATGTATGTGCTAGTGTTAACGCATTTTTTTTTACCTTTAGCAGTCTCATGCGAAAACGAACACAATTGATAAATGGAAAGCGAAATTGTAAGCAGTACCGTAAATAATGATTATTTTAATATTTTTAGTTAGAATATCCACACCGGATAAACTAGAGATAAACAAATTCGTTTTTCAACAAAAAATATAACTAGAAATGGAACAAGGAAGGTTTATTATTTAGCAAGCTTGAGGTCAGTAGTGAGTGAAAAATATGATTGTTTCTCGGCTAAACTCGTTTTATATTATTAATTTTAGCGGCTTCTCAATAAGTAGCAAATAACAGAAGTTTTCGAACATGACAGATGTTTCGGGACCACATGTTTCGCCACACATTCTTCATGGGCAAGCAAATAAGGGTTATATGCTATGACATAATAATCATAATAATAACTCCCTTAACTCAAACAAAACATCCATACTAACGCATCTAGCCGGTAGATAATGTAAATTGTTTATGGCTTGTAGTTTTTTTTTTCATTGAAAATGAGCGAGCGAGTCCACGTTTTTTTCCAATGCTATGCGCCCCTCGGCCGGTTGGGCGTAAGGTAGGAGCTTATAGCCTGGGTTTCGCGCATAAAAAAATTAAGATTATCTAGGTATGATCAACATTTTCAAAGGACAACAGGGACCATGCATTATGTGATTCACAACATATTCATGTAGTTTGAGACTTTCTCTATTAATAAAATTTGCAGTCGCAAGCTTGTGCGAACAATAAATGGCAAATAACAAAATAGGGTTTTTTTTATTAACGTTTTATTTATAATACCTGCAAACTCGGCCATATTGAAATCAAAAGTTGAAATTAATAGTTGCCTTTCTTAAGGATAAGACCGTACTTAACTCGAGTAGTCTGCAAACATTACCGCAAAACTCAACGACTTACAGGCTTAACACATTATAAGGAAGTACAGGAGATGCTAACAAGAGCAAAGTTGCTAACAAAGATTCCACTGATAGATTTATCCGATATATTTGCAATATATCCCTTTCATGGTTCAACGATCATGGCGAAAACGTTTTTAACTTGGCCAATACTTTAAAATCAAATCAAATTTTGGGCCGATTTTTCCATACAAAAGGATTTTTTTACGAATTTTTCTACAACTATTATATGATTGTAATGAAATTTAGCAATAGTTAGATAATGTGTTTATACATATAGAAAGCAAGTTTTTAAAAATCTGTTATCAGTTTGAGGGGGCGGCAATGAGAGTGGCAATTGTTATAGTTTCTGAGATTAAGGTGCTCATATGAGCACCCATATGAGCAGATACAAGGGCATGGCTACATCGACTCGGCTGTTAATGCTGATCACTAATATATTTGCTTTATGGGGTTGGAAACGCTTCCTTTTGCCTTTTACATACATTTCCACGAATATGTATAATAAATTATGTTGCAATTATTATCAGGGCACTATAAAGTCTAACATTCAAGAATTGAAAAAAAAACAATTAAAATCATTCCCAAGGTGTTTCTCCTATTATATGTACGTACATATTTACGTATTGCATCAGTTATTCGTTTCGTTCTGTTTCTCCGATTCCATTTAACTAAATTCTAAAGGGTTAAAACAGTAACCCTCACCCTCCCCTTACATTCGTTGCCAGAGTGTGTATGCGAGTGAATGTGGGCGAGTGCGTGTGTATAAACACACAAATACATTCACATGTAGTATTATTTGCGTCGGCTATTATCATCGCGGATTCATAAAGTTAAAGTTGTTCGCGATTTCAGCAGCAACAGCAGTATTTGTAGAGGGAGGTGGACGAGGACGAGGAGTGCAACTGTAACGGTAGGTATATATCCATCCCGTTTACGAACCTGTGCCGTCTGCCTTGCTTTCGCCATTTCCAAAGACGACCCATGGCTCGTATGGCTTTCTCACTCAGCATTGACAAAGAGCAGTTATCTCGCCAGCGAGAGTACTGGTGAGTGTGAGAGGGACAGAGACGGACAGAGGAGAGTGAGCGAAAGATGAATACGTACTCGTGCTCATGGGTATGTGTTGACCAGC
Organism: Hirtodrosophila duncani; assembly: GCA_037043425.1. Classification (NCBI taxonomy): domain Eukaryota; kingdom Metazoa; phylum Arthropoda; class Insecta; order Diptera; family Drosophilidae; genus Hirtodrosophila; species Hirtodrosophila duncani. The sequence goes on from JBAMBM010000837.1 coordinate 219,422, forward strand.
CAGTTATTAGTATTCAAAATGGCCGCGCCGATTGCTGCTTTCTGCTGTTGCCGTTTGCCTGGTTTTTTGCGCATGAGAGCTCATTATTGTTTCGCTTGGCTAAGTGCGCGCTGCTAACCACCGGGAACGGCAACCGGGAACACCGACAGCGACAGGCGAGCTCAAAACCAGTTAGTCGTACACAAAATTTGGTTCCACCGCCGCCGCCGTTTGACAATTTTGGTCCCACAGCCATAGCATATCGTTAAACAGACGAGACAACGAGCTCGCCATCCGTGGGCGCTGCCGCCGGGTCGCCTGGCAGTCGCTTCTGCCTCTGCTTTTGCACCTACGGCAGATCGTGATCGAGATCGACACTAAAGTGAGAATAACAATACGGAAAAGCGCATACGGGATACAACAATTTTGTTATTAGCGACACCGGAGCCTGAAACTGAAACCGAGACCGAGCAGAGGCAAATCGCTGCAAGCATATAAATTTCAAATTTTTGTCGCCAACACAAAGCTTAATTTAAAAAAAATGTGTTATGTAGTGTTGTAGGATAGTAAAGAGTTAAAGTTTAAAGTGGAACAATCAAATAAAGAAACCAAACAAACGCAACACAACACGAGTACAAAAGTTAACAACGAAACGGATATGCATTACAATTCAAATTCCATTTCCTCCTCCTAAGTCTATTACCCCATGCTTTCACCCTCTTGCTCCGACGAAAAACTCTGCTCAAGCAGCCCAATTCGACGAATTCAGTGTGATTTAGCTTAAGGATTGCGCAATACCAAAGATATCTAGCCTCGGCACCGGACCCGGACAGCTAACAAAATGATGCTAACAACGGAGCATATCATGCATGGACATCCGCACTCGTCGGTGGGCCAAAGTGCATTATTCGGCTGTTCGACAGCTGGACACAGCGGAATCAATCAGTTGGGTGGCGTTTATGTCAATGGCCGACCACTGCCTGATTCGACACGGCAAAAGATTGTCGAATTGGCTCATTCGGGCGCCCGCCCATGTGACATTTCTCGAATACTTCAAGTATCCAATGGCTGCGTTAGCAAAATTTTGGGCAGGTAAGACAATTTACAAGAACCTTTGAGCCTGATTAAAGATTTCAAAGCGTCTGAGGAGAACGCATATCCAGCTTTCCGCGCCATAAATTGTACATATTCTTGATCAGGATCCACAGCAGAGTCGATCTAGCCCTGTTCGTCTGTATCCGTTCGTCCTACATCTCGGAGATAAGGCTGGTGTCACCAACATTTGTATGTAGCCTAGTACTCCACTAGTCAAAACCTTTTGGATGAGAGAGCCCACAGCAAAAAAAAATTTAAATAAAAATAACTGTTAAAAATGTTAAATATTTTTGAGAGTGTCTCACATATCGCGTCAGATCACGTTGGCTTTAAAATTTTTATACGCCCGCTCCTACCCCACAAATCGATAAAAAAAAAAACATTATGCACAAAAACAACTATATATCGGAGACCATAAAAGCATAAAAATTTGGTGACCCTAATTTGGCATGTAGATTCCTCTAGTAAAGCGCCAAATGTGGTTTTTATTCAAAAACAAACTTGATATGACGCCCTACAAGGGAGTCTACATACCAAATTGGGTCTCTAATTCTTACAGTCTCCGAGATCGAGGTGCTCATACGGACGAACAGACGGAACAACTTGTTCGAGCAACGAACAACTTGTACATCAGAAATAAGAAAATCTATTTGTCCAAAAATATAAATATCAAGAGAGTTTTCGTTTTATTATTTTTCATTGGACTATCTCAACAAAGAAAGTGTCGATCATTTCTTTTTATGTCGATAAAGCACTATCAAAAACCACAGTATATCGCTGAGAGGGTAAATTCAATCGTGGTCATAGTTCGGTCGGCGGCTAATTCTGTAAAGGTCTTCCAAAATTTGTTCTTGTGCTAAAAAACGTCGATGCAGTGCGTGAACTGATAATGCAAGATCGTCATGTGACATATCGTGAGACCTATCTCCTGCATATCGTGAGATCTATCCTTGCATATTAGTTTCACTTCAATGTATTCGAACACCAAGTGCATGAACACTTAGTTGTACAAAAAATTTGCTCTCGTTTATCAATCGCTCAAAAGAAGGCTCGTGTCGATTGGTGTAAGGATATGATTAAAAAGTTCGAGCTATTGAAGCACCACAGACGTGACAGGTGACGAATCATGGATATATGTGTTATGAGTCGCAAACAAAATAGCAATATGGGTGTTTCAAAACGTGTCCAATCGAACAAAAGTTGTTCCCAGACGAAACGCTTAAGAGAGAACTGCAACCTTTTTTTCTCAAAATCCGGACGTAAAACTACCTTATCATAAAATAAACTTAAGATGGTCAACTCTGATTGGTAAACAACTACTTATTTGGTAGAAGGTTCTGAATATAGAGAGAACAATCGCCAAAGGCAGTCTGTCCTTCATATAGGTAATTCGACTAACTCATGCAAAAGAGTTTTCGAGCACTCAAAACATCTAATGCGTTTTACAGTTTCAATTTGGAAAAAATACAAATTTAACGTTTTTTGATGCTAACAAGGCTGTTGAAGCGTTAAAAAAGACTCATTTACCACCTTTGGAGTGGCCATTTTCATTTTGAAATGTTTGCTATTATTTCCTATTCATGAAATATAAATAGTACTCCCTCGTATATATGTAGATATTTTGTTAATGGTAAAACTGATATAGCACAGGCTATATGCATATATGTATGAATGTATGTATATACGTGAAGGAAGTGGCAGAAGTTATCCTTCCTGTCTTGTTGATTTGTGAAATATGCTAATCGTCTCATACACTCTCTTTTTGATGGTGGGAAATAGTTTCTTATACCTTGGCAAAATGGAACATAAGTTCCTCCTATTCATTTCTTGCATTTAACTTCTGTTTAAGTTATATACTACTACCTACATATATAAAAACTTAAAGGTATGTAGTTTTCTACGAAGATGGAAACAAATTTCAACCGCTACTCGATTAATATCTTTTTAAACTTCTTTGAGGTATCAAGAAAAGCGCCAGCTAATTGTTGCGAGATTTAAAATCGTCGGCATTTCAACATTTACTGCTTCTCAAATATAATAGCCCTTGAATTCAGTATTTTCGTAAAAAGCCCAACAAACAAAGTTATAATTGGATGTGTTCACACATAAATCTAAAAATCTAAAGTTTTCTCTGGCTATATGAAATAAATGTGTTCTTCATTAGAGAAGTCGAGGTAGTAATGTCCACTGGCTGTCCTTCCGTTGTTCTGGGCATGTGTTTCAATATCGACTTTTTTAATTTGTATCAAATATTTAACAGGTGCTTCTTCCTCAGCACGCTTTCTCTTTATGGAGGTGCGACGACTTCCACAGAATGTACATTAAAATTCCGGCAAAGCCACAGTTAACTTCCCATTCTGGTTTTCCGCTGGTTTAGGTTATTGGGAATGTTAACATCGATGGTTTCCACTAACCATCTTAAAACTATATTATGGTGCTAGTTTCTGTCAAGTATTTGTATTACCTTTGTGTGTGTGTATTTGTGTATGTATGCCTAATCAATCATCTTCATAACGTTTGTCTTAATGTTTGTTCTTTCATCTCTTCTAGGTACTACGAAACAGGATCTATTAAGCCTCGTGCGATAGGAGGCTCCAAGCCCCGTGTAGCCACCACGCCTGTTGTACAAAAAATCGCCGATTACAAAAGGGAGTGCCCCAGCATATTCGCTTGGGAAATCCGGGATCGACTTTTATCGGAGCAAGTTTGCAATAGTGATAATATACCCAGCGTAAGTGCCCGATTAGTCCATATGATTATCCAACGGTTGCCACAGAAGTTCCGTTTGCGAGGGGGTCGCCAAATATTCCAGCTGGGATTAACATTAACAAAGCCTAGCTGTGTTAATAGACACACACATAGACACAGATTCACACACCACGGCTTGGGCGAGTGTGCAGGATAGCTGGATTCCTGCCCATATATATGATCCGATACGAATGGGAACAAAATGTGCAGTGAATGCAAGAGTAGAGTAGAGGAACGGCCAGCCTGAAAGCCGGCAAAGGCAGACGGTGTGCCAGTACACACAATCACAATAGATTAAGTAATTTTCATACAATGCCTGCCCACCGTTTTTAAAATGGATTACAATTCGTATACTCGGCGACCTCTACTTTAAGAGGCCCACTTCGTTTTTGTTTTCTTTTTACATTTTCGTCTTTATGTTGCGATGCTGATCCGCAAAAGATATTTTCATTGTATTTCTCATCGAAACCGAAACAATTGTATCGCATCTGAACTAGTTCAGCTAATCCTCCTCAGGAGAGAGTCCTTCTTTAAGAAAAGTTAAGCGCTTCGGCTTCGTCTTGGTGGCATTAAGTGTATTCTGGCGCACGCACACACGTACACGCACGGAAGAACCTATGAATGCACGAATGCAAGCATCTACTTAGGGATCCTCACAAACAAGCGACAGATAACAAAGCCTACAGCTCGCGATGCCGCAATGCCACAAAAGTGGGGCTGAAAAGGACTCGTACGTCGACAATAAGTAAAGAGGGGAATATTGATAGTATGGGCTGGATTATTCATTTTATTGATTCAGAAATATGCTGAATAGTATTATTATGTAGGGAACTCCAAACCGCATAAATAATTGTTTGATGATTATAATCGCGACTAGAAAAGAAGATAATTCGATTTGCATATGGCAAGGTCTTGTTCAAACCATGTGTCGTCCATATAGTCCATGTCGTCCATACTCGTAATTGGTCGTATAATCTTCATCTTCCTGAAAACAATGAAACTCTTGAGTTAAGTGGAAAGTAAAGGAAGAAAGAAAGGCTAACTTCGGGTAACCGAAGCTTACAGATTCAGTTGATATTCGGTCAGCATACGTAGAGGCTTCTACGACTGACACGTTCCAAAAACAGGGTGTACTAAGATTACATTCCGAATCGGTCAGTTATATGGGAGCTATATGATGTAGTGGTCTGATCGGCTTTGATCAGCTGACCAACCAATTTCGCTATACTAAGAGTTCATTCCGAATCTGTCGGCTATATGGGAGCAATATGATGCAGGGGTACAGTGAAGCAGAAAGAAGCCTATGGTAAAAATTTCAACTCGATAGCTGTAAAACTGAGAGACTAGTTCACATAGAAACAGACGGATACACAGACGGACAGCCAGGCCGACTGATCAAGAATAAATATATATTCTGGAGATGTTTCCTTCTAGGCGTTACGAATATCGTGACAAAATTATAATACTCTCTGCATGGGGATAATAAGAATTTTCCATACTTTATAATTTGATTAGGCCGAAGGAGTCTTTCAGTTTGCTTTCGCTGTTACCAACAACAAGTCCCCTATGAATACATCATGATGACACATCACGATGACATATTTCGTGACAATTTGGTAAAATTTTCATACCTGCACACCCAACCGATCTGCCAAATTGCATATCCAGGGGCTAATTATTACAGGCAAATCAAGCAAATAATTTTGTATATATTTAAGCAAGTTTAAACAGTTCTCTATTTAAATTTCTACTCATGTACATAGGGCAACAAAACTGATGCCAAACCTAAGCCTGGATCCAAACGATAAAAACCTTTGATGTTCTTTGAAGTCTTTGTGTGGACATCTAAAGCGACCAGAAACTCACAATAGTCATTGCGGCACAACGTCGACTCGATTGTGCTTGTGCCAAATGAAGAACGCAGGCAGGCGTTCAGAATTGAGCAAGAAATGTCACCATACATATACATATCTCCGCTTTTGGACGCGTGGCAACACTTAAAGACCAACAAAGTGGCATTTTTCATGTTCTATGCTCAAGCTCCATGTTCTTGTTAATGACATTCTGTGAACATTTTGTGTTTGTACACTGTATGCATAAAAAGCTTTAATTGATGAATTAAATTCAATTGTCACGTTGGGTCATTGACGAATTGCACTCACTACATACTTCCTATCGAAAGCCCCGAGAACTAGATCTCAATAATCATCAAAATCGAAAGAAGAAACACACTGTCTTTCATTTCATTATACACGTATTCTATATAGAGTAAACGAGTATATTGTATTCGTGCAAATTAATGTAACGGGCAAAAGGAAGCGTTTCCGACCCCATAAAGTATATATAGTCTTGGTCAGCATCATCAACGCACTAGATTCAGCCCTGTTCATTCATTCATTAATACATATATACAATCAAACAAACATAAACACAGACATCACACATGAATACATGCACACATATTATATCGTGCATACATGTTATATCATTGCTATGTAGGAGAGCTTATATAGGTTAGTCGTAGAGTAAGCGAGTGCATTATACTAGTGTAGATGTCTGTCTGTCCAATATGCAATAAATTGTAAGCACGAGTATCTTAGAGGCTTACTTGTTATTTTTATACTCGTGCAAAGAGTATTATAATACTGTCACTATATTTGTAGTGCATAGAAGGAAGCATCTCTGACCCCATAAAGTATGGTCAGCATGACAAGCCAAGTCGATATAGCCATGTCTGTCTATCCGTCGATCTACCCATGTCCTTCTGGCCGTCCGTATGAAATCCTACATCTCGGAGACTATAAAAGCTAGAGTCAGGTGATGTTCTATACACGGACACGTACTCGAACATAGATTCCTCCTCATTTATGCCAGGCACAAATCCACATGTACATATGTAGCTATGTAAGTACATATCTATGCATACACACGCCAACTCCCTTTCACAAAGGCGAATGAAAATGGCCCTGTTCAGTTGGGAGTAATCGCCTGTCATTTGCCGAAGAAGAAGGACGTGGAAGTGGATGTGGAGTGCTGTCGCTGCCGCTTTCTGGTTTGCCTGTCTCAGTTTTTAGTCCGGTTAATTCTTTAGCCGCGATATGCATCACTCATTTTTCGGTTCGCTGCTCTTGCTCCGCTCTGAAGCTGCTAGCCGTGTGTAGACCGTACATACATACACGCATATAAATACACATACATGTATACACATACACATATACATACTCTAGCTGCTAAAAGGAAAAGAGGCTGAGGCAAAGTGACAAGAGGGATGTCGACGTGGCCGACAAACTCGACGCAACCTTACCACCAGTTTTTTCTTCATCCATATGTGCATATTTATACCCGTACTCCAGTAGAGTAAATGAGTATATTGTATTCGTGCAAATGTATGTGGAAGTGTATGAAGGAAGTGTCAAGACCCCATAAAATATATATATTCTTGATCAGCATCAACAGCCTAGTCAATCTAGCCATGTCCGTCTGTCCGTCCGTATGAAAACCTAGATCTCGGAAACTGTTAGAGGTAGAGACCCAATTTGGTATGTAGACTCCCCTTGTAGGCCGTCAGATCAAGTTTGTTTTTAAATTTTGCCAAGCCCCCTCCACCTCCCGCCCCCGCAAAAGGCTAAACTTTATATCTTCCACAAATCTTAACTAAATAAACTCGTTTTGTATATATATAAGCACATAATCTACCGATTTGCTGAGTTTTGTTAAGATTGGATAATAATTGTAGACGAAATCGTAAAAAAAGCATTTGGTATGAACCCCCCCCCCCCCCCCCCAAAAAAAAATGTTTTTGAGTGTGTTGAATATTGAATAAAAATGCTGAGTAGCGTTCTATATATATATATATATACATAACCCGGCGTGTATCACTACGCCTCCTCATGTTGATCTATGTTTGTGTTGTGCTAGAGATCTTCAGTGTATTTTTGTTTCGGTTTTGCTACATATAGATGTATATTTCTTCAATTATAAAAGTGAAATCGAATATTTTATTTGTAGAGGGTAAAATATTCTTGATCAGCATGATAAGCCGAGTCGGTATAGCCATGTTCGTCGTGTCTGGCTGTCTGTATCTATGTGAACTACTCTCTTAATTTTGAAGTTATCAACATATAATTTTCATCATTGGTTTCTTTTTGCTGTAAGCGCTCATATGTAAAAAAACGTCAAAAGTGATTTGAGAGAATCTCTTACTTGCAATCACTAGATATGTGCGTATGTCAGTTTTCCCGACATGAGAACATACTGTATGTGTGCATGTATGTGTATGAACGTGTTTTTGCGTCTGCCGGTAGCTGATATATTTATATATATATATATATATATATATATCCGTCTGTTCTGTATACTTGACTTTTATAATCGTCTAGGACAGGCGGATGAACAGACAGGCAAAGAGAGGGACTATAAAATAAATGGACCTTTAGTTATGCCTGTTGCACACATCTACACAAATGCAATATACACTTTGTATATTATTTGATGTGCCTTTTATTTTAGATATGAGCTCTTTTGTTTTATATGCTATTACAGCATACGCCTTTCCTTCGATTAAGTGTGATGATGTTCGATTAAAGCGAAGCCTCTACTTCTTCCAATGTGCTCTTGCACTTGCTTCACATTTTATTCTTCTCCAAATTCCGAATGATCAGGATATCGATTGATGTCGACGTATAATTTTGAATTTGTAAGATTGCAAGTGTAAGTGTTGCAACTAAGGAGAGTAAATGCGATAGCTGCCTGCCGTCGTAGTTAGCTCTACATCTATCCTTCTCCTACTGCCGCAGAAGCACGTGATTGGCCGAATGTCGTAAGCCAATCGCAGCGGACGGCACTCGCACTCGTGTACTGCCGCAACCGTGGTAGATTCGGGAGAAACAACAACAAGAAGCACACGCAAACTCCCAAGCATGTGCTTGTGATTGTGTATGAGCATGTAACTTTAAGTACTACATGTTTATGTACGCACAGGGATAAGTTGAAACGATTTGTCAGTCCCAGTCTCTTTCTCTCCTCTGTTTTTGTGGACCCTGCTCTCATTTTTGCTCTAAATTCGTGTGCGTTTTAATTTTAATTGCAGGTTTCATCTATAAATCGGGTGTTACGCAATTTGGCATCGCAGAAGGAGCAGCAGGCGCAGCAACAGAACGAGTCCGTCTATGAGAAGCTACGCATGTTCAATGGGCAATCAGGCGGATGGGCCTGGTATCCGAGCAACACAACGACGGCACACCTAGCCTTGCCACCCACGCCCACAGCGGTGCCCACGAACCTGTCTGGCCAAATAGCCCGCGAGGAAGTTACAAAGCGCGGTAAGAACTTGCATATACAAATGTAATGATTTTGTTCTGCTCTCCTCATTAAGTCTGTCCGTCCAAGCTTTCTTCGTTTCTGTTTGTCTTTCTACAAGATATAGAGGCGACATGATCATCAGTCGAGGCTATATTCGACATGCACACAGAACAGTACTGCGCAGTGCACAGTTTTTTTCTGCCTGCGTAGCCTATCGCCAATACAATGCGTACTCATATATAAGTTTGACTATATAAATTTGCAATGTGTGAAAATAGTTTTCTACCGCTTTTTGCGAACAGCGTGCTTGAATACGCGCTTTGCATCTCCGCTTGTAAAAACCTTTGATGATTTTCCAAAAATGCGGCATTAATTGTATACGATACATGATGCCGACAACGGAAATTTGTACATAAACATACCCAGCACCATGGGCTTTAAAATAGAAAGCTCGATAATTTCCGCTTTGAACGCATTTCTTCAAAAAAAGGCCCGTAAACATAATGAAAATTTATGTAATGAAAATTGTAATTCCTTATTCGCTTGGCCAGTTAAAAGTAGATAATATATCAACAGTAATCTGTTAAATTGCATTGAAGAGCACTTGGTGTTACGGCTCGCAGGAGGAGGAATAAGGGTGACGGTAACGGGACGGCGACCCACCCAAGCCAAAGCGTAACCCCAACCCTCCTTGAAGTTCTAGCGGCGGCAACAACATCAGTGGTTAAGACATTTCGTAACATCAAAACCGAAAACATTTTGTCACAGATGATCAAACATCGAGGAAAACAAATAGCTAATTTGTTGGTCATTTGTTATTTGCCATTAAATCTAATTGAGGCTCGCCATTTGGCTTCTGTTTGGCTGTTGTTTGCTTTGGCTATGTTACGATTGTTTTTGTTTATTTAGAGATCGATTTTTATCCCCGACATATGTTCATGTTCATGTATATATCCCCGTCCGCTTAAACTCAACCCTCATCCCAGACAAATCGTCATTCACAATGACATGTATTTTGCCTTTTGTAAGTCTGTTGATGTTTAAGGGAATGATTTTTTCCCCATTCTAATTGAGATTCCGTTTCGAGTTTTGTTGAGATGTATAACATTAGATAAGAAAGGGTAGGCCAATCGGCAAAATGAGTATTAAATGCCTAGCCATTCGAACAAAGGGACTAAATGAGTGGCTATTCAGACAAACACTTCGATGTTATATTCGTACATAGATGTCTACATACTTGTTTAAGTTAGACAGTCGTTCATAAAGTGTACACTCGCCAATCAATTGGCATCACACAAACAAATATTATGGATCGAATCGAAGACTGTTCGAAATTCAAATTCCACATACACACAAAAAACAGGTAAGAACGCTATAGTCGATATTCCGACTATAAGATACTCGTACTCATCATTTATTTAATATTCGACACGCTCACGGGTATGCAAGGGTTTGTTTTTATACTTGTACTCTAGTAGAGTAAACGAGTATATTGTATTCTTGCAAATGTATGTAACAGGCAGAAGGAAGCCCTCGGCCCCATAAAATATATATATTCTTGATCAGCATTAACAGCCGAGTCGATGTAGCCGTCTGTCCGTCCGTATGAACACCTAGAGACTGTGAGAGCTAGAGAGACCCAATTTGACGTCTTGTGGGGCGTCAGATCAGTTTTGTTTTTAAATTTTGCCACGCCCTTTCCCGCTCCCGCGAACCGCAAAACCTTATATCTTAAACAAATTTTACCGCATTCAGTTGGTTTGTATATGTATAAGCACATAATCTACCGATTTGCCTAGTTTTGGTAAGATCGGATAATAACGGTAGACAAAATCCTAAAAAACATTTTGCATAAAAACACCCCAAGCCAAAAAAAAATGTTTTCTGAGATATAAGGTTTTTATCGATTTATGGGGCCGGGGCAAGATTTTAGAACAAAGTTGATCGGACGATACATTAGGGGAGTCTACATACCAAATTTGGTAACTAGCACTTATGTCCGTCTTCCGTCCGTATGAACACGTAGATCTCGGAGACTATAAGAGCTAGAATAACCAAATTTGGTATGCAGACTCCCCTCATAAGGGCGTCAGACGAAGTTTGTTTTTTATATTTGCCCCGCTCCCTCCCGAACTTGCAAATCTACAAAAACCTTATATCTCATACAAATTGTAACGCATTTAGTTGAAACTCGGTTTTTATATGTATTATCACATAATCTACCGACTTCATTAAGATTGGGTCATAATTGTAGACAAAAACGTAAAAAAACTTTTTTTCCCAACCTCAAAAAAAACAAAAATTTAAAAGTGTTACTTTTGAGTGTGTCGAATATTAAACAAATGCTGAGTACGAGTATCTTATAGTCGAAATATCGACTATAGCGTTTGTTTCTTAATACATTGATTTTAATATCTTACACTGTAGTATTTAATTAAATGTTATTCATTATACTCGTACTCTAGTAGAGTAAACGAATATATTGTATTTGTGCAAATGTATGTAAGAGGCCCCATAAAGTATATATATATTCCTGATCAGCATGCCAAGCCATGTCGATCTAGCCATGTCCGTCTGGATGTATGAAAATTTGTATCTCGGAGACTGTAAGAAGTAGAGTCACCAAATTTCGTATGCACGTTCCTCTTGTGCAGACGCAGATCAAGTTTGTTTTCAAATTTGGCCGCAAATTGATTGTTGTCACAATTGTTGTCATATTTAATTAAAACTCGGTTTGTAAATGTGTACTACCAAATTTCATTATAATTGTAAATAAAATCGATGAGAACTCGTTTTGTTTTCGTATAATGTATAGTTAAGCGAGGTGATGATATTGTAATTGTGTGTTAATCTATTGTATATTTAACACAGATCTCTACCCTGGCGATATATCCCACCCCAACTCGCACGAAAGTACATCAGAAAACTCAGATCACAATTCATCCGGCGACGAGGATTCTCAGATGCGTCTCCGACTGAAGCGGAAACTGCAGCGCAATCGGACATCGTTTACCAACGAGCAGATTGATAGCCTCGAGAAAGGTGAGTGACTCACTCATTATCTAGAGTACTACCCCAAACCCATAGTCATACTCTTGGCGACTACCACTTGAATTGCAGAGTTTGAACGGACCCACTATCCGGATGTGTTTGCCCGGGAAAGACTTGCGGAAAAAATTGGTTTGCCAGAGGCACGTATTCAGGTTTGTCTTTCAGTTTCGTTTCATTCTATTCTGTTTTCGTCGCACGTTTAGTTTTATAAGTAATACTCGTAATAATTTCCATTGTTTTCACTAGTTGACCTTTTCGTTTTTGTATCTCCTGGGCCTGGGCCTTTCGTTGCTATGGTTCGATCTGCTGCAGCTACTCTTCCTAGTTCTGGAATCACGCATCATAGCCATAACCCCATAATTTGCAAGTGAGATAAAGTGGACTAAACACTCTTCATCGAAATTATTTCCAATTCATCTCCAAGCGATACATCCCTATGTTACAAACATAGGGCCTCCTGTTGTGGCAGCTCAGCGCCAAGATGTAACTGTAACTGAATCATCCAATATTATTTGTCGATACGCCTCTTAACCACACACGAGTCGCAACTGGCATCGGCAAGTTGCAAGTCAACCCTCAAGCCCCGAGGCTGAATTTGCTATTTATGATTAATGCTTTTTAGACTTGCACGCATACTCATAAGGACTCCGGTTCCGGAGTCTGCAGCATGGAACTCATGTTCTCGTGTGTTGAGCTCAGTTTTAGGCATTCATCCTCCAGCGATGATTATTTGTATAAGTGAATAAAAACAATTTGACTGTAAAAACACTTGAAAAGTCCTTGCGATTTCAACTGCTGCCGGGGATGATGCAAAGATTGAGAACAGTCAAGGAGAGCACGGGCCAGGGACGAAAAAAGTAATAAATGTCATGACGAAAAATATTAAAGCGCAAACATTCATTGTAATCCCAATTCCGCATTCACATTCACCCTTTCACCTTCGCGCAGCCGGTAAAACTCACAAACAGACAGCAATGTCAAAAACTAAAGTCCGCGTTTTTTATACTCTTTCAGAGGGTATTATAATTTTGTCACGATATTTGTAACGCATAGAAGGAAGCCTCTCCGACTTAATAAAGTATATATATTTCTTGATCAGCATGACACGCCGAGTCGATAAAGCCATGTCCGTCTGTTTCTATGCGAACTAGTCTCTCAGTTTTACAGCTATCGATCTGAAGTTTTCACCATAAGCTTTTCTACTGCTCATATAAAAATCGTTACTACATCTGACCACTATGTCCATATACCCCCCATATAGCTGAGTGATTTGCAATGAAAACTGTTAGTGCACAAAACTTTTTTGTTTTTTACCCGAATCGAAACATATTTGGTACGTGTCAGTTTTAGAAAACTTCACGTCCACGTCTGCTGACCAAGTGTGATGCCAATGTCTCAATACAAATAGTACCTCAATTCGCATTACGCTGTCTGTGTGAGAGGGAGCGAATAATTACCGAATTTGTTCAGAATGGAAACAGCACAATGCTATCTCTTTCTAACATCGAAAGCAAAACCAAACAGATACGTATATGCTGTATGTGTTTAAGCATAAGTACATATGTAAGGGCGTGCAGCAAAAGCGTTTTACAGGGAGCCCGGTCAGAATCGAGCTACAAAGCTGTCCTCTGTACACAAATCAGCAAGGGTATGTTAGCTTCGAGTACCCGCAGTTGGCCATCCTCTCTTGTTTTGGTTTTATGTTGCTTTTGATTTTGAAGTCGCTTTGTTGAAGCCATTGTTGCCGTTGCGTTTGCTTTGCGTTTCCATTGTTTCGAGTATTTGCGGCGCGGATTGAACGAATTGTGACACTTGTGTATATTTATTAACATCAATGGGATGGGCGGCATTCATCGACTGCCCACCCGTCCACATCCGCCCCGCTTACCGAGCGGCGACAACAAGAACAAGAGCAATAGCAATAACAATATTTATTTAGTTTGAGTATGTGTGCTTGCATAGTTGTTAATGAGTTACTATAAATAATGCTCTTGGCGTAGTATCCACATCGGTCATCGCCTCAAGTCACGCTATCTGTTTTACCCGTCGTTGCTCGATCTCACTTTGTTGTGTACTATACAAATTCTAGAATTTAAAAACTTGAATATTCTTAAAACAAGTATGAATAATTCTTAAATTCAAAATAACGGTTAATCGTCTTCTATTAGAAATATAAAGCTTGATCCAAGTCCGACATTTTTTTTCATCGGGACGTTCCACTTTTAAGTGGACCCACGATACCAAGCCATGTGGCTTGTTACGTGCGAAGCCCAGTCTAGAAAGTCCCACCTACAGCCCAACCTGCCGAGGGGCGCAGCCGCATTATGAGCGACACGAATCGCGAAGACAGGAAAAAAGCAGACTCGCTCGCTCACTTTCAATGAAAGGAAAAACTACAAGCCATAAACAATTTACATTATCTACCGGCTAGATGCGTTATTAATAGAGATAAACGTAAGCAGATAATTGTAATTACAGCAAAGGGCACGAAAATATTCAAGAAGGCGATAGTTTAAATTACAGTACAGATAGGAACATAATTTCTAGTAGTTCTACGAGGAACACAAAAACTAATTTGGCTAATTAAAGACGGCTAGTCAAATTCACCATTGATCACTATATGTATAAACACAACATTAAGCATAATTCTACGATTTTCAAGAGATGGAAAGTTTAGTAGCGGGAGCTAACTTGAATATGAAGGGAGGGGGCTATTGGGGTCCCCATTCAACCCACGGAGAGCAAACAGTAAACATTTCTTTTGAACAGATTCAAAGCGGTCCTGGTGACACCAAACACACGATGCGTACTCCAAAATAGGTCGGACCAGAGAAGTATGCAGTAGTTTAGTTGTATAAGGATCATCGAATTCCTGCTATCATCGCTTTATGAAACCCAGAGCACCCATAGCCTTATTGACGGTAATTAAAAAAACGACATACTTTGCATTTAGAACAGTTGAGAACACCACGATTGGAAAGAATCAAGGTCATCTTGCAGCCTAAAGTGGGAGGAAGAGCGTTACAGGACAAGCAAAGTTCAATGGCGTCGGCTTACATAAGTACACGGGAATGGAGTAGAACCTGAGGCAAATCGTTAATAAGGTGAATAGAAGGAAACCAAGGTTGGTATCCTGCGGTACCCCTGATGTAACCCTAAGGGGCTTAGAGTAAGAGGTTTTAAAAGAACTTTCTGAGTTCTGAGATTAAGGTAGTCGGAAATTCACTTAAGAAGATGGGATGGGAAGCCAAGAAGCCAATTTATGAATAAGTAAACAGTGGTTTACCGAGTCAAATGCTTTGCTGAAGTCAGTGTAAATGAAGTCAGTATTACAAAAGAAGAAAATTCTAGTAAATTAGTGGTGGTAGACCTACGCTTCATAAGCCCATGCTTATCAAATCATAGAACCACAAGAATGTTGTAACTGTGACGTTAATATTTTTTCAAAAAGCTTAGGAATATCAGACAGTTTTGATATACCTTTGTAGTTTTGCTTATGGAGAGGAATATTGAAAGTCTCCTTCCAGAGAGAAGGGAAGGACGAGGAATTCAAAGATAGATCAAAAAGATTCCAAATCGGCTTACAAAGCTCATCACCCCGGAACACCATCAGGACCAGGAAAAAAGTTGGGCTTAATTGACAAGTTCATTAAGCAAAAGCAGACTGACTGTAGAGACCACTGAAATGGAAGTTCATTTAGAGTTTAGATTTAAGGCTTCTTACATTTTGGTAGGCAAGATGAAGCTAGTTTTTTGGCGCTATATTAGAGTCTAATCGGTATCCGATTTCTAGTTCTAGCTTTAAACTTTTTCACGACAAGGTGCTCAGGCCAGAAACGTTTTTTGACAAATTGCGTCAAATCAGTCGTCCGGAACACCTATATTGACAGAAGCTTTATTACTTAAACTTAGCATTTCGTGTACTTTGTAATTTCAGCTTGCTATTACAGCTTCAGTCTAAAGAGGTAGCTGCAAAACAGTGACCTTTTTAAAAATGTTGAATTGCTAACTTTGGAGCATTAACTGATGTGCCGCTCTTTTTGTTGACATAAGTAAAGTAAATCACTTAATTTTGAACCTGGGATAAATTCAAAGATTTCAAATTTTTTCAAATTGTGCTTGTTTTATAAAAATTTGGATTTTTATAGAATTATAAAACATAATATTCATTCTTATTTTACGAATTTTTATACTCGTACTCTAGTAGAGTAGACGCGTAAATTGTATTCTTGATCAGGAACAACAGCCGAGTCGATATAGCCAAGTCCGTTTGTCTGTCCGTACGAACACCTAGATCAAGTTTCTTTTAACCTTTTGCCACGCCCCTCCCGCCCTCGCAAATCGATAAGCTCTTTATATCTCCCACAATTTTTAACAGATTTAGTTAACACTCGGTTTATAAGTATTAGCATATAATCTACATAAAGTGTTGCATACTTTTGACTGTCTCGAATATGAAATAAGTGCTGAGTACGAGTATCTTACAGTCCGTATATCGACTATAACGTTCTTATTTGTTTTTATTGGCTAGGGAAGTAATCAGATTTGATTTTAGTCCAACGTGTTCGAGTTAGTAAAAAACATTCTTAGTATAAGTATTCTCGGACTTTTTTTCTTTTGAAAGTTCTGAAATTAACAATTTCAAGATTAAATTTTCAAGAAGGAAAATACTTGTTTCAAGAAAGTCAATGGTTATTTCGAATTCCTGACTGTCAGACTGATGAAGCATACATTTATATATTATATCTGGTCGGAAACGCTTCTTTCTATCCACTGAAAACTTCCTCTCCAAATGAATATAGTCTTTTGTGAATAGACTTGTGCAAATCAAAATATTGAGCGCACAAGCTACTAAACTATGAATCCTTCTACATTCTCTCTCTCTCTCTCTCTGTCTCTCACTGTACTCTTTAAAGAGTAGAGAAAATTGTTATCATTAATAATAAAGAATTAGTTATGTAGCTTTCTGTGAAACTTTCTTTACTTGCCAAAATATCGATTTATTCCGATCATATCTAATGTTCCATTGGAGTAATGATTCTTGATTTGAAATCGAACGCCTCATATTTTAAATTATTGTGGCTATGTGAATATGCCTATGACAACATCGAATTACTTAAGTCAGAGTTGTGTTGGTCACAACTGTCACACTGGTTGAAGGAGTCCAATAAACTTCATAGCGCTTTAACTTGATTTAAAAATCACAAAGATCAAAGATTTCAAACTCGATTAAATGTTTATATATCACATTTAAGTTCTATGGCAGCAAAACTTCATAAGTCCTTATGCGAATTGCATGAGGTTTGGCTCTCTTTGTATATATATATATATTTGTGTTGTTAAGGTGCTATTTATGCAATGTACGGATTAAACTCTTCTTAAATAACAAAAAAAAAAAAATGGCAGCAAATGCGTCAGCTCAGAAACCAAATGTCACAGTTGCTGCTGAACACATTACTCAGGATATCGGTGCTGTTATAGAGCTATCTAGGAAGTCATAAACAAAAGCATTGGGAAAATCACCTTGCGACATCAGTAGCAGAATATTTTGAACGGGCTTTATAAATCCCATATTTAGACTCACTGATTATATCGCTGAAAAACAGATTTTCTGAAGAAAACACTTCATCCAGCAAATATGCTTAAACTTGAAACCTTCGATTTTATGTTGCAAGCTGCCATCTTTAAAACGCTTTATTCTTTGAATGCGTTTGACCGCATGCTTCACAGCAGAGCTTTGGTACAATCTTTGAAAAAATAAAAATGTAAGCAATTTGTCTGAGTTACAACTTTGCGAGATTTCACAAAATGCTTTTTAAATTTTGGTGTACTCAATTAATTATATTTTCTCTTAGATCCTTTGTCTATTGAGCGTTCACAGAATAATGGTAGAGGACAATAAGGTACTAATACGTGCAGAAGTTTTCAATCACTTTTAATTACAATTTAATTACAATTTAAATAAATGTGCGGATTAAACATTTTTATACCATGAGTTTTGCAACGCACAGAAGGAAATATATATATTCTTGATCATCATGACGAGGAGATTCGATATAGCTTTGTTCGTCCGTCTGTTGATCCGTATGTTTCAAGACAAAGATCTCAGACGCTTTGAAGACAGAGTTCATTCTAGAAAAAATGTTTATATGGGACCCATATGATATACTTGTCCGATCTAAATAAGGTGAATGAAGCAACTGGTAAAAATTTTAGCTCTCTAACTTTTAAGACTTCTGAGATCTTGGAGTTAAAACAGAAGGACATAGCTATATCGATACCCCTTGTTGTGTTTATCAAGAATATATATTTATGGTATATTAATTAATTTTTTGTAATTTCTATATAAATTATATCAATGGTTTTCATATTTTGAGAACATCGATCGAATCTATTTCCGAGTTCACAGTAGCAGTGAGAATGTTGGATACCATATGCTCGAAATTACATAAAATTTTAGTTTAAATCGACTATTTTTACGTCTAAATATTTAAAACTGTAGGCAGCGAAGTCTTAAATTTTAGGTAAAAAATTGCACAATTATTATATTTATAGGAAATGATTGCCTAAAATTGTAAGACAATTTTTATACTCGTACTCTGGTAGAGTAAACGGGTATATTGTACTCGTGCAAACATATGTAACAGGCAAAAAGAAGCGTTTCCGACTCCATAGAGTATATATATTGCTGATCAGCATCAACAGCCGAGTCGATCTTGCCATGTCCGTCTGTCCGTCCGAATGAACACCTAGATCCTGGAGACTATAAGAGGTAGAGTCACCAAATTTGATAGACTCTTTTTGTGGTGAATGGGCAACCCCCCTCCTAATCCCGCAAATAGATAAAAATCTTATCTATATGAACAATTACGTAATTACCCTTGTGAGGCGCCAGATCAAGTTTCAAAATTTTGCCACGGCACCTCCCGCCCCCCCAAGATCAAGTTTATTTCAACATTTTGCCACGGCCCCTTCCGCTCCCGCAAATCGGTAGTCTTTATATCTCCCACAATTTTTTATTTAGTTAAAAATTGGTTTATATGTGTTAGCAAATAATCTACCGATTTGCTAAATTTCATTATGATCGGATAATAATTGTAGGCAAAATCGCAAAAAAAAAATGTTGTATGAAAGCACTGGTGGTGGACCAGAAAAAAATCACAAAATGTTGCATACTTTTGAGGGTCTCGAATATTAAATAAGTGCTGAGTACCAGTATCTTATAGTCGATATCTTGACTATAGTGTTTTTACTTGTTTTTATTGGCTTCGGAATTAAGCAGATTTGATTTCCAAAACGTACTCGAGTTAGTAAAAAACATTCTTAATATATATGTATTCTCGGACTTATAAGAACATCCTAGAATTAAGAATTTCAAGATTCAAGATTTTTCGTAGCTGATGAATTTTTGAGAAGGAAATAATTGATTGTTTCTCTGAGTGTAGAGGCTTCTAACACTCATCCTGTACCAAAGTTGATTTGATTTGTTCATTGTAAAACAATAGCTTCTATGGGAGCGATTTGATATAGGCCCCTCCCGCCCCTCAAATTCTTAAAATCTTTATATCTCCCACAACTTTTAATGCATTTAGTTGAAACTCGGTTTATATATGCATAATACATAACCTCACGATATGGCTTGTTCCGTTAACATAGGATAATAATTGTAAAAAAAAACATTTTAGATGAGGGCATTGCATACTTTGGAGTGTGCCGAATACTAAATAAATGCTGAGTACGAGTATCATATAGTCGGTATATCGACGACAGCCTTATTACATGTTTTGCATGATTCATCTTTATAAATCATTGCTTTGCATTAGCTATTGTTAAATGTCATAGTGACAAAATTGGACACAAATTGAAATTGAAAGGCAGCTTATTCTTTTGCTGTATCTGTTCCTTGCCCTTGTTATGCCGACATCGACCCGCATTTCAGTTGTTATGCATAAAAAATATAATTTGTTTATTTCTTATTCGAGTTAATTAATTAAGAGCGTTGCCTTTGATTATTTCAATTCACCGGTGCTAATGTTGGATCAAGTATATATTTTCAATTTGTTCTTATTTACATTTTCATACACGCCACTCTCTAGGTTTGGTTTTCAAACCGACGAGCAAAGTGGCGTCGAGAGGAAAAGCTGCGCACCCAACGTCGCTCCGCTGATAATGTGGCTGGTAATGGAGGGAACGGGACAGGGGCTGTGTCAGTGGGAGGCGCTAACAACAACGGACGAACCAGCACAAATAATCCCACCAATGCCGGTACAGCAACTGCATCCTCAGCTACAACGACGAGCAACTCCACGGCGGGCATTGTGAGCTCAGGTGGAGCTGCAGGCTCAGAGGGAGCTCCTTCTGTAACCCATCCAGGCGGCAATAGCACCTTAGGCGAGACTTCAAATGGCCCAACTGTGAGTCGTTCACAAACGCAAGTGATTCACAACTTCTCAATGGGACATTTGCAGATACTCGGCGGCGATGCTGGAGCGGCCCATGCGAACTCTGAGAGTCCACCGCTGCAGGCCGTGGCACCGCGTTTACCCCTAAACACTGGTTTCAACACAATGTACTCGTCTATCCCGCAACCCATCGCAACCATGGCAGAGAACTACAAGTAAGGCGCACTCTTCTGGCTTATAATTTTTCTATTTAATTTGAATGGCAATTATCGACAGCTCCATGACGTCTTCATTGAGTTCTATGACGCCCACATGCCTGCAGCAAAGGGACAGTTATCCATATATGTTTCATGACCCACTGTCGCTGGGATCTCCATACGGGGCTCATTCGCGAAATGCGCCTTGTAATCCAGCAGCTGCGCACCAACAGCCTCCACAGCATGGCGTCTACGGCAACAGCACGACAATGCCATCAGCTAATACAGGTAAGCAAATGACCAACTTATATAGTAAGAAACTTCATCTTTATAACTATGAAATAGCTATCTTTAGCAACAATTAGTATCAAAGAAATTAAATCAAATGATTTAACAACCACTTTCGTAATTATTTAAGATGTGGTAAGATATTCAAATATCGTTATATCATTAATATGTTGCGACTTCTTTTGGTTATTTGCAGGAGTCATTTCAGCTGGGGTTTCTGTGCCCGTGCAGATAACGGCCCAAAATGTATCGGACCTAACGGGCAGTAATTATTGGCCAAGACTCCAGTGATCCTCAATTTTTAATTTGCCAAAAGAGCTGCTCTCAAAGGCGGCAGCAGCCATAGCAACGAATATGAATAACGAGAACCCACCAATGATTATACCGCAATTGGCAAATGGCCCATCCATATACTTAAACCTTACGGAATTACCTACAGATGCAGCCGGTACCTCAACTCCAACACCAACGCCAACTCCAACTTCAGCTCCAGCACTGACGCCACCTATATCGCCTTCGTCGCAAGCCATTACCATATATGGCGGAATGAATTGCCATCTTCTTGATGGTCAGACCCCGCAAATGTTTCCGCATACATACGTGCCGACTCATTCCCTTCCCCATCATCATCCACATTCATATCACCATCTCCTTCCCCATCAGCAATAAGATCCCAGATCCCAGAGCCAGCTGTTTAGGTTTAGTAAATAGGCCAAACCAAATATGTATTATGTAATTACTTAATTATGTAATTATCTTAAGCATTAATGTACATAGGATATGTTGTGTGATGCACAATTGCTTATTTTATCATTATCATGGCTGCCTCTGTCATCCAAATTAGCATCTTTTATTTTAAATGTAATTTGTAACTATCTTCGGATAGAAGTGCTAGCAACAGAGCAATTGCCAATTTTGGTAGGGAAGGCTTTTGAAAAGTAAAGGACGACCGGTATATCTGCTAGATCCCGAGATTCCCGGCCGGTCCCAAAACTCTACATTTCTATTAAAACCAAATATAGGGTGATGATTCAAATTAATTGTTACGATCTAATCTCAAAATGGAATAACTTTTATTTTTACCGGATGCTTTTTATTTTTGCTCGCTGAGGTCATTGAACTGACTGTATCAGAATAAACAAAAGATAATCTTAATTTGATCCAGATCAGGCTACTTTATAACCAGATATATATATATATATTTAGTTATGATGTGAATGGTATGTAAAGTTCGGCAAGCCGAAGCTTGCTTCGTTTCGTGTTTTTTTATGTTTACTATTTTTTTGGAATTGTAAAAAAATACCTTGAACCCAAGCAGAAAAAGCAGAAAAGAAAGTTCTGATGAAAGCGGGTATGTCTTAACGAAATCGAAACGAAATGCAACGAAACAAAACTTAATTTCCATTACCATGTCCATGGAGACATTTTGGTGCCAACAAAAACAGTACAGCCAAGCGCCACTGACACCTCCCTTCCCTTTAACTTGTAAGCCTTCAGTTCTACGTTTACGAAAATTAAATTACGAGTAAATTATATGGAATCGATATTTATGTATGAATTTATGTATTTATTGTACTACGAGTATCATTAACTTAACTTATGGTTCGAATTTATATATAGAACAAGTCGGTATAACATTTCAGATGTTTTCAAACAGATGTAATAAATAAATTCGTAATGCATGATATTGAATGTACGTAAGATGTGTTTTAATTATCGATTATCGCGCTCTAGTATAGTATATTGTATTAGTGCATATGTATGTAACGGGCAAAAGGAAGCGTTTCCGACCCTATAAAGTATATGTATTCTTGATCAGGAGCAACAGCCGCGTCGATCTAGCCATGTCCGTCTATAAGAGCCAGAGTCATCAAATTTGATATGTAGTCCCCTAGTGTGGCGTCAGATTAACTTTGTTTTAACAATTTGCCCCGCTCCTTGCCGCTCCCGGAAACCACATATGTACGATGTACACATACGAAAACTCAAGATTTCGATATGCATATGTAGATAACTCAATCTACCGATATAGATATGTCGACAGTTGAATATATCGATAATTATAAGCGTTGACTTAATTTATCAGTGTACATATATCGATAAGCCAAACCGATACATAGTTTATGACGATCGGTCTAATGAGTGCAGATATGATGAATTCTCAATATATTCTGTATGAAAGTCGGTGCCACGCCCATTTTCCCAAAACAGTATTATATATTAGCCCTTGACTTTCCTGTGGCCAAATTACTATACTGTACAAATTTCATTGCAATCCGTCCAATAGGTGCAAAGTTTTGACGAATTTGTATTATCGCCTATATGAGTGGGCGGAGCCACGCTTATTTTTCCAAAACAAAATATAGCCCTTGACATTCCAATGGTCAAGATTATTATATACCACAAAAATTTCATTGCAATCGGTAAAATGGGTGCAAAGATATGAGGAATTTTTATTATAGCCTATATAAGAGGGCTCATTTTTGCAAAACGATATGTAGCATTTGACCTTCCCTGGTCCGAATTAGTATACAGTACTAATCGGTTCAATAGGTGCAAAAATATGGGGAACTTTTATTTAACCCCCATATGAGGGGGCAGTGCCAAAGGAAGCGTTTCCGACTCCATAAAGTATATATATTCTTGATCAGGAGCAACACCGAGTTGATCTAGACATGTCCGTCTGTGTGAACACATAGATCTCGGGGACTATAAGAGCTAGAGTTACGAAATTTGAAATGTAGACTCCCCTAATGTTTCGTCAGATCAAGTTTGTCACGCCGCACTTTCTATGGTGGTCCCCATGCAAACTACCGCCCATTTTAGTGTTTTTATTTCATAGCTTTTTTGTTGGAGATTATGTGTCCTTAGTGGCGTCTACATCAACTGATCAAATTTGATTTAGATCGGGTCACTATATCATATAACCCCCAATAATTGATTTTTTCGGAATGAATAAAACATTTTTGGTTTTCTTCAAACTCGAACCAAATTCGATTTGTATTCATGGTGCTTTACGTCTGTAGACCAAATTTTATACAGATCGAGCAACTACATCATATGGCCCTCATAGAACTGATTTTTTCGAAATGAACACAAATGTTTGTTTTCCCTCCAAATACAGCCAAATTTGGTTTGCATTCATTTTAAGAGGCCAAACATTCACAGACAAAACTTTATTCAGATCAAACCACTATATAATATAGGCCTCATAACCGATTTTTCTGAATGAACACCAAATGTTTGTTTTTCATCCAAATCAAACCAAATTTGGTGTTTGTATATTTTATGAAACTGCACATTCACAGGCAAAATTTTATGCAGCTCGGACAATTCTATCATATGGCCCTAATAGACTAATTTTTTTTCATCCAAATGTAACCAAATTCGGTTTGCATCCATTTGAGGAGACCCTACGTCCGCTGGCGTGTTCTGATCTATCTGTTATATAGCTCCCATATAATCGATTGTTCTGGAATAAACACTTAGCAGCATAACTTTTCTGTTTTTTATCCAAATCAAAGCAAATTCGGTTTGCACCAATAAGAGGAGACCCTACGTCCGCTGGCCTGTTCTGATCAAGATCGGAGAACTATATCCTATATCTACCATATAACCGATTGTTCCGTAATTAACACTTAGGAGCATAACTTTTCTGTTTTTCATCCAAATTAAAACAAATTCGTCTTGTATCCCTTGTATCCACTCCATCCAGATTTGATCTAGATCCGTTATATATTTACAATGTATATGGTAGCTTACCTTTCTTGTCTTATTTTTTATTTATTTAATTAGGCCCCACGTATGTTGACCAAATTTAATTTTGATTCCGACCCCATAAATTATATATATTCCTAATCGGAAACCAAGTTTGGCACGTGCCAGTTTTAGAGCGGCGCAAAGACCCATCATGCGGAATCAAAACAAACACCGAAAGGGCTCTCTATTATACCCTTGTATACTCTTACTCTGATTCTTTCTCTCTCATTTACATGACTAATATTGGCTTTTCGTGTACACAAGCACAGTTAATGTCAAATCGAAAATTATAACATAGGCATTATGCATGTGTGTGTATGTATGTACAAATATCAACGCTGTAAAATTTCAAAGCATAAAATGTGCGAGTGCGTAGCTTGGTCTTTCTTTATTTACCTAATTTTTTGGAAATTTTCCAATAATTTTTAAATTTTCGTCTGCGTGTGGCACTCACGTATTGTACTACTACCGATTGTGACTTTCCACTTTATCATCTAGTTAGATTGTAAACAGTGTTAAATAATATTTATACGAGTTCGCGAGTAGTTTTTCGGAGTTTCCGGTTTCTGTGTTCGTGCTGCGTGTGTGTCGTTGCAGCTTCTGTCAGAAATGTATAATTGTAAAAACTTAATTACTTGTATTACAATAAATGACTGAAGTTTTAAGCAAAATATACCAGTGTATATATTTACATTTTTATTAGAAGCATAAGCAACAATGTTTCGCAATAACACTAAAATAACACTAAAAGTCAACAAGTAAGAACGCTATAGTCGACATAGGACACACGGACAAACGGGCATGGCTTCTTCCTTCTTTCTGTTACATACATTTGCACGAATACAATATACTCGTTTACTCTACTTGAGTACGAGTGTGTCGAATATAAAATAAGTAAAGACTATGAGTATTTTATAGTCGGAATATCGACTAAAGCGTTCTTACTTGGTTGTTCATTCATTCATGTTTGTTTTACATCCAAATGGAGCCAAATTTAGTTTGTATTTTAATCCATTTTAATTCTAGATATTCTATCTTTCGTATACCTAGTCCGCTCGATAGCTACAGTCCCCAGCCCGTACAGCGGCTGCCTAATGCGGACGCTTTAATGGGGATGGGTCCACAGGCCATTCGGGAGAGGGTGGATGAAACGAAAATTGAAGGTTCATCGTCTGCGCAAATGTCGGAAAATGCGTCCCCTGTCGAAGTTTCCAGTGTCGCGCCCTCAGTATCGTTGACTTCATCAGCCACTGCTGTGGCTGCCCTGCCTAGACCTCTCACTGGCATTCCAAAGCCGAAGATGGTCTTTATTTCTAGACTAGCCGTAGATTCTACCTCAGAAGATGTTTCCGCCTATGTACAGGCCAAAACTAGTTTACATAGAAAAGTAGAAAAGTTTAGGTTTAATGTTACGCGCAACATAGCTTCTTTCAAGATAGGTGTTCCGGACGACTATTTTGACAGAATCTGCATCTAGTCGTGAAGAAGTTTAAGCTAGAACTAGAAATCATATACCGATTGATTAGAATGCCTGCGGCCACACAGTCCGTACCCTATAACATGGCTCCAAAAACTAACTTTGTCAGTTTTGTTTTTGGTGATTTCAACATCTGTGATGACACGTGGTCCTCACTGATCGACTCAGCCGGTTTGATACCTTCAAAGCAACACGAATTTGTTGAAGGCCTACTTGAATTGCCCTTATCTCAAGTTAATTTTGTAAGAAACTCATTGCGAACTTAATTTGATATTTGCTTTTGAGCCTTCCTTTTCAATGGTCTCTTGAGTCAGTCCGCTTTTGCTTCCTGAAGACGCGTTTCACCCATCATTACACGTTACTATGGATATTTCTATTCCTGCTGTATCTTCATCATCCAACTTGTCAGCTAAAACATATTCATTTAGAGGGGCTGATTTCGCTAGTCTTAACAATGCCATCCTTCAATCAGACTGGTCATACTTGTACAATTGTACAGATATGGGCAGTGCGGTTGACTTATTTTACAAAATTCTTTATTCCATTTTTAAGGATTTGGTTCCGTTTGGTAGTCCTGTTAGGCTAAATA
The DNA here is from genome assembly GCA_037043425.1 of Hirtodrosophila duncani. NCBI lineage: Eukaryota > Metazoa > Arthropoda > Insecta > Diptera > Drosophilidae > Hirtodrosophila > Hirtodrosophila duncani. The sequence continues at coordinate 246,308 of JBAMBM010000837.1, forward strand.
AGCCTCCTTGGTTTACTCCACAGTTGTCTAATCTAAAAAATATCAAGTCTAGACTCTTTAAGAAGTTCAAAGTCTCGGGAAGGTCCTCTGACTATTCGCGCTATATTGCTGCTTGTTCAAGATTCACTGTCATTAATTCCGAATGGTCTAAAGGATATTTGCATCGCTGTAGGGCTCAATTTTCTCAGGACCCAAAACAATTTTATAATTTTCTTAATACAAAACGTAAAACATCTGTCCTACCTTCTTCATTGTTTCATTAACTTGGCATTGCCAACTTGTTTGCAGAGATCTTTCTTTCTTTTTGATCTATCTTTGAATTCTTCGTGTTTCCATTCTCTCTGGAAGGAGACTCAATATTCCTCTCCATAAGCAAAACTACAGAGGTATATCAAAACTGTCTGCTCGGTAAACCACTGTTTATTTATTCATAAGTGGGATCTTCTAGGCTTCCCATCCCATCTTTTTAAGTTGGATTTCCGACTACCTTAATCTCAGAACTCAGAAAGTTCTTTTTAATAACTCTTACTCTAAGCCCCTTACGCTTACATCAGGGGTACCGCAGGGCAACCACCTCGGTCCCCTTCTCTTCACCTTATTTATCAACGAATAGCCTCAGGCTAGCCTCACTCTTGTGTACTGATGTACCCGACGACGTTAAACTTTGCTGGTGCTTCAACGACTCTTCTTCCCACTTCAGGCTGCAAGATGACCTCGATTCTTTTCAATCGTGGTGCCAGGTCAACTTACTAAATCTCAACTGCTTTGTCGTAGCATACCGCTTCAAACATCGTCCCTTCTTATTGATATGCCCCTTGATCGAATCGACTGAGTTGATGACTTGGGTGTTCTTTTAGACCATACATTAAAATTCGACTTAGACATTTCAATTACCGTCCATAACGCTGTGCGTGTTCTGGGATTTATCAAGCGATGGTCGAAGGAATTCGATGATCCTTATATAACCAAACTACTGTATACTTCTCTTGTCCGACCTATTTTAGAGTGTCGCTCGCTCGAAGTGGGAGCTTCTAGCCTGGGCTTCGCGAGCTGTCGAGCAATCAACAAACATGTACTACTGTTGTGTTCTTACTTTTTTTTAGGGGGGTTTTGGGGTGCTTTCATACAAAATATTATTTTAGGATTTGGTCTACGCTTAAGCAAATCGGTAGATTATGTGCTTATACATATACAAAATGAGTTTCAACTAAATGTGTCAAAAATTGTGTAATATATATTTTTAATCGATTTTTTGGGGCGGGTGGGGCACGGCAAAATATTATAACATTAGATGAGTCTATATACCAAATTTGGTAACTCTAGCTCTAATAGTCTCCGAGATTTAGGTGTTCATACGGGCGGACAAACGGACATGGCTAGATCGACTTGGCTGATGATGCTGATCAATAATATATACCATATGGGGTCTTAGACGCTTCCTTTTGCCTGTTACATACATGTGACACGATACAATATACTCGTTGAATCTACTACTACGAATATAAAAAGGGACCGTACTATCGATAGTGCAAAAGACACAATCGACCCTGCAACACAGTTAAATTTCGATATTTCAATAGTTTGCTAGCTCTATCTACAGCCATCGTACACGTACACCCATTGTGTGGCCAGACTGTTTTTTAATTACTCGCTCAAGTGAACCAGTTCGATTCACTGGTGCATGTTCGGGAACCCTTATTTGTTTGGTACTCCGATTGATATTTATTTCCGTATTTGGTATGTATTAGACAGCACCACAAATCTGGCCATACTAGTGCTGGAGAAACATCGATGTTGCTATGCTTTTGGGTTCTCAACGTCGATAGTATCGATACATCGGCGCACTTTTTCAAATTTGTTAAGAATGTTTAAAAGTAAAAAGAAAACTGCCTAAAATTTGAATTTATGAAATTAATAAGGGTCTTATAAATTTTTTTCGTATAAAAAAACATTATAAATGAAATTAATAGGGTCTTTTGAAAATTTTTTTTCGTATGAAATAAACAAGTTATAAATACACATTAACAAAAGGAATTCTGTTCCAGTCAGATAATCTTATATGTGCTATATTATAGACGTCCTTAGCCGGCTCGAGGTCAGAAAAAGGAAAACAATTGTTTAAATACATCTGTAAAGGGCGGTCCCCATATAGATGCGTTTATGAATATATATATATATGCTTATGCATTTATAATTAATTTGAGATCTATTCATATTTATTTACAAAAAGGAACAGGTCCACATGCTTCGATTTAAACGTGCTCCTCCTTTCGCTGACTGGTTCGGTAGATATTTCCCCATTTCAATTTGCATATAAACACATAGAAATGCTTTATAAATGAAATGCATATAAATAATTGCCTTTGCCATCACAATCCTGCAAAAACTTCTCCATTTCCACGCACTGTCTGCACCTAAAATTTCCTTAAATAAAAATATCTTTTCATTTATTTGCTAATATTTATCATTTTATCTTATGCCTTTTTATTTGCCGCGTTTCTGTGTCAGTGATGCTAGTTAAATTATCAGTTAAAAAACATCGTACATCGGAAAAAAGAAATCGATGTTGGAAAAAGTTTGAGCGACATCGATGTATCGATATAGCATCGATGTTTTCTCCAGCAATAGGGCATACTTATTTTATGTGTGCTTGCGAGTGTGTAGCGCTAGTGTATTTAAGTTAAACGTATGTGTGCGTATGCAGCTCTTGTTGCTGAAAATATGTTATAAAAAAATGTATATTAAAAAAAAACAAAAATCGTAAAAGTTAAATGTAACAATTGAAGAAAATGGAAATGATGTTTAAAGTCTGATTCAGATATACACACACACACATATATATATATATATATATATATATATATTTGTGTATGTTGAAAATTATGAAAATCGAAGAAGCGCCTTGTGTACCGCAAAAATTAATAAAACGAAACGATATAAACGCTTAAGATAATTATGTTTGTGAATAAAATGCTGTAGATTAAAACAATATTAGCCAACTATATGTATGTGTATGTAAGTGCTCGTTTGTCGCTGCGATTGCTCATAGTCTCATAGTCCATTGTCTGAATAGTATGTACATACATATGTATGTATTAAGTATCTGATGTAGTAGGTGAACACTAGTTTAATGTACATAGAAATATGTGTCTAAATACTGGCTTAAATACTGAAATTACATTTATTTGCCCATCCCCATCCACTTGCAAGGGGCGTGGGCGTGGTGCTGCTTTTGTTGCCGCAAGCGTAGTACTCACAGCAATGCATACACATATGAAAATGTGCATATATGTATATGTTCGGCAAATTAACTAAAATTCAGAAACAAATTGAATTGCTAAGGCCCCATCATACATTGTGCATATATGTATGTACAGCTGCTATATTGTTATTGCCAGCTGGCCTGCCGTAAAAACACACACATTCACATATTACAAGTACATACCATGTATACATACAAATAATCTAAAAGACTTCATCTTCGCCTCCTCGCAATGCATGCATTTATCGTGGACCAACGGAAAGAGATGAACATGAATTCACATATAGTTTTTATTGTTGTTTACTCACTGATTTCGATTACATTGCCCTAACTTTTTTATTTTCACTTTTTTCTGGCCCACCCTTCCATTTTCAGATGAAGACGACGTCGTAAGGAAAGCTACACTACATATTATTAGAAGGATCAAGTCAAACAAGGATTTATACAATTGGATTGGGTTACCGCCGCATTGATCGGCGAAATGAATATTCCAATTGGCCTGCTGTTAACAGCAATTTTGGGATATGCATTGACATCAATAGATGGCCAAGTCCAAATGGCGAGGCTTGCTAACCGCCCTCGCATTGACAAGCTGGCAGGGACAGGAGTTACGGCTGCGGCTCTCAGATCCGACAGAATGGTGCGCAGTGAATCATCACCGAACCCTTCCGAAGGAAGTGGTGGAGGAACCGTGACTGGAGCTGGCAAGAACTTCAGCAGTATAATTACGAATGTGGCCAAGTTTGATACTCGACTGAACCATTTGCTGGTGGACACAATAACGGGTCGCGTCTTTGTCGGCGGCATTAATCGATTGTATCAGTTGTCCCCCGATTTAGAATTACATGAGACTGTGAGGACAGGTCCACAGAATGACTCTGTGGAATGCAGCATTCTCGATTGCCCGCTAAATGCCGTACGAAAACCGACAGATAACTACAATAAAGTGCTGCTCATTGATAGAGCAACTTCGCGGCTGATTGCATGCGGCTCATTGTTTCAGGGCACCTGTACAGTAAGAAACCTGCAGAATGTGAGCGTTGTAGAGCATGAGGTGCCAGATGCCGTTGTGGCCAACGATGCCAATTCATCTACAGTGGCATTCATTGCTCCAGGTCCGCCGCAGCACCCCGTGACGAACGTGATGTACGTGGGCGTTACATATACTAACAATTCACCTTATCGCAGCGAAATCCCTGCTGTGGCCTCTCGCTCTCTGGAGAAGACGAAAATGTTCCAGATTGCCTCTTCGGCGGTGACAACTGGAACTCGAACTTTCATCAATTCATATGCCCGCGAAACATATTTTGTGAACTACGTGTATGGCTTCAGTTCGGAGCGATTCTCATATTTCCTAACCACCCAGCTAAAGCATAGTCACCATTCCTCGCCCAAAGAGTACATTACGAAACTGGTACGCATATGTCAGGAGGACTCCAACTATTATTCCTATACTGAGATACCAGTGGAGTGCATCAGCGATGTCCAAGGCGGAACTAAATTCAACCTTGTACAGGCCGGCTTCCTGGGCAAACCCAGTTCGGATTTGGCCCAGAGTTTGGGCATCTCCATTCAAGATGATGTCCTCTTTGCCGTCTTCTCTAAGGGTGAAAGCAACAATACGCCAACAAACAACTCGGCATTGTGTATATATTCTCTAAAATCCATTCGTCGTAAATTCATGCAGAATATTAAATCTTGTTTCAATGGCAACGGCATGCGAGGGCTGGACTTCATATCACCGAGCATGCCCTGTGTTTTAACGGTACGTATGTGCACCTCTTTATTCATCCAACGAGTTTCAAATCCAGATCACATTCACAGTCGATACCGCCTGCTTCGACTAGAAGACATGAATCGTATCGAAGAAGTTGGTACAATGTTGACATATTATGTACCCTTAAATTTGGTAGTAAAACAAAATGTCGTATAAAAAAATCCAAAAAAGATAAGAAAGTTGCTACTGCTTGCCGAAGCATATCGCGTTCCTGATCGCGGGCAGAATCGGGCAAAACAGCTGGTATGAAACTCCACGAGCATCTTATAGTTAGAGTTTCGATTAAAGCGTTAGTTTTTTGTCTTTATTTTTTTTGTTCAGACAAAAAATCGGCAAAAAGCCTTGTAAAAGGGTATTATAATTTTGTCATGTCGAGTAATCTCTCAGTTACACACTATAGACAACAGACTTCTGCTTGCTGTAAGCTGCTCATATATCAAAGTCGTCCAGATCGGACCACTATACCATATATCTCCCACATAACCGACGGATTCGGAACGCACTCTTATTACACCAAAAAATTGTGTCCGAATTGTCGTGTCAGTTCTAGAATCCTCCACGTCTGCTGACTGAATTTCACCCGGAACGGGCGAAGTTTTTCATGCTTATTACCCGTGGTCATCGGTCAGTTATATAGGAGTTACATGAAATACTGATCCTCCGATCAGGATCAACTTAGGTCAGCAGACGTAGGGGGGCTTCAAAAACTTACATTTACCAAATATGGATAAGAAACAAGCAATTTTGCTGTACTATGAGTTCATTCCAAATCAAACCGATTTGTATCCATTTGAGGAGGCCCCACGTCCGCTGTAACGAGCTGATGAATATCGAACAAATACATCACGTAGCTACCATATAACCCATTGTTCCGCAATGAACACTTAGTAGCATAACTTTTCTGTTGCTCATCCGAATTTAAAAAAAATCGTCTTGTATCCACTGTAGCCCCACTCGCCAACTAGATTTGGTCTAGATCAGTTATATATTTACAATGTGAATGGTTGTTACTCTTTTGGGCTGTCAAATCGAAAATAACTATTTTGTTGATCAAATAGACAGACGCGGGCGACGCCATTGCAATGCCAAGTTTGCGCACATATAGTAAAGGTAAAGTCTAGAAAGAAAACTATTTGCGGCACATGAATCGGAATGATTTTGAACCAAGCGTGCTGTGAGCTTTATATTATACAATGTCAGTTCGATCTGAGTGTACAGACGGGGATTTGTCTACAAAAGTTCGGTAATCACGAATGTTTAAAATTTATGCGTGCTTCGCATGACGTATGTTCCGCCGTAACTCCATGCTTGAAAGCATTACGAGATCGATCACCTTTTTACGGTAGACTGGATTCTTACACATGGCGGCGTTCAGGCTCGCTGGATGTGCTTAATCCGATTTTCATACCGATATTTCAAAACATCAACTATCATTAGAAGTGGTTTATCATTACATGTAACTTGTAAGTTGCATCCTTACCTATTCTTACTATTGAATGTTCTTTGGTATACAAACTACATATCTTTAAGGAATGGGCTGACAAGTCCAATTGCAGCTGAATTTGTAAGTTATATTTCGTTCATTACAGAAATTGCAAACAATCGGGGAGGACTTCTGTGGCTTGGATGTGAATTCGCCGCTGGGCGGAGAGTATCCTATCACATCTGTTCCTGTGGCCATGTTTAACATAAGGCTAACGGCTGTGGCTGCCACGAGCACAAGTGGATATACTGTGGTGTTTATTGGCACCGTGGATGGCTACATAAGGAAGGTTGTTGTCGAATCGTCGACTTTAGCCAATGAGTACGCCAGTATCCCAGTGGACTTGGGCTCGGCGATCAACCAGGATATGCAGTTTGACAATCAGAATCTTTTCATTTATGCCATGTCGGGGCGCAAGGTCTCCAAGGTGAAGGTGTACGACTGCGCTGACTATAAGACATGTGGCGACTGCCTTGGTGCCAGAGATCCTTACTGTGGCTGGTGTTCGCTGGAGAACAAATGCAGTCCCCGCTCGAATTGTCAAGACGATGCGAATGATCCGCTGTACTGGGTCAGCTACAAAACGGGCAAGTGTACAACAATAACGAGCGTAGTACCCCATCAACTGCAACGAACTACGGCACGGACCTTGGAGCTAATCATTGACCACCTTCCTCAGCTGAAGGAGAATCTAATTTGCGCCTTCACCACCGAGGACAAGGCTCTGTTTACGAATGCCACGAAGAAGAGAAACGGAGTGAACTGCACTACTCCTCGCACTGATATGCTACCACAAATTGAGCAGGGCAAACATCATTTCACGGCCAAGCTATCAGTGCGCACCAGAAACGGCCCCGATCTCGTTTCCACCGACTTCACTTTCTTCGACTGCAGCACGCACTCGTCGTGTACGCGCTGCGTGTCGTCTGAATTTCCCTGCGATTGGTGTGTGGAGGCTCATCGCTGCACCCACGACACGGCCGAGAATTGCCGCAATGATATCCTCGTAACTGGCGTTAGCCGGATCGGTCCCAGTTATCGCTCTGGACCTGGATTTTGTCCAACAATCAATGCCACTGGCGATGGCAGCGAGGTCCTCGTGGCTGCCGGTACCAGCAAATCCATCAAGGTCAAGGTCCACATCATTGGCCAGTTCATCGTGCAAACCCGCTTCGTTTGTCAATTTAATATTGAGGGACGCGTGACGAGCCTGAATGCTCAACTGTTGGGCGATACGATCTACTGCGACAGTATGGAATTCCAATACACATCGCGATCCCCCAATTTGACGGCCACCTTCGCCGTCATCTGGGGAGGCTCCAAGCCCCTTGACAACCCACACAATATTCATGGTAAGTCGCAGTCCTCTGACACAAATACAATTTATTATGATAAATGCATCGGACTCGTTTTAAGTTAGGCTTCCATCATTCAGTCTCAGTTTAAGCTGACAAACATGCCAAATTCAACGCCATTTATCTTTTACGAAATTACGTCTCCTAACAGTAAAATCCAATTATTTTTCAGCTAACCGATCCAAATTTTCATTACAAACATCTAAACACCGAAACAGGACCATATATACCATAGCACACCAATAGTCCAAAATTAATAAATTAATTCGTTTGAAAACTAAAAAAAAAGAAGAAATGTTCCGAAGCTAATATACCATTCAAATTAATGTATATTCGATTTTATTAGTTTCAAAATATAGTTCCCAATCGGTGTACTAAGTATTCACTTTTTCAATCTGTTGTGTGGGAGCTATATGATATAGTTGTTCAATCTGGATGATTTTTGAACTTATCCAGCGTTCAAACAAAAGAAGATATGGTAACCAATTAAGCTCTTTATCTCTTAAGACTTCTGATATCTCGGAGTTGAAACCAACGGTCGAACATACCTATATCGAATCCTATAGTGATGCTGATCAAGAATTTATATACTTTAAATGGTGGGAAACACTTCCTTCTGTGCGTACTCGATATTCCGACTATGAGATACTCGTACTCAGCATTTATTCAATATTCGACACAATCAAAAGTATGGAAAAAAAATTTTTTTTTTCCGCGGGGAGTCCTTATACAAAATGTTTTCTTATAATTATTATCCAATCTTCGGGAAATTATTAGAATTTGTGCTCATGCATATATAAACCGAGTTTCAACTAAATGCTTTTAAATTTGTGGAAGATATAAAGTTTTGCGGTTTGCGGGGGCGGGAGAGGGCGTGGCAGAATTTAAAAACAAACTGGATCTGACGCCCCACTAGGGATGTCTACATACCAAACTCTAGCTCTTATAGTCTCTGAGATCTTGGTCTTCTTATGGACAGACGGCCCATAAAGTATATATATTCTTGATCAGCATGACAAGCCGTGTCGATATAGCCATGTCCGTCTGTTTCTATGCGAACTAGTCTCTCAGTTTTAAAGCTATCAACAATTTTGCAATTTGCAATTTTCACCATAGGCTTCTTTCTGCTGTAAGCTGTTCATATGTTAAAATCGTCAAGATCGGACCTCCATATCACATAGCACCCATATAACTGACCGATCCGGAATGAACTTTTAGTACAGCAAAATTGTTTTTGGTTTTTTATAGAAAATTAACCAAATTTGGTAAATGCCCCCCTACATCTGCTGACCTAAGTTGATCCAGAGCGGATCACTATTTCATGGAGCTCCCCATATAACTGACCGATTCGGAATAAACTCTTATAAATCGGATTTGTTTTTTGTTTTTTATCTGAATTAACCAAATTTGGAACATGTTCAGTCTTAGAAGCCGTATGCTGACAGAATTTCAACCGAATCTGCAAGGGTATGTAAGCTTCGGTTACCCGAAGTTACCCTTAATTTCTTGTTTTGATCAAATATTTTGGCATAAACTTCAAATACTAAAATATGTACAAACGTATGGCATATTTCGGCCCCCCAAAACGATTAACCAAATTTGATCGGGATCGGAATACTATTTTATATACCTCCCATTTAACCGAACACTTAGTGACATAACTTTTCTGTTTTACATTATTCATCCAAATCGAGGTTTGTATCTATTTTAGGACTTAATTCACTGACTAAATTTTTTTCAAATCAGACCCCTATATCATTAAGCTCTCATATAACCCATTTTCTCAGTAGGAATACCATAGGAAAACTTGTTTGCTTTTTCGTTTAAGTCAATACAAAAACTCGGTTTGTATCCACTTTGGACGTTCCCAAGTCCATTGACCGAATTTGATCAGCATCGGTCTTTTATATTATGCAGCAGATTATTAAGTACAGCGACTGTAGCGTTCATACATATTTTCATCTCAATAAGAGCGAAGTTTTTGCAAGTATTCTATATTTGGGGTTTTCCTCTTTGAAGAAGATTGTATGGCTGGTATTATTCAAAAGACACCAATTAATACTTTACGCATTCACTCTGCTGGTTATATTTATATATATCATTTCAGTTGTAATTTATCGTTGTCGCGATATGGCTGACAGCTGTGGTATTTGTCTTGCTTTGGCTGAGAAATACAACTGCGGCTGGTGCTCATCGACGAACACATGCGAGGTGGAAGAGCAGTGCAATAAAAAAAATGAGGGTAAAACCGATTGGCTGAATCGAAGTGAAATATGCCCAAATCCGGAAATCCACACGTTTGAGCCGAAGACGGGTCCATGGGAGGGTGGCACCAATATTACTATACGTGGTATAAATCTGGGCAAGAACTATAACGACATCTATTCGGGCGTGCGGATAGCAGGCATAAACTGCATGCCCTTCCAGCAGTTTTACATTGATACCAAGCAGATCGTGTGCACTGTGGACAGTCCGGGTGAACAGATGTATCGGAATGGCAGAATTGTGGTGCAAATCGGCGACTATCGCGGCGAGTCTAAGGAGGATTACGAGTTCGTGGATCCAAAGATATCAAATTTTTATCCTAGATTCGGACCCACGTCGGGCGGCACCGAGATCAGAATTATTGGCAAACACTTGAATGCCGGATCGCGCATCCAAGCCTATATCAACGATCATTTGCCTTGCAAGATTCTCAGCGCCGACTCTTCCCAGGCAGTGTGCCGCACTTCGCCATCGCCGGGCATCATCGAGGGACGCCTAAAGATGTCATTCGACAATGGACCGCGCGAGTTCAACGACTACAATTTCAAATACGTCCTTGATCCCACCGTAGAGCAAGTTAGCTCTGGACCCAGTGGTCAGATTAAGGTGGCAAAAGGCATACCAGCTGGTGGCATTCGCATCGCGGTCACTGGAACTCAATTCACTAGCATACAGGCCCCCAGCATCTATGTCTTCCACAACGATCAGATGTATGTAAGCCAATGTCGCGTACTGTCGGAAACTGAAATGGAATGCGCCTCGCCCATCATTGAGCTGGGCAATGGCGAAATACTAGATGCAGAAAGGCCCACCCTACTCGAATACGGGTTTATTATGGACAACGTGATGCGTGTTCAGAATCTGTCCAAGACGCACAATAATCACTTCGAGCTGTATCCAAATCCCGAATATTTCGTGTTCGAGGAGCGCATCAAGTACTTTAAGAGCGAGTACCTGACTATTAATGGACGCAATCTGGATCGGGCCTGTAAGGAAAGTGATGTCGAAGTAAAGATCGGCAATGGATTCTGTAACATCACATCTCTGTCCCGCCAGCAATTAACTTGCCGACCCCCCACAGAGGCGGCGGCAGCCACAAACACACCGAGCGGCCCTGAGGTGATCGTACGCATTGGATCCTCCCTCGAATACCACATTGGCATTCTCAGCTACGAGACATCGACTATTAATTTGAATTGGGGAGATAAGTCTGTGTTCCTCATAGCGGCTGCTATTGTTATTATCTTGGTGATATTCGTGGGCCTGCTGGTGGCATACAAAAAGAAGAGCTCAGAGTCAAGTCGCGTACTGCGCAACATGCAGGAGCAGATGGACATTCTAGAGTTGCGCGTTGCTGCTGAATGCAAAGAAGCCTTTGCTGAGCTCCAGACCGAAATGACAGATCTGACGGGCGATTTGACGTCGGGTGGAATTCCATTCTTGGAGTATCGTGCCTATACCATGAAGATTCTGTTTCCAAATCATGAGGATCACATTGTGCTCCAATGGGAAAGGCCTGAGCTGCTGCGGAAGGAGAAGGGCCTGCGGCTATTTGGCCAGCTAATTATGAACAAGACATTCCTGCTTCTCTTCATACGCACCCTAGAGTCGAATAGGTATTTCTCAATGCGTGAACGCGTCAACGTTGCATCTCTAATAATGGTCACCCTTCAATCGAAGCTGGAGTACTGTACGGATATATTAAAGACTCTGTTGGGCGATCTTATTGAGAAATGCGTTGAAGGTAAAAGTCATCCCAAGCTGTTGCTACGTCGAACCGAAAGTGTGGCTGAGAAAATGCTGAGTGCCTGGTTCACATTCCTTTTGTACAAGTTCCTCAAGGAATGTGCCGGCGAGCCCCTGTACATGCTTTTCCGGGCCGTTAAGGGACAAGTGGACAAGGGTCCCGTAGACGCCTGCACTCATGAGGCACGCTATTCCCTAAGTGAGGAGAAGCTCATTCGCCAGTCCATCGATTTCCGACTCATGAATGTCTACGCCAGCATTATACAACAGCCAATATTCTGCAACCACCTTGACATGCTGCCATCGCACACAGAGAACGTCTCCGTCAAGGTGCTCGACTGCGACACAATTGGTCAAGTCAAAGAGAAGTGCCTGGAGACCATTTATAGGAATATACCATCCAGTCAGAGGCCCCGCAAAGACGATCTCGACTTGGGTAAGTAAACTAACAATGACAATACGCATCCAAATACAATGAAAATGCGATTCAAATCACACTTTTTATACGCTTCACTAGAATGGCGAACTGGAGCAACTGGCCGTGTCATTCTGTACGATGAAGATGCCACTTCGAAAACGGAGAGCGAGTGGAAAAAACTAAACACATTACAGCACTATAATGTCCCGGACGGAGCCAGTCTAAGTTTGGTGCCCAAGCAGAGCTCAATCTATAACTTTAGCATATTGTCGGAGAAAAATGAAAAGTCTCACAAGTACGAAATATCCCTATCCTAGACAACAAATCAGCTGTCTTTCGCACACATATCTTACATCCTTCCACCTATTCTATTTTTCCCATATATTTAGATATGAGACTCTGAATGCATCGAAGTACACATCTTCATCGCCAACATTTAGCCGCGCAGGCAGCCCGTTGAATAACGACATGCATGACAATGGACTGAAATACTGGCATTTGGTCAAACATCATGACAGCGACATGCAAAAAGAAGGAGAGCGCGTCAACAAATTGGTCTCTGAAATTTATTTAACCCGCCTGCTGGCCACCAAGGGCACCCTGCAGAAATTCGTGGATGATCTATTTGAAACCATATTCAGCACAGCTCATCGAGGCTCTGCTTTGCCATTGGCCATCAAATATATGTTTGACTTCCTGGACGATCAGGCCCTTTTGCATGGTATCACAGATCCCGAAGTGGTGCACACCTGGAAAAGCAACAGTTTGCCCCTACGGTTTGTATATCTTTGTTTCTTCAATATTACAAAATGAGAGTCTTAAGCACAGTGTAAAACAAATCGAGTTTGATCCGAGGCGGATAGTAATTACACTATCTGCCTCTTTGTTTTCATGCCATTTTTCATTTTGTCAAGAAGTTTTTATATATGTATAACAATATATATATATATATGTTTTCAAAACCACCTTTTCATCGGGATCAGTAAAAAAAATTCCAGATCGTAATTCAATCGGTGTATTGGTCCAGCACCAACTCCTAATGCAAATATCAGATAATACGTTTCTTCCGCAGATTTTGGGTCAATTTGATAAAGAATCCAAACTTTGTGTTTGATATACACAAGTCAAATATTGTCGATTCGTGTCTGTCGGTCGTCGCGCAAACATTTATGGATTCCTGTTCGACATCTGACCATCGTTTGGGTAAGTTGAACCAAGGCCTGGTCATATTGATTTATATTCATTCTCTTTTTTTATGCAGGCAAAGATTCGCCAAGCTCAAAGTTGCTATATGCAAAAGATATTCCGGAGTACCGTAAGTGGGTTGATCGCTATTACAGAGATATACGGGACATGCCACCAATATCAGATCAGGACATGAATGCAATGCTCGCTGAAGAATCTAGAGTAAGTGACAAGTCTTTGAGATATTGTGTCCCCAATTTCGTGACTAGTTTCTTGACTTCTGCTCTCTTGACTGAATGGTAGGCATTTCCTTATTCTTTCAAACCACCTTTAATTGTATACCATTGCAGAGGGTGTTATAGTTTTATCGCAGTATTTGTAACACAGAAGAAAGATACTTTCTATGGTATATTTTCGATTTGTATCATAGCTTTGAACTAAAGAGGTCAAAATAACCTTGCATTTTGTTATATAATTATGTCATGTTTGTAAAGCAAAGAAGCAGTTCATCATTATAACGAGCTTCTGATATTAGCTACTGTTGTTAACAATCAAAATCGTCAAGTTCAGAGCATTATATCATTTTAAACCCGATTCGGAATGGGGACACCTGGTACCGAAAATTGTTTTATTTTTTATCAGAATTGAATATTATTAGAAATAACGACGACTGTCTCTCATTTGAGGTCCGTGTATATACATGATATTTGTCGTTATCGTGAATAGTGTCTGTTGGAGATGTAGAGGTTGTCACAAAAACAATCAGATGTTGACGTACCATGCAATGTTGAGGGGATGGTTCCTAAGGCAAACTAAGACCAATGGAGCTAAGAGCGCACAGTCGCCATAAGCTTCATTACGAAAACCTCGGCTTTGTCGAAGCTAACTTTCTTTTTGGTCATATTTGAACATATTATTATTATATAATCAGCTGCATACGACGGAATTCAATACAAATTGTGCCCTGCACGAGCTCTACCAATACGCTGTGAAGTACAACGAACAGCTGACAGTCACACTAGAGGAGGATGAATTTTCACAGAAGCAGCGACTTGCGTTCAAACTGGAACAAGTCCACAATATTATGTCGTCGGAATAGAGACTCAGCGCAGCCGAATCAGAATCATCAGCCGAGGTATTTAATATAAGTCTGTATTAAAATGCGACAAATGAACAAAAAATGTACGTGGATGATAAATATGGAAAAAATTCCAAACACGTCCCACATTGGGGGCAGAAGAACAAATCAATATTCTTAAGTCAAATCAAAGGCAAACTTCTTTGCTAACTCCGTTTGCCGTATTCGTAGCTCTATGCATTAAACATATGTGTGTGATCATGGCTACCATGACCATGAAACGGGAACGATTGTAATTGAAATTACCAGTACTCAAGCTCACTCTCATCTCATTACTTGGCATTGTCATTGTTAAGAAAAGCAATTCTCGTTGTCAATATAAACAAATATACGTACGTGTTTGTTTGTCTCTTGGCTCCCAAATATATTTATATGTATGTGTATGTGTGTGTATGTGTATATGTATTACATTATATGTAGGTATCTGATGTACGTTGTGATGTACTGCTGTAAATGTTGCCATCAATTATCAAGCAATTCGGATCCAGCTTACAAACAATCCAGATAACGAACAACCACATAGCGAGCAACAAAATTATCCATCCACATTGATATTTATACATGCATGAGAACTATCCTATCAGCATCATTCCGATCATGAATCGTAAACGTAATGTAAGCTATAAGCAACCTAAAAAATAATATGTACTCTCCATTAACAAAATGCATAACAATATTCAAAAGTCCCCGATAAACTGATTCCCAAAATGAAAAGTAACATTCGAATCGATAAAAGAACCAAATAACATTTGTGCATTTGTGTTGCGAACTACGAGTGTCTAGATATCCATAATACTCGTATCATCGGCAGTCTTTGTGTAATTTATTTGTCAACTTTGCTCATTTAAATAGGGTATTTATATAAATGTATGTATTGTAATTGTATGTGTAATGTGTAACGTGTAATATGTAATGAATGTAAAGTAACGAAACGAAAACGAAACATTGACGCCTAAGATAAGGTCCCACATTAATTGTACACACTATATTAAAAATAACCTAAATGCAAATGCAAACAAAAATCGACTGATTGTAATTTTACATTAAGCATAATTTTCATAATAAAAACAAAACAAAAATTATATTTTTAAAGGAAAACAAAAGCAAACAAAAAACGTAACAATTACAAAGATATTTTTCATTTTGAAATAATTAATATGTACGTGTCTCATTTTTCTATCAAAACTAATACATTGTCTATGAATACTATGTTACCTGGTTATCCTGCGGAAACTAAACGTAACAATTACTAACCTCACCGTCAACTCAACTCGACTCGACTTGTACACGTATACGTATACGTACTTGCGTTTGTAAATTGTACGGCGACATTTAATATCGCATCGAATACAAAACAAAGTTGAGAAATACGAGTACAAGTACACTAGCAAACATTGTATCCAAAACAAAAACAGAAACACAAAATTAAAATGAAAATAATAATATATATGTGTATTGGTATCTGTATATGTAAATGTATATGCATCATATCTGTATATCTATATCTCTGAGCTGACACTTTGTTTATGGCCATACTAATTAAATTAAATCTATATAACCATGGAATTTCATTATATGTAATTTACTAATATCCTTATATGTGTGCATTATTGTTATAAATATCTACATATACCATTCTATTATATTATATTCTACTATATTCTGTAATGTATTATCTACTAATAATTGAATAATTTTATTTCTATAAGTTTTATATATACGTGTATGTAAATTATTGATGTATGTATTATTAGGCGAAGCTATTTGTTTACATATGAAAATACATTTTTCTTTTATTTGGATTTGGATGCATTTCTTTGATTTGGAACTTGCTCGCTCGTGCTTACTTTACATTGTTTTTGTTTGCACCCTTTTTTATCCTTTACTTTTATTTTACTTAATACAAATTGCTACAGATTCTTTTAGCCCTAATATAGTCCTTCCACGGTTATACAACGATCAAGATGCGAGTATTGGCAAATTATGGATATACGCATATATCTAGAGATGTGTATGTATAAAAGCCATTGCTCGTTCTTCTTTTTATACTCGTACTCTAGAATAGTAAACGAGAATATTGTATTTATGCAAATGGCAGAAGGAAACGTCTCCAACGCCATAAAGTATATATATTCTAGATCAGCATCAACAGCCGAGCCGATCCAGCCATGTCCGTCCGTATGAACACCTAGATCTCGGAGACTATAAGAGCTACAGTTACCAAATTTGGCATGTAGACTCCATTTGTGTAGCGTCAGATCGTTTGTTTAAAAATTTTGCCAAACCCCCTCCCGCCCCCGCAAATCGATATCTCCCGCAAATTTTAACGCATTTAATTGAAACTCATTAAATTTACATAAGCACATAATCTACCGGTATGCCGAATTTCGTTAAGATCGGATAATAATGGTAATCGAAAACGTAAAAATAGAACATTTCATATGAGAGCACCACACCCAAAAAAAAATTAAAAAGAGTGTTGCATACTTTGAATGTGTCAAATATTGAATGAATGCTGAGTACGAGTATCTTATAGTCGGTATATGGACTATAGCGTTCTCACTCGTTTTTATTGTTTTAAAGAAAACTTTCCACAACAGGTACAGGTCAATTTAAATATCACATATTCAAAATAAATTAAATATATATTTGAATAAATATGAAGAAATTATAATAATATTGCAATAAGAAAACTTACTGTTTTATATTTGAAATTGTGTGTGTATCCTATATCCATTATGATTATGAAGCTAATAAATTCGCGAAATCGAATCGGGGTCTCACTGGGCTTCAATAGGAACGGGAACGAAGTGCAGGTGGCATAAATGCTAGACTCGAATCCGAATCCAAGTTCGCAACCCAAATACAAGCACCATACTATACTTAAAAATAGTTTACATATACTGACCTATAAAAGAGATTAAGTAAACTACAGACTTCAGCTAAACAAAAGTATGATTTCCAAAATTGCCCACCAATCAATATCTAATATATATATGTGTATATGTTAATGTTAGTCGAGTATGAGTATGGTTAAGTACAATAATGATTTACTTAATACTTTGCCTTTTCTTTACCTTTAGTTTTTGCCAAATGCAAACGAAGACAAAGACTGAATTTGAATTTCAAGAGAATTTTGTGTTCTTTAGCTAGTTTTCAGTTATGTATATGTATGTATGTAATTTTTAACCACCGATACCGGCACTTACTCTATAGCCTATTAATGAGAACCAAACTAACACAAAAAAAGAAAACTAAGTAAAAAACTAAAAGTCAAGCAAATGTAAATGCATGTGTCTCAGCCATCATCGATTGCTAAAGTGTTCGTGTTCCTCCACATACGTACATACATGCATATGCATGTATATAATTCAGTATGAGTAGAATGAAAAAATTGTTCCAAATTTAATATTTGTTCATTCTTTGTTTTAACTCTTAACGATTCTCAGTTTCAGCTGCTTAGCTCTCTCTAAGTAATACCTATATAGTTTGCAACACTCCAATATACATATATGTAACCTTTGCAATTAAAGCAACGGCAACGCTCCAGCAAAGATCCGGCAGCGGCATTTAGAAGAAACTCGAAAGCTCTGCATATAGCTGCCTCTTCCTTGTCCTTATGTATATTCAAAAAAAGATAAGCAAATTATTATAATATTGATAAAAACAAAACCCAAAAATAGTAAATGTAATAAAATATTTGTGGTTGTGCGTAAGAAACTTAAAAAAAAAATTACATACTTATAAACATAAACCAAAATATATTGGACAGATGAATGTGTATACGAGTATATGTCTATATTCATATATGTATTCATATTCTAGAATTTTCTAAAAACGTTGCAAGTAACCCGGCTAACTGGAGCTAGAGCTTACACGTAGTCCTCTGGCATCAGCACAACTCTTACACGTACCCAAAAGTGGCGTAAATATAACATATATATATATATAAATCTGAATTGTTTCGCTCCCGCCTCTATTAACATATCCGTTTTCTGGGAGCATTATATGTGTATTAATTTATTGAACTTTTCGCACATCCAACTCCATGTGGATGAAGGACATGTGTGAATATAAGGGTTGATGTTGATGTCAAGATCGGTGTCTCGATCGGATTCAGCTTAATTTGTATCTGTAGCTGCCCAAAGCTAAAGCTAACCAAAACAAAAACACATATTTATCACATATAAGAATACATATACATGTAATAAAATTTGTATTGTATTTGTATCTATGTGTGTCTGCGTGTGAAGTATTTTAAAATATACGAAATAATAACTGTGAGTAAAGTTTTTTAGTTTTCATTCTATTCCTTTCAGATCGGGACCGATACAAATTGTTGTATACCGTTTACAATATGGTATATTCATTTTGATTCCCTTGCAGAAGGTATTATAATTTTGTCACGATATTTGTAGCGCATATAAGAAAGCATCTTCAAACCCATTAAGTATATATATTCTTGATCATCATGAAAAGCCGAATCAGTCTAGATATGAACATCGGTTTCTATGAAAACTAACCACTCAGTTTTCAAGCTATCGTTTACCATAAGCTCCTTTCTGCTGTACAATTTTTTTTTTTACAGCACTATTATATGTAATTCCAACATAACTTCGAAAAATCAATTTCATGTGGAACGCAAATACCAATTCGAAGTGGAATGGCATTCATTTTATATTTTAAACCGGGTCGGAAACTGAATAGGCCTATATCTTGACAAATTAAAATACAGTCTGAAAGGGTCTAATATATATTTAAATACATTAGCCCATATAACACGGAATCTCACCATTGTTGTGCTGATCAATAATATATATACCTTTTAGAATGGGAAACTCTTACTTCCTTACTTAGCAAACTTCCTGACAAAAATAAGAATAATAATAATTATAGACAAAATCGTAAAAAAAATGAGAGCACCCAAACCCAAACAAAAACCAAGTAAGAACGCTATAGTCGATATTCCGAATATACGGACGGACAGACGGACGTGGATAGATCGACTCGGCTGTTGATGCTGATCAAGAATATGTTTACTTTATGGGGTCTTAGATGTTTCGTTCTGCCTGTTACATACATTTGCACGAATACAATATACTCGTTTACTCTACTAGAGTACGAGTATAATAAAAAAAAAATTTTCTCATACTTTTGAGTGTTTCGAATATTGAATAAATGCTGAGTACGAGTATCTTATAGTCTTAATATCGACTATAGCGTTCTTACTTGTTTAGAGCTAATTTGCTACGCTCGTTTAGAAGTCAGCCAAGCCTCTTTATTTTGCTCTTCATCTTGAAGCTAATCGCTGTCACATGCTGCCTTTAAGTGTTCGAGTTCTTGGGAGTGATCGGGGTGCCTAATACGGTTCGGGTTATGCATGGTTTCTTGTAGAGTGTATGTACCAATGCAGCAGATTTCTATGTAGCCAAGACATCTGCCATTTTTTCCAGTTTGTTAACCGCCTCGTCAGGGGTTTTATGCCGTGACATGATTGTCGTATCATCAGCGTACATAGCCATCGTCATCTCACCCTGATCCGTATTCCAGCTCTCATTCGAGCCCGGGCTGGGATTATCCGCCGTGTAGAGGTTCTATAAAATAGGCCCTAGAGCACTGCCTTGGGTTAGATGCTAATTGTCGGGTTGTTGTTTTTACATCCCACTATAAATGTTCTGGATGATAAAGCCCACCACTCTGTGGAGCTGCTCAGGGATGCCGTGCCTTTTTCTAATCCCAAGCTGATGGACCGGTATTGCGCAGGCGAATCTTTCCATCTCGAATATCGTTTCCAAGAGGATTCCCTCAAAGATTTTTGGGAATCCAGAGTAGGCTTATGGGTCTGTATGAAGTCAGCTTATCATAGCGCACTTCCATTGAGCAGGAAAGTGACAAAAGTGCTTGATGGCATTCAAAATGACAGTCAGCAGTATCACCGCATTCCTTGAAAGGGCTTTTATACATGCGCTATCAATACTATCAAGGAGAGGAGTCTTGCTCGAGTTGAGCTTTTTGATTTTGGACTGCACCTGCTCCACTTGCTCTCACCTAATTTCTCTGTTTATTATCTGCTGTTCTTCGGGTAAGGTAGTTATTTGCGTAGTGAAGCGTTTGTTCAAGGTGCTCAACAAATGCTTCTGCCCTGTCCAACTGTGATTTGACCCACTCACCATTTGCATCTCTAATAGGCAGCATGCTAATTGGTTGCCTTTTTGCTGTCTTCGTCAGTCTCCACAAAAAAAAAACCCCAGTGTCTTTGCTTCAATGCTCTCCAGCATCTCATTAAAACGGGCCTGTTTCTCTTGGATCAGAACTTCTTCCGTGTGTGTTCGTTACTCTATTATACCATATCTTGACTATTGAGCTGTGAGCTCAATATTGTATTGTATTGAGCTCTCGTTTTTGCTGACTCTCTCGCTTAGAGGCGATCTTGTGGAGGGGTTACACGACATTGGCTGATGTTCATTAGCCGCAAGCTATGCAACATGGTGAAACTTGTTCGTAAGCAGTTCAATGGCATCTTCAATGTCCTCGCCAGAGTTAAGGTGTTGGTGTCGATTAGCTGATTAATGGTAGCTTCCTCTTGGATTTGATAATTTGAGGTTACTCACTAATCTCTGTTATAATCGGATTTGGAACTTTTGAAATCATATATGCGTATGAGATAACACAAGTTTCATTGCAATCGGTCCAACAGGTGCAAGGATATGAGGAACTTTTATTTTCTCCTATATAAAGGGCGGTGCCAAGCGCATTTTTCCAAAACTATATATAGCCGTTTGCGTTACCCTAGTCAGTATTAGTATACAGTAAGAATTTAATTAAAATGCATAGTTTAAAAATTTTTAAAGTCGGAGAATTTCTATATATTAAGAATGTATTTGTACTAACTCGAGCACGCTTCCGACTTAAATCAAGTTTGATTAATTCTGAAAACATGAATTTTAACGCTTTAATTTAGAATTAAATATTCTTGACTTAAGTTATTCATTTCTAGAGTGTTTTCTGGCTATTTTGAATACGAAAAATTATAATTTTAAGTATTTCAGATTCAAGATTTATTTTCTTATTTTAAAATAATCAACGAACATTTTGGAATCTAGAAATTATTCGTACTGGATTTTAATCCGAAACGTAATCGAGTTAGTAAAAAACGTTATTAATATAAGTATTCTCAGGCTTGCCATGCGGGGCGCTGCCACTCCTATTTTTCCAAAACGATATATAGCCCTTGACCTTCCCCTGGTCCGTATTAGTATACACCACAAATGTCATTCCGATCGGTCCAAAGCTTAGGCGCCTATAAAGGACAAACAGACATTAATTTACATTAATAGTATTTCGGTTACCCGAAACTAGCCTTCCTTTTTATTTCGTCTTAAGATCGCAATATGTGTATATACGCAAGATGCATATATGTATACGGTAAGCCGAAGCTAGCTTTCCTTAATTGTTTTGCACTATATTTTCATCTAAATCTGTTTATACTCGTACTCTAGCAGAGTAAACGAGTATATTGTATTCTTGCTAATGTATTTAACAGGCAAAAAGAAGCGTCTCCGATCACATAAAGTATATATATTCTTGATCAGCATCAACAGCCAAGCCGATCTAGCCATGTCTGTCTGTCCGTCCTTATGAGGGCACCCTAATACAACATTTTTTTAAGTGTTTGTCTACAAACATTATTCGATCTTAACGAAATTCGGCAAATCATTCGACCTTGTGCTTTTTATATAAGGAGAGGGAGATATACGATTTTTATCGATTTTCTGTGTTGGGAGGGCGCGGGGAAAAATTGTAGAACCAACTTGATCTGAGTCTACATACCAAATTTGGTTACTAACTCTTATAGTCTCCGAGATCTATATGTCCTTACGAACGGAAAGACGGGCAGACAGACATGGCTAGATCGACTCGGCTGTTGATGCTGATTAAGAATATATATACTTTATGGGGTCGAGACGTTCGAAAACAAAATTTGTTAATACTTTTTAGAGTGTCGAATATTAAATAAATGCTGAGTACGAGTATCTTATACTCGGGAATATCGACTATAGCGTTCTTACTTGCTTTGAATTCGCATTCCAAATTCGAGGCTCTAGCATATTCGTTAGAGCTAACTTCCAGTTTATGTAGGAGCCAAACACAATTTCGTTTTCAAAAAATTCAATATGAGCCTTGCACATTGGTTAGCTGCCTCATTCCCCATTTCCCTTTGCACATCTTTGGCTACAATGTACATTGTATATATTTAGCATAAACTTGATTTTTGCGTGTTTATTAATCATCATTTGGATTTTGATATTCTGTACCTAGATTTTGTTAATATATTGCATATATATTGCAATTATTATTATTTTATGTGAATTTGGTTTGTGCTTCCTTAATAAATTGTCGTTTTCATCTTACATCGTACTTACAACACATATACAAAGATTTAGTCTAATTAACTTTACGAGTACGTTCTTTCGAGATCGTGTACGTGTGAGCTTCAAGTTCGATGTACACCCGAATATTTCAATATATTTTGTTTTTTATTTCATTTTATTTTATTTTATTTTATTTTATTTTATTTTATTTTATTTTATTTTATTTTATATTATTTTATTTTATTTTATTTTATTTTATTTTATTTTATTTTATTTTATTTTATTTTATTTTATTTTATTTCAACTCAGCCACTTGCTTAATTCTTTATTTTATTCTATCTGTATTATAAATATGTACTGAAACGTAGCAAATATCGCATTTGGCAACTAACAACTTTTGGATTGACCTTTGGAAGGGTGGTTGGTGGTGGTGGGGGGGGGGGGGGTGTGTGGTGTGCTTGGTGTTGCGCTTTAGTATCAGGTTCGCAGGCCTGAGTCTGATCATGGGAATCTATACCGGCAACTTGGAAATCCGAGCCAATAGAATACTGTCAGCCGTCGAGCTACCGAGCTGATATTATATCCTGGACAAAAGCTAGTAATATGTCCATATCGGCGAGATAGAACCACTATATCATTTAGCCTCCATATAGCCGACCGATTCAGAATGAACTCTTAGTATGAAAAACTTGTTGTATGAACCAAATCCGGTTGTCGGCATTTAAAGAGCTTTCTGAAAGGATATGTATCTTCGCGCACCCGAAGATTACCCTTCCCCTCTAGTTTTTATACCATTCAAAACATTCCCGCCTGCCCCCGCTGGCTACGCCTTTGTGAGTGTTCTTACTTGTTTTTCATAAAGAAACTTATAATAAAAGTACAATAATTTAATTATAATTTATTGCTATTCAAAATATTCTCCATGAAGACGAGACTGCAATCTGCAAATCTGTATTTGCATGCGTCAAAGGCGGTACGAGATAACCCATTATAAAGATGTATTGAGTTTTCATAAATTCTATTGGGTATTACAGCTCGCATATATCCAAAGTTTCTTTAGTGATAGACTCCTTTTTGGGCGTTGCAAACTTTATGACAATAACAAAAACATATACGTATGTAGTACTTTTGTGAATGGTGTAAAAATGAAATGAAACAGATTTTAAGCAAATGATTTTAGCTCCCACATCTACGTGCTTATATCCGCCGTTTCCATATTCATAGCAAATAATACATTTTACACATTCATACAGGAGAGTATTAAATATGTACACGGTTTTACATAAATATTAATACATACATACTTAAAATCGAGAAATCCTTAAAATATCTAACAAATATAATATGTAATTTGAGAGTTTTCACAAAACTTGCATTGTTTTTGGTTGAGTTTTCCTTTAGCGGATATTTTGGTTTCATTCGGTATTACTATATGCTCTATGCGAAAGTAACTTCAAGTATATCTATATCTAATCTAATTTTAATTTTCATGTCCATCTATATCTTCATCTTCACCCCACAATTCGCAGCTTTACATAAATATATGTAAGAGGGGTAGTATTTATATTTCGGGAACTGGCAGCACTAATGTCAATGCCTAAAATCTGGCAACACCATAATAAAGTTTTAAATTTTATAGCAGAAACGTACTCACAACGTATTGATGTGCAAATGCTATTTGCTTTGTTTACAGTGAGTTAAGAAAATCAATTTGACCAAAAAATGTAAGTTTCACAGTATACCGCTGATATAGTGAGTGCAATCGTGGTCGTAGTTCGGTCGCCCACGAATTTCGTGAAAGTCTTCCCATATCGGTTGTTGTGCCAAAACACATCGACGCAGAACTGATATTGTAAGATCGTCATGTGACATATAATGAGATAGAGGAATCCTTGCACTTCAATACATTCGATTTTGCATGAACACTTAGTTATAACACAAACTTGCTCTCAATCGCTCAAAAAAAAGTGTAAGAAAATGAATAACAAGTTCGACCGTGGTGCTTTGAAAGACGTGTATAAATTCGTGACAAAACAGCAATTGGTTCAACCGGGTGTTTCAAAACGTGTCAAATCGAAGAAAAGTTGTTCCCAGAACACTTAAGAGAGAATGGTAACCTTTTTTTTCAAAAACCGGACATGAAACTACGACATCCATTATACAAACGTAAAATGGTCAATTCTGAATGGTAAACAATCAGTTATTTGCCAGAAGTTTCTGGAAAAATAGGGAAAACAACAGCCAAAGGCAACAGAGTCTTTAAGCACTCAAGACATCCAATCCGCTTTACAGTTTTGATGTGGCACCTAATGTCTCTGTTCTTGATTATGCCAAAAAAATTATAAATTTAACATTTTTTGACGCCAAAAAGACTGTTGAAGCGTTTAAAAAGCTCGTTTGAGAGGTACAACCTTTCGAGTGGTAACACTGCTTCGAAAATTGGTTTTCACACGTGTGAAAGTGTATTCAGCATCATGGATAAATACTCTGAAAATCAATTTCATTTATTTTGCTATTACCGAAATATAAATAGTACCCCTCGTATGGTAATGTCAGTGCTTGTAACATTGCTAGGCTTTGGTGGGCGGGGGCTGTAAGTTGATTAATAAGTTCTACTACATACATAGAAATCGAAGTCGAAATTAAAGAATATTACGAGTAAATGCAAAAATGAGCTACTATTCCTACGAGAATTGTTCTCATTGAGTTTAGTTCCAGTTACATCAGCTGTCGCTGCATACGCGGAAAACTAGACAAGGAATATATCCGATGATGGTTCAGACTTAGTACATGCACTGCCAGTGGGCGACGCAGCCGAGGCTAAGGAATTGGCCCTGGTAGCAGCTAGAGGTGATCGCAGGTCCTGGTTCAATGAGGTCTGATTTTGTCCGCCCTCATAGTAATAGGGTGAGTCTGAAAAAATACAGGTGAGAAAATGATTTTCTTGTTTGTATTTCAAATGTATATCATCCGATTAGTTAAGATTTGAATAGGGCGCGGGATTGGCATGGCGTGATCGTTATCCGATATTGGCGAAAACTCAAAATTTTCGGTAGCACTTGATGTTACAGAAGTTTTCGGCTTAATGAGTTTTGGCTTCCATTCATTATATTTAGATCTGCTGAAATTTCGTATTTCCCTCGACAAATCCGAAACACTATTGTGGAGGCTCTTAACAATTAGTTAAATTCATTACATTCTCGACAGGCCGGTTGCCGGCCGATTTGCTTTGCGAAACCGAAACCAAAAGCCGATTCAAAATTTCATAACTATATGCACATGGCGAAAGCTATCCCAGAACTTTAACAATTTGCAAAAGCGCGACATCTAGTGTTAATTCTTGGAGTGTTCGAAATAAAATTCACGTAGCTTCCGGATCACGTTTTGGTATAAGAACGGTTCAAATATCAATCAATCAAGTCAGTTAACTTACTTATAAGACCACCATTAGTTCCGTAGCCATAGGATCCATATGCGCCGCCATATTGTGTGTAGGCAGGATTATAAGCATAATCTGTACTGGACACAACCGACCCACAGGCTGTAAAAAATGAATAATAACTTAGTATGTGTCCTTTGTGGACAGTGCCAGAAGTCGAGAGTAGAACCTTGGTCTAGTCTTAGTATATGTATCTCATACATACATATATGCATATGCAAGAGTCTCGATTATGAGAACTCAGCATAAGTATATATTACATATACGAATGTGTGCAAATGACTTTAACTCTGTGAACATTTGAAAGACTTTCTCCAGAATATTATGGATGGCAATGGGATTTCATATAATCGTTTATACTTATACCTCTTTTGCGAGATATATATAGGAAAACGTGAGCAGGGTTTGTGTATGTGCGCTCATGTGCTTGAGTACTAGTAATTGTAGATTGTTTAAAAAAAAATATGCATGCATGCTAAAAACACACCAGACAAACAGCTACATGTTGATGCAAAAGAAGGTAGAAGGTAAATTAAAATTAAGCAAATCATTTTAGGGTGCAGGTAGTGGAGTTCGCATTTCAACAATTGCTGGTTTCAGCAACAGCCCTGTTAACAGAGTATACATAAACGGATAAGTCTGCCTTCACCGTCCTTTTCACCGTGCCAGATATAATGTACTATAATGTGCAAATTGTGAAGATTCGCAACCGAATCCTAGATTAGCAGCCGAAAGGTTTGCACTTGAAAGTGCGAAACATTCGCAACTGACTTGCCTGTTGTATAATGGCTAAAACTGGGCAGTATTGTGGGCGTAGCATAGATTCCTGCAGCAGGACCAGAACTAGGACCAGCGCCTGCAGTGTTGTTTCCAGTGGGATCAGAGCTTACATCCGTTGCAATCGCACTTTGTTGCAGGAGTATTAAGGATGAGGCGTTCAAAGATGGACTGCTGCTGCTCGACAAGTGTTGCTGCTGATGATGACCGTGAGCAGATATGGGCAGATGATGGTGACGATGATCCATCAAATCACTGCCGTCCGTTGCTGTGGCTGCTCTCGATTCACTTGATTCGCCTTCGCTTTTTTGGTTGACATTTTCATTTCTGGCTCCATCCTTCAGGCCGCGCAGGCTGTTTGTATTTGTGTTGTCAGCTTCCGTTTGCTGATCAGGATGGGCAATTCGTAACGATATTGGATTTGAGTTTCCTCCAGCTACAAGTACATCACCAGGTACCTCGTCAGTACGATTTCGTTCCTGTGCCTGTCCCTGTCCCGAAGACGGCGAGTTAGTGCAATTATCGCTATCCAGGCTCGTTATTGTTGGATAGTTACCATTTTCAATGGTAACTGCTGGACGAGGATTTCGATAAAAACATTTTCAATTTTTCGTACTCAATTGTGTATATAATCTATCTTAATATACGATAGTATTAAGAATATGAACCGTTTGTACAAAACGTCTCCCTTAACTCTAGTAACTTTTGTAATGCAGCAAGAAATCGAATCTGCAGTTCTCAATGATAACTCCCAGTCCCATAATAAGGCCAGTTTAGTTTAGTTTACTTATCGTCGTATATCTTTCATAAACGTCTCCTTTTTACCAAATCTGGTACACATCAATCAAGAGTCGGTTAATAATGAGGCTTGGCCTGATGACATTGGACTGATCGACCTATCGGCTTCACAAAGTCTCCATTATGGTTTGCAATTCGGCTGGCCGAAGAAGCTTCTCTTTCTTGTTCCGTTCAACAACAGGTTATAGAAAAAATCATTTCTTCTTATATTTCATTTTACACATCTTACTGTTGCCTTTGCCTTACATTCGAATACTACTCGTGTGTTGCTTTAAAATGTCATCAGTTGGGGTTAGTGGCTCCCCCATCGTAGCTCCCTTTCAACTGCAGTCGAGCATATATATGTGTGTGCCGTTTGCTTACCTGTGTAGAAGGGCGATATTGTTGGTTCCTGCACATTCACATTTGCACTAAATTTCATGTCTTGCATACTTATGGGTACTAGTGGTGTCAGCGAAGTGCTGCCTGAAGTGGGTGTGGGCATTCGATGACACGATTTAGATTGAGTGGGAAAACCATATTGTTAAACAAAATTGCGAATGCGAATCAAAATCAGCGAACACGAAGCAGGCAAAATGAAAGCAATAAAACGAAAGAAATGTTATGCAAAACGTGTGTCGATCATGTATGACGTCTTGTGCTGGTGTTTAAGTCGAAGCTCTACTAACCGATTGAAGGCCCAATGGACGGCGTGTACAGCGTGCTTTGTCCTTGCGAGATTGTGGCTATGCTATCGTACAACATGGACGAATCGTTGCCGGAAGAAACAGGCGCCGCACTTGAAAAGCCATTGGAGGCCGGAGCTGGTGCTTCATAATATGCGGCCGTTGTGGCGCTGCCATTGGTGCCCGCCAAACTGCCCAGCTCGGAGAGCAGCTTGTGCTCATCCTTGATGCACCATTTTCCCGACCAAATCTGAAAGAGCAGAAGTAGGAATCCTTAATCAGGGTACAATTAGTTTCTGAAAGATAAGATCGCGGGAGGGAAGCATGATTGAAACTATTAGTCGAGTCGATGCTGTTACATTTCATTATTCTGCACGGACTATTTACACTGGAGTCACCTTAATGCTCTGTACTTTTACCTATTTGGAAAGAAATTCACTTACATTTGGGTAAATCTGATCTCCACTATATCCTAGACGCTGACGCTTAATGTCTTCTTCAGAATGCATATTGACGTCGCGATTCTCATCTGAAAAGAATTTTCGATTGCAGATTTTCATATTAGTATCCCATTACATGCAAGTGCAAACATTCTGCTTATTATTATCTGTGCCATTCCCCGCCCTTTCTACTTAATATCAATTCAATTACGCCAAGACCGTTTGTTACATTTCGACTTACTTAACTCAGCGAGTGCCCGCCGGCACGTGCCCTTTAAGTGCATTTATGAATTGGGAGGCGACCGCTTGAAAAGCTGTCGGAACGGCATTGAAATATCACCGATTACGAGAATTATAATGATATTAACTGAGCAGCGAGTGCCCTGCGTACACAAAGAGGCACACAGACATACCGCACCACCACAACAGTGATAGCGACAAACAAGCAAGAACACTTGCTTGCATGCTCGACAGTTAAATACTCTGCAGCAATTAAAGCGTTATACTTATGATATTGTTGCCGAAGCCCGACCATATGGACTCTCTTAAAACACAATACCGGAACATTTATAAATATCCATTGTTTTTTTTAACAATTTAATTTTATTACATGCTATTTGTCTTTTGCGTTAAATTGTAATTACCAATTTCGGTAGATAGTGATAGATCGATTACCATTTATGAAGAGAGCATTTTGAATCGTAAATAAACAGTCTCTATCGCCCATTATTCAGACATGCACAACATATTTTTATTTCTTAAACGTTAAAGCAAACCCTAATATATCCTTGTACCATAGGTGTAGGGCATGAAAGTAAACAGTAACACTAACAAACAAACACACATGACCACATTCGTTTGCACTGATACTTAGCGCCAAGGCGCCTGAGAAGCATTGCTTTGCGGCCGTACCGCAGGCAAATATCCCTATCCTATATATAACAATAATCTAACATTTAAGTATGTATGTGTATGAATATTTTTATAAAAAATCAACTATCAGAGGCACCACTTCCTATAAAACATCGGGGCCATAAACACAATTCGTCATATATATTTGCATATATTTGAGCAAATTGGCTGACATTCGAAATACATCTTAATGCAATCGGGAATAGTATGATCCATTGGAGAAATGAGCGGTAACATGCCCATTTTTATACCATTCACAAAATAGTATATTAATTTTGCCAGGAAGCGTTTCCGACTATATAAAGTATATATATTCTTTACCAAGTGGAATCTGTATAACCATGACCGTTTGTTTTAACACAAAGATCTCAGAAATCTTAAAAGCAGAAGTGAAATTTTCACAAGCTGCTTACGTTGTCTGCACGCTGGGTCAGTTGGAGTTTTAAACAGACAACTATATCAGAAAGCTCCCATATAACCGATTATTCGGCTTGTGACCTGTTCTGATCAAGATCGGAGAACTATATAATATAGCTACCATATAACCGATTATTGCGAAATGAACACTTAGGAGAATAACTTTTCTGTTTTTCGTCAAAATCAAACCAAATTCGGTTTGTATCCATTTGAGGAGGCTCCTCGGCCACTGGCGTGATCTGATCAAGATCATATAGCTACCACATAACCGAAATGAACACTTAGCAACATAACTTTTTTGTTTTTCATACAAATTAAACCAAATTCGTCTTGTATCCTTTGTATCCACTGTAGCCCCACGTCCACAGACCAGATTTGATCTAGATCGGTAATATATTTACAATGTGATTGGTATCTAAGCTTCGGCAAGTCGAAGCTTATAAGATGGGATCATGGAATTTCTAGTAAATAACCAACAAGTAAGAACGCTATCATCGAAATTCCGACAATAAGAACTGTTAATACAATGTAAATAGCAATGTACATATTGGTAGCATGTATCATGTATGTACATATTGGTAGCATGTTTAATATGTGTGCATGCCTGTTGATGGTTGGTTGAGTGCGTATATATTATATTAAATATAGATATATAATAATCTGATCTGAATGAAATTCGGAAAAAACTTATACATGCAAACCAAGTTTCAACTAATTGTGTAAAAATTGTGGGAGGCATACGGCTTTCATCGACATGCGGAGGCGGGGTTAGAGTGGCAAATGTTTAAAACAAATTTGATCTGCGTGTATATTAATGGAATTTATATACCGAATTTGGTGACTTTAGTTTCTTTTCTCCGAGTTCTAGGTGTTCATACGGACGGACAGACGGACACGGCTAGATCAACCCGGCTGTTGATCCTGATTATAGCGGAAACGCTTCATCTTGCCTGTTGCATACATTTGAACGAATACAGTATACTCGATTACTCTACTAGAGTACGAGTATAAAAAGAAGTGGGTATCTGTAATTTTGGACTTTTGCTGATTTTTCACTCGGCTAAAAATCAGGTTTAACTGAGAGTAATTTTAAGGTACATATAAGCTAACTCACAGGTTTTTAAATCATTCTGCAGACGAACAGATGAGGATAAATCACTCGTCTGCGTATGCTCGAGGCGGAGCACATTGTTGACGCCCATTTTTCAACCCTGAAACTGTAGACAGAGACCAAACTCTACCGCCCGCCCCCGTCCTTCGGCGTTGTGTTCACGTCTGAGCCGAGCCCGAACCTTTTCTCTCGCTTTCGCCTATCAATCGAAATGATTTGAACAAATTTGCCACAAAATGCAAGCCTAAGTACTGAACTTTTATTTCGAGTTTACAAAGGGCAAATCATCCCAATCCCAAAGGCTGCTGATAAGCAATCTCGAGTAAAAGTGTCATCTGTATATTTGTACGGATAACGCTTGGTATTGCGTTTGGGTTAGGATGAAGTTAAAGTGCGGACGGGTTGACTCGGAATCGTTGGGTTTATTGCTTTTTTATTGCAAACTCGAATCACTCCCCCAAGATTCCGCAGCAAGCAATCCCAGTTCATATGTACATAATGATTATCTGTGCAGGGTTCGGGTTCGAAAAACGAAGTTGGCGCGTCTAACATTTCAATTGCCAACTGTCCAGCGTACGCTTCCACCAACACCGCCACCGAATGCCATTAGCCAGCGATTATTGAAAGCGACAAGTGCGATTGCCGAGTACTGTGAGCTTGACTCCCCTTTATTATTACTTAATGTCCTTTTCCCCGCCATGGAAATGAAATATGGCGCGCCCAATGTAAAACCAGACGCAGATGCAGATACGAATGCTGTCGCTGCCTCTGTACGCTGTCCATCAAGTAATTAAGATTTTATCTCTCTTTACACCAGCCACTGGGGTTTGATTTCACGAACACATGTTGCGATGGTAATGACAATGATGCTGAATGCTGCTGCTGAAGCTGATCCGATGCCGTCGGCCTGCGGTTAGTTGGGTGACCGTAATATGGCCACAAAGCATTTCGCGCCAATGCAACTTACAATTTTGGCTCTCCCTTCAGAGTTTTGTTATATGCAAATTGAGGTATCGCTTGAACTGAACAGCGAAATTTCTGAATATTTGGTGCTTTGCCAGGACTTCAGTCGGTTATCAGATTACCAACATTCATCTACAAGCACATTGTACGTGAAAGGTGTCCTTCACCTACCATCGATGCCATCGATATCGGCAAATACGGTACACCGAAAATACCAGCTTACACTTTACCCAAATACTGGCATTTCGTGTAGATAAATGTGGTCCCTACCTTCAGCAAGATAATAGATGATCGTCTTCGTATGATGAAACGATGGAGGTATTAATCTGCTTAATTTTTCGTGCAATACAAGGCTAAAATCGACGTTGGCTTGTCCGCATGATCCAGCGCCTCAACTCGTACCAATCAATAATTGGATTTACTTTTGGTACCGGAAAATTTCGGCAGATTTCAATTTCTCTATATGTATGTTTTAATAGCATGTTACACTTACTTTGGTGTCACTTTTAGAAGCCAAAATTTGTTCATAAATTTAAAAAAATTTGGAGACAGCAAATAAAAAACGTTTTTGGATCTAACCAAATATATAACAGCGCATTCAAAATAAGCTCCAAAATTGTTTCCGGCATCTTTGGTATTGTACAAGAGTTGTCAAAGTCAGCTTTCATTGTTTGTTTTGATGTATAATAGGTGTACTTCACCACCAAAAAATTGGCATTTTCAGCTTTAAAATAAAAAATATATCTTCTGGTGTGTAGAATTTATTAGATAAACCAAAGACTGTTTTTATACCATATCCAGAATGGTACATTAATTTTGTCAGGCAGTTTGCAACGCACAGAAAGAAGCGTTTCCGTCGTAATATAACGTATATATATTATTTATCAGCATGACAAGAGGAATCGATATACCCATGTCCGTCCGTCTGTTTCAACACAAAGATCTCCGAAGTCTTAAAAGCTATAGAGCTGAAATTCACCAGATGCTTCTTCTGCTAGCACGCTGGTTAAGTTCGAATTTTATGTAGATCGGACAACCATATCATATAGCTACCCGATAACCGATTTTTCTGGAATGAACACTTAGCAGCATAACTCTTTTGTCTTTCATCCAAATTAAAAACAATTCGTCGCTTGTATCCACTGTAGCCGCATGGTTTACCAAATGGTATGTTAATTTTGTCAGGAAGTTCGTAACGGAATCGTTTCCGACTATATAAAAAAAATATATTTTCTTTATCAGCATGACAAGGGGAATCGATATAATTATGTCCGTCTGTCGTCTGTTTC
This sequence comes from Hirtodrosophila duncani, assembly GCA_037043425.1. Taxonomy (NCBI): domain Eukaryota; kingdom Metazoa; phylum Arthropoda; class Insecta; order Diptera; family Drosophilidae; genus Hirtodrosophila; species Hirtodrosophila duncani. Next base: position 280,120 of record JBAMBM010000837.1, read on the forward strand.
AACACAAAGATTACAGAAGTGTTAATAGCTACAAAGCTGAAATTTTTACGAAATGCTTCTTTGTCTGCACGCTGGTCAAGTTCAAGTTTTATCCAGATCGGAAAACTATATCATATAGCTACCACATAACCGAATGTTCCAGAATGAACACTTTGAAGCATAACACATCTGTTTTTCATCCAAATCCAACCAAAGTCGGTTTATAGCAATTTGATAAACCCCACGTCTACTGTCCTGATCTGATAAAGATCGGAGAACTATGTCATATAGTAACTATATAACCGATTGTTCCGGAATGAACACTTAAGATCATAACTTTTCTGTTTTTCATCCAAATCAAACCAAACTCGGTTTGCATCCATTTGAGGAGACCCTACGGCCGCTAGAATGTTCTGATCAAGATCGGAGAACTTATTATGTAGGTACCATATAAGCGAATATCTCGGAATGAACACTAAGGAGCATATATTTGCTGTTTTTCATCCAAATTCGGTCTGTACGTCTGTTGGTCTGATCTGATTAAGATCCGACAACTATATCATATAGCTACCATATAACAGATTGTTGCGGAATGAACACTTAGTAGCTTGTATCCCTTGTATCCACTGTGGTCACACTCCCACAGACCAGATTTGATCTAGATAGATTATATATTTACAATGTGAATGGTATACCTTCCTTTTTATTACATATTTAAATCGGGCTGTATAATTGAAAATGATAGCCTCCGCGTTTGCATCGTTTGGGTTGTGCGTTGTTCCCAAATAAGTCAGTCAGTCAGTGAGGATAATGAGTTTTATATATATAGATACATAAATCATACACTAGTGTCAACTTGGACTTACCATGAACTTCGATTCGTTTGCGTTTGTAATTTGGATCCGCTGTATTATTGTTGTGGCTGGAGCTGTTGTTGTTGTTGTTGTGCAAATGATGGCTGTGCTGTATGCCCAGGATTCCATTTATACTATATCCTGTTGTGCGCAGTTCGGCTCCCTGATGGTTGTGGTTGTTGTTGCTGCTTGTGGTGGAACTGCTTCCAGAGCCGTTATTGCTCGCAGTAGCAGTGCTGTTGTTGTTGCTGTTGGTAGTGTTGTTGCTGCTGTGATGGAGCAATGAGTCCTGCACAGTGCTGCCGGAGGTGCTCGTTGATGCCGACGCTGATGCTGGTGCATGTGCAATGACCGAAGCCGATCCGCTTGATGTGTTCGTGTTGTTGTTGCCGGAATTGTTGCTACTGGTGGTGTTGGTAGCCTGCGTCTCGTTGCCGTTGCCGGCGCCTGTGCTGCTATCCAGGCTGAGGCTTTCCGTGGCATTGTGTACGCCACTGTGACTCATCTGGTGCTGTTGCTGGTGGTGATGCACATGCTTGGCCTTCTCCGCAGCCTTATTTCGCACGATCCTGACGACGAAAAATGGAAAGAACACATAGCCAAAATCAATCAATATCCATTGCACACTACGACCTACATTGACCTCTAACTACAACATTAACAGTGTTAAGTGCGAGTGCAAGGAATCCTCATCTTTTTATTAATACAACAAATGCTTGTATATTGGTAGCAACTTATCTAACACTCAATATCATTTGCATTTAAAGGGGTTGAGCGTCGCGCAATCGGGTGTGTTGCTTTTTAAGATGTCATTTAAAAATGAGTCTTCTTCCACCTCGAAAAAGCTGTCTCCAAGAAGTTGAATATGTGCACTGTGTGTAATTGAGGGTCAAAAACCAAAGCGATAAATGGTAACAGCTTCCAGGGCAAACGGTTAGGATGAAGTGCTCTCCAGCTTCATCAAAAGCATACTGGACAGTTTCTAGCTGTATTTAAGAAAGCTGTATTTCTAGCTGTATTGGAAAGAACACATAGCCAAAATCAATCAATATCCATTGCACACTACGACCTACATTGACCTCTAACTACAACATTAACAGTGTTAAGTGCGAGTGCAAGGAATCCTCATCTTTTCATTAATACCACATTAATACAACAAATGCTTGTATATTGGTAGCAACTTATCTAAACACTCAATATCATTTGCATTTAAAGGGGTTGAGCGTCGCGCAATCGGGTGTGTTGCTTTTTAAGATGTCATTTAAAAATGAGTCTTCTTCCACCTCGAAAAAGCTGTCTCCAATAAGTTGAATATGTGCACTGTGTGTAATTGAGGGTCAAAAACCAAAGCGATAAATGGTAACAGCTTCCAGGGCAAACGGTTAGGATGAAGTGCTCTCCAGCTTCATCAAAAGCATACTGGACAGTTTCTAGCTGTATTTACAAAATTTACAATGGACGTCCGTGTTTGACCGTCGAGGGCGCTTAGTGGACTCAAAAGCAAAAACAAATAAACGCCCGGTTGTTTTTGTTCATTTGCTATTACGATTGCCAATGAAAATGTCAAATTCAATTTCGGTTAAATTCAGTCACAATCTGAATAGATGCTTTTACATCGATACATATGAGTTTGTCCAACATAGGTACGTATACATGTGTCAATCTGGGCATAGGTCCAAGGACTCGCAATAAATCATTTATATTCGACGTGTTTGTCTGCGAAATAGAAATGGGGATGACAAAAAAAAAACAAAACTTGAGATTCCTTTGGCATTGGTGGACTTTTTTCTATCATCATTTTTTGAAGTAGTCATGGATTGATGACATTTATAGCTAGCGACTCTGACTGCGAGACGAACTTGGGTCACTATGATTTATCACGGCTGCTTCTTTTCACTTCGACGGATGCTTAAGTCACCGCTAACTAATACTGATTTAACTTAAATGATGGTTTCAACTTTTGTTATACACCCGATTTGCATCCCCATTACCGTAATCGTTAAGGCAACTGAGCACTTTTGCTCCTCAAATTAAGGTTCATATCCTTGTGTAGATGGAACAACGTTGGGTGAGAAAATGACATTCTTGGAAGCCCGCAGTCACCCCAAAATGGAGCTATAAAATGGAGTCTTTACAATAATTGGGTGCGATTGTTGATAGAAGATGGAGGTGGAGGCTTGGTGTTGGATGGTGCTGGGAAAGGCCAATATTGGTACACTCAAGTCACTTTTTAAAAAAACTTCGCAAAGTTGAATGTTTTGAAAACTATTTAGCGTTCAATTGTGATTATTTGTGTGTGTTTTGGAAAGTGTAAAATATGCGCATATGCACATCTATATGGAAAAAAACGGGAAAGCGAAAGGAAGGCAACTGGTGCTGGCACTCTGATTTCCACGATGCGAACAGCAACACCCCAGAGGGGTTGCCAGTCAACTCAGGCGGAATCGAATTAAATTTTCGGTCCCATCAGGTTGAGATTCTAGCGAATATTTCAAAGCCGATGAGCGAGCGGACTGTGAACACAATTGGGACATATGTTCGGGCCTTGGATGCGCCGACTTGTCCATCCATCCGCATTCCATTTCCATTTTTCGCTGTTGTTTACTTACGAGTGTATTTGGTTTGATTTGTCAAAAAGAGGGTTAGCATTTGAGGTTGAGTGCTATGGAAAGTCACTTTTATTAAGTGACTACCTCTTGGGACCAGGACGTGGATCCGGACCAGGACCAGGGGATAGAGCAAAGGGGAATGAGACCCAGTTGGTGGTGCTGCCAGTGTCAGTACGGCTAGTGCTACAGAGTGCAGATGATTCCACTGCCACTTGCCAATGTTGTATTCGATTAAATCATCACCCCCCCCCAAAAAAAAACAACAACTTAAGTGGCCAACCTAACTACATCCACACATTTGACGCATTATGGGCAGATATCTTCTTATTATCCCCTGAATTAAACAACAGGGGAAAAGCCAACCTCAATGTGCGTACATGTGCAATGAAGCACTCTATAATTAAACAAGAGGTACAGGTATTCTAAATAGCCTTCAAACAATGAACATGTTACGACGTAAGCATTAGAAATTTCAAAAATTTAGAAAACCCCAATGCAGCAGCAATGAAACGAAACACACACATAAATGATAAATTTTGATCAGATTTTAAATGTCCGTTGAGTGTAAGTTTTTCTGTATGTTGGTTTTTTTTTCTGGATCGGCTTTTCTGCTGTGGCTGCAGTCGGAAGGCATCCACGCCAGGAATGGATAAATGGAAACCAACTGTTCACCGCCGACAATATCACTGTCCACGTCCAATCTAATCGGGCGCAAGCAAACCTGGGAAATCGAATATGCAACCAGAGCGAGACTAATACGCGATCGCACTAGGTGCAAAGGTATATTAAAGTTGTTGCAGTGTAGGCACACAAACTCAAAAGTATGGAACACTTTTCGATTTTTTCGAACACATAAAGTTTATATATTCTTAATCACCACGACAAGCCGAGTCGATTTAGCTATGTTCGTCCGGATGCATGAAAATCCAGATCTTGGAAACTACAAGAGATAGAAACTTCATATTAACATTTTTATTCGTCATAAATATGTACTCAGATAAAATTTATTTTATTTTTTTTGCCATGTGCACTTTTTATGGTTGTCCCACTCTACTAGAGTACGAGTATATGAAAAAAAATTTACACATTGAACATTGAATAAATGCTGAGTACGAGTATTTTATAGTCGGAATATCGACTATAGCGTTCTTACTTTTTAATTCATAGCTTTTTTGTTTTCCATTGAAATTTAATAAAATTGATGGATTATGTGTCCTAGAGGCATCTGCATCAACTGACCTAATTTAATTCAGATCGGGCCACAATATCATATAGCCCGCATAGAATGGATTTTTCAGGAATGAATAAAACATTTATGCTTTCATCCAAATCGAACCGAATTCGGTTTGTATTCATGTTAGGATGCCTTACGTCTGTTGACTAAGTTTTATTCAGATCGAGCAACTACATTATATAGCCCCATATAACACGATTTTTTCGAAATGAACACAAAATGTTTGTTTTCCATTTAAATAGAGCTAAATTTTATGCAGCTCGGACAAGTATATCATGTAGCCGCCCTAGAACCAATTTTTTTTTCATACGAATCTTACCAAATTTGGTTTTTGTCATCTGGTTAGATTGTGAATAGTGTTAAATAATATTAATACGAGTTCGCGAGTGCCTTTTCGGAGTTTCCGGTTTCTGTGTTCGTGCTGCCTGTGTGTTGTTGCAGCTTCTTTCTTGTAAAAACTTAATTACTTATATTACAATAAATAACAATAATTTTATGCATACTTGGATATTTTAATAGCAGCATATGCAACAGTGTTACTCAAACCACACAGTAACACTAAAAGAAAGCCAGCAAAATCAACAAGTACGAACGATTATGTATAGTGTGATCGTATGTACTTCAGGGTATTTTACTGTTGAGGAAGCTCGAGTCATATTTTTTGGGAGTGGGGTGCTATAATACAAAACGTTTATTTACGCTTTTGTCTACAATTATTATCTGCTCTTAATGAAATTCTGCAAATCGGTAGATTATGTGATTATACATATATTTTTGACACAAACTGTGTCAAAAATTGTAGAATATATAAGGTTTTTATCGATTTGCGGTAGGCGGGAGGCGGCGTGGCAAAATTTGAAAACAAACTTAAGGGGAGTCTACATACATACTCTTGCTCTTATAGTCGCCGAGATCTGGGAGTTCATACAGACGGACATGGCTGGATCGACTCTGCTGTTGCTCCTGATCAAGAATATATATACTTTATGGGGTTGGAAACGCCCGTTACATTAATTTGCTCTACTAGAATTGTCAAATACGAACAGTTGTCTCATATGCTGAAGGTTACTGATGAAGCGAAGTTTGCGAACACCCAAAAACAAAGCGCAATGTATAACCAGCCATGTCTCTAAGCGTCTGAAGAAAAAAAGTTATCAAAAAATGAGCTTAACAGGCAAACAATCGGCGTTCCTCACTCACTTGACCTCGAACTTGCTAAATGAACACATTTGGATATTATACAAAAGGGCATATCTGCAAGGGTATCTAAGCCTCGTTAACAGAAAAGAGCATTGACAAGACCAATAAATGCACAAAACGGTGTATATAAACATTGATGCAAGTTAATGCGCACGTCCGCTGTGCGTTAGTCTGAGTGTTACCATGTTTGTTTGCTGTCATGCAGCTTACTTCCGCATCCGTGTCCGTTTCCGCGAATGTTGACGCTGACGCTGACTATAAGGCTGGATGTTCAACTTCAACTGCCGACTGGCTAAGGCTAATAATAATATCTAAGTAGTTTTTAGCGTTCATAATTGCGGCACAATGCTTGACACACGACCACCACAAAAGGCAGCTTCCCTTTTTGTCATCCGGTTTGGCGTCCTAGCCATCGCCGTCCCATCATCATCGCCATAACCACCGTCGTTGTCGTTGTCGTCGACGCACTTCCTCTTTGACCATAATTCATTTTAGCGGTGGCCAAAGGCTGCCTGCTGCTGCTATGGCTCTTGGCAGGCGCCTGTTTAAATTAGCTGCGCATAAGCATCAGCATATCAGTACGTCTGTATGTAGTATGTACGAACACGAGCACATTTATATTGCATGTACATTAATAAAAACAAATGAGAACGCGATAGTTGAAATTCCGGCTATAACATACTCGTACCCTACATGTATTATATACATATTCGTAAAAGACATCCAAAAAGACATCAGAGCTACAGTATGGTATGTAGACGTAGACTCCTCTAGTGTGGCGTTAGATCTTTTTGTACATGTATAAAAATATTATCTGCCGATGTACCAATTTTCAGAACGGTCGGATGATATTTGTATACAAATTTTACTTAAGCCCATGCTTGAATGATTGAAATTAGATTTTGCTTGCACAGCTCCAATTGAAATTAGTGTGACTAAATTTGATCCGGATCGGGCGATTATGTAATATAGTAACCATTAAACCGATTCTTTCGGAATGAACATTTAGTGGGTCAAGTTTTTATACCGTGTACCTATAGTATAAGGGTATATTAAGTTTGTGAAATATATGTAACAGGCAGAAAGAAGCGTTTTCGAACCCTACAAAGTAAATATATCCTTGATCAGCACGACAAACCGAGTCGATTTAGCTATGTCCACCGCTTCATCCGGATGTATGAATATCTAGATCTTGGAAACTATAAGATTTAGACTCTTCAAGTTTACATTTTTATTTGCCATAAATATGTACCCAGATCATAAATATGTACCCATACAAACTACCGGCAATTTTAGAAATCTTATTTAATAGTTTTGTTGTTATATTACTCGTGCTCTAGTAGAGTAAACGATTATATTATATTCGTGCAAATGTATGTAACAGGCGGAAGGAAGCGTCTCCGACCCCTTAAAGTATATATACTCTTGATCAGCACCAACAGCCGAGTCGAACCAGCCATGTCCGTCCGTATGAACACCTAGATCTCTTAGACTATAAGAGCTAGAGGCACCCAATTTTGTACGTAGACTCCCCTTTTGGGCCGTCAGATCAAGTTAGTTTATTTGCTACGCCCCCTCCTTACAGAAATTTTACAGTTTTAGTTGAAAGTCGGTTTATATATGCATAAGCACATAATCTACCGATTTGCCAAATTTGATAATAATTGTAGAAAAAAACGTAAAAAACATATTTTGTACATGAGTAAGCAAAAAATAAAAAAAAAAATTGTTACACACTTAACTAAAACAATCTTGTTTAACGCCCCACAAATTGTTTTTTTTTTACGATTTTGTCTACAATTATCATCCGATCTTAACAAAACTCGGCAAATCGGTAGATTATATGATTGTACACATTTAAACCCAGTTTCAACTAAATGCATTAAGATTTGTGAACGATATAAGGTTTTACGGTTTGCGGGGGCGGGAGAAGCTAAAAAAACTCACCAAATCGGTAGATTATGTGCTTATACATGCACAAACCGAGTTTCACCTAAATTCGTTAAAATTTGAATAAGATATAAGGTTTTGCTTTGGCGGGAGCGGGCGCGGCAATATTTAAAAACAAACTTGATCTTACGCCCCACAAGTTGAGTCTACATACCGAATTGGGTAACTCTAGCTCTTATAGTCTCCAAGATCTACGTGTTCATACCGACGGATAGACGAACAGGACTAGATCGACTCGGCAGTTGATGCTGATCAAACATTTGCATCAATTAAGAAACTCTTAGCGATGAAGGCTTTTATCGATTTGCGTGGTCAGGAAACAACTTGATCTGCATGTACGATTATAGTACTAGGGTAGTGTAGAGAACTCTAGATATCAATATTGGTGGTCTTACAGTCTCCGAGATCTAGGTATTCATACGGACAGAAAGGAGGACAGGGCAAGATCAAGAATATAAATGTGCATTTTATAGGGGCATACATTCATATGACCCACTACAATATACTCTTACTGAATGAGTAGCAGTATAAATAGCCGCAGTGGGAGTCTGTGGTGTCAGCGGCGGGGGCTGCTATGAGGTGAGGAAAGTCAATTCCAGCAGCCACCAGTGACACTTGTTCATTGCTCAGAGCGTACCTAAGGCACAGCAACATATATAGTCGTTATCGAGAACGCTGGAATCTTGGGATTTGTATTTGTATTTTTAAATTGGGGAATTCTGCCAACCACATGCGACACGTGCCTCCATTCAGAATCAATTCGTTGCGTATTACGAATAAGTGCGCATGCAAAGGCGATGCTATTGCCTGTGCCCTGCCTGTGCCTCCGTCACCCTGCTGCCGACACCCCCGCCACAGCTAATGGTTACTTAACATACTGTGTGTTCATACAGGGATAGAAGAGCATTGTGAACAACCAAAGTTATAAAATCTATAGTTATCTTTATCTCTTCCTCTATTCACAAACTTTGTAGCTTAGCTAGAAGTGGGAGGGGCAGAAGTGCAGCAAGTACCCACGGTTGACCCGCACCTACTCAACAACCTAGAGTTTGCTTCATCTTGCCATTGCTCTATTTCAAAAAAATGTTTCTTCTGAAACAATTAGTGCTATGGCAGATTTATGATAAAGTTGTGCGATCCGATACGATTTAAAAAGAATCTGGTAAAAATATTAACTGTAGCTTTTAAGAGACGGGCAGAAGCACAAAACATCTTTATCTTTATACATAAGCTGATTGTGATATTGACTCGCCGTCTTTAATTAGCCAAATCACTTTTTGTGTTCCTCGTACAACTACTAGAAATTATGTAATTTAAACTATCTCCTGCATGAACCTTTTCGTGTCCTTTGTTGTAACTATAATAATCTACTTAACTTTATCTCTAATAATAACTCCCTAAACTCAAACATATATACTAACGCATCTAGTTAGTAGATAACGTAAATTGTTTATGGTTTGTTTTTTTTACGAGCTTGGGCTTCGCGCGTAACAAGCCACGTGGCTTGGTATCGTGGGGCCACTCGAACGTGCAGTGCATTGTACGTCAACGTCCCGATAATTAAATCATTGCAATATAGACTCCCCTCTACACGCTGTTCAAGAAAGTACACTCTTTATATGGTCGGAAGCGTCCTCCTGTGCGTTGCAAATATCATGATAAAATGAATATATTATTTGTGAATAAACATAAAGTAAGGTTTTCGATTTCACTTGGTTTTTTACCGTATGACTATATTCGGTAACGACTTTTACGGTACATAGTTGATAATATCCACATGGTGGGAGTGTGTGTGAGTCTTGCCTTGGCCATGCCCACTTGACTCGGACAAGAAATTTCAGCTCTGCTCCTAAATATTAAGTTATGTTTAGTATGAACATATATGTGTCTAGCTGATTTTAAAAACTTTTATTTTTGAATGCCTTGTATCCTTAATAAAGATTTTACAATGTACATCACAAGTAAAAGAAGACGTAGCATAGCACATATATTTTTGACCAACTTTATTGAGATCGGACTATATCATATAGAAATTTTCTTGATAAAGGGTACATATTTAACAGCGAGCGAGACCGACAGTAACTTTTTCAGTTGTTACCTATCATAATGTACAAGAGCTTTTTGAATGAATATCGATTTGGAATCAACTGCAATACGAGCGCTACAAATTCAAAGCTATTATTAGGACATTTGTCCATTTCTAACAAATATGTTTATCATTTGTGTGTCTTACCGATTTATAGATGATACGCTGGGCACATTGTCCTGGGAGCATATGCCCTCTGCTAGCAGCCGATCCCGAATTTCCCAAGCAAACATTGTGGGATTCTCGCGCTTATAATTAGCAATCGCATCGACCACCGGGGGGGTGGCAACCTTCGGCTTCGATCCTCCTATAACGCCGGCCTTAAAACTACCAGTCTCGTAATATCTGAAAGGAACGAATTACATACACGTACTGAGATTAATTATTTCCATAATAGACCCAGCTTTCGACTCCTGCAATTAAGCTGAAGCTGATCAGAGCATTAAATACAACTTCATTTGTAGAATATTACGAAAATACATAAGCATAATTATTTTCCGAAACTCAGACATGCTCATATTTTGATAGCTGGGGAACTACAATGCATTGCGAGATTAAGTAAGTGCTGTGAACTCCTTAAAAGAGATCGAATAGTTTTCAGTTTGCCTTTTATTGTGCCACATTTAATAATTTTTTACAAGCTAATAACCCAGCACTTTCAATACAAAAGAACTTCAGGCAGTTTTTTAAAATACTTCATTTGAACGAGTGTTACTCCTGTGATTAACTTCATCGAGAGAGATAGAGAGATAGAGAGGCCTTATTGATTTGACGCTCAGACTCATCCAGCTCACTGCCCAGTTCCTTTTCCTCATCCTCTTCTCATTATTGTGGACCGCTTTGATTAATGCTCCCATTTCCAAACGGAACCAGCAATTTTACCATTTTCAATTAAAAACAATTTAAATGTCAGCCACCGTTTACTCGTGGCGCAATGGATATATATCTGTATCTGCAAGCTGCGACTGCGACTGTGTTGGGTTCCTGTGACCGCAAAGATTTATTGTGCTATTTGTGAAGCACGTTGTCCGGAATGTTGATGTGTACGTGTAGAAGTATGTGAATGAATGAGATGTGGCAAGCAATATTCGTACTTACTTGGTTAAACAAATTGCAATTTCCTCCCAAATATGATGGCAATTGTACCAAAGTATGTAAAGCTATGGTCAGGCATGCCGACTCGTGCATTTAACAGACTCGAAAATTGGTTGCTCATACTTAGTCCAAAACCGGCAATAAAACAACGTAAATTTTTTTTTGCTGCTTGACTTATTTTAGTTAACATTTAATGACCTCTGATAGCAATAACAATCGACTGACTGTTCAAGCTTATGTGAATACGAATCGAGCATATGTGTATGTGCACAGTTGCAGAGTGTGATGATTCTGCATATAATTAATTACCTTGATAGTATTTTGGAAACACAGCCATGGCTAACCCGTAGCTGTCGCGATATATCACAAGGACGCACGCCATTGTGGGCCAGCTCAACGATTCGCTGCCGGACGACGTCGGGCAGTGGCCGGCCATTTACAAATACGCCGCCCAATTGATTAACGCCGCCGTGACCTATTGTTCAAATCGGAATGTAGTAATTTTAATTAGTTAGTTAGTTAAAGATCTGACATGAGTAAACTGTTAATTTCTTAAAACGATGTCTTTCAGTAAGTATTAGTAGGCTAATATAGGTTCGTTGCTACATGCACAGGAGTCGACGGTTAAAGTTCCTAAATATTGTTAAAACATGATTAGAAGGTGTGGTTACCTTTCGGCTGTATGCGCACCTAATTGTATTTTTGATAAATCCCAGGAATTTTGTTGAAGAATGTAAATATATAACATAATTTAATCTTTAAATCAAAGTACCTCAGCTATAGAACAAAATTTGGAAATATCGAGAAAATTAATTTTAATTTAATAAATTCTCATTTTAAGATATAATCGTTATAAGTAATGGGAAGTTGACTGAATTGTATCGTATTGCGCAGTACATTAAAATGGCCTCGCAGCAACACGAAGCCACGAGGCTAAAAGCACCCGCCTCCCGCCTAACCGGCCGACACGAAACGCGCGAACGGAACCAAAAACACGGACAGGAAAAGATAGAAGAGAAAAAAACACGCGGACTCGCTCGCTTACTTTCAATGAAAAGAAAGACGAACAATAAGCGCTCAACAATATCTACTTGCTAGGTGCTTTAGTTTTACGAGTATGAAACTCTTAAAATAGGAATACATTTTAGGTTAAACAAGAAAGGAAAGCTAGCTTCGGCTTGCCGAAGCTTATATACCATTTACATTATAAATATATAACCGATCAAATCTGAATATAGTGGATACAAGGGATACAAACAAATTTGTTTTAATTTGGATGAAAAACAGAAAAGGTATGCTCCTAAGTGTTCATTCCGGAAAAGTCGGTATATTGGAGCTATATAATATAATTGCCCGATCTTGATAAGATCAGGTCAGTAGAAGTGGAGTTTATTCAAATTGATACAAACCGAGTTTGGTTTGATTTGGATGAAAAACAGAAAGTTGTGCTCCTAAGTGTTCATTCCGGAACTATCGGTTATATGGGAGCTTTATGATATAGTTGTCCAATCTGGACTTGACGAGCGTGCAGACAAAGGAAGCATCTGGAAGAAATTTCAGCTTTTAAGACTTCTGATGTCTTTGTGTTGAAACAGACGGATGGACAGACGGGCATGGTTATATCGATTCCCCTTGTCATGCTGATCAAGAATATATATACTTTATATAGCCGGAAAAGCTTCCTTCTATGCGTTGTAAAACTTCCTGACAAAATTAATATACAATACCATAAATGGTACAAAAAATTTGCATGCTCATAATTAATCTGAGATGTATGTATTTATTTATTTCATCCAAAATGATGACATTCATCAATAGATCCCATTATGTCGGGCAGCCGCTCTACAGGCACCTAAACATTTTTTATACTCTTACTCTAGTAGAATAAACGAGTATATTGTATTTGTGCAAATATATATAATACTCAAAAGGAAGCGTTTCCGACCCCGATTAGCATCAACAGCCGAGTCGAGCTAGCCATGTCAGTCTGTCCGTATGAACACCTACACCTCAGCGACTGTAAGAGTTAGAGTCACCATTTGGTAGACTCCCCTTGTATAGCTTCAGAATGAATTTTTTTTTTTCAAAATTAAAAAAAAAATGAAAACCTTATATCTCCTACAAATCTTAGCATATTTAGCTTAAACTTCGTTTAAGATCGGATAATAAGTGTAGACAAAATCGTAAAACAACATTATGTATGAGAGCGCTCCACCCCCAACAAAAAAAATCAAAAAGGTTTCGAGTGTGTCGAATATAAAATCAATAAAGAATGCGAGTATCTTATATTCGGAATATCTACTATAGCGTTGTTATCTCAAGTACATCAGACTTGATGTCTTTTTGAAGAAAATTAATTCTAAGAATTATTCGTAATTGTTTTAAGAATACCACAGCGTTATGCATTAGATCGACTCGGCTATTGATCCTGATCAAGAACATATAGTAGAAGGGGGTCATAGTTGGTGGGAAGGTAAATAAGTTGATTGCTCGGGAGTGAGTAAAGTAAATATAAAGAACGGGGTTGACGTTTAACACTCGTTCTCTATACAGTAAGCGAGTATATTGTATGAGTGCAACGTGTATGTAACAGGCAAAAGGAAGCGTTTTCGACCCTTAAATGTATATATATTCTTGATCACGATCAACAGCCGAGTCGATCTAGCCCTGTCTTTCTGTGTGTATGAACACCTAGATCTCGAAGTCTTTAAGAGCTAGAGTCACTAACTTAAGTATGTAGACTCGGATAATATTTGTAGACAAAATCGCTTAAAAACTTTTTATATATACCTTCATCTATGCATAACAAGTAAGAATATTCGATACACTGAAAAATTTAGTTAGTTTTTTGTTTTGGGTGTGGTAATCTCATTCAAAATGTTTGTTTACGATTTTGTCTACAATTATTATCCGATCTTAACAAAACTCGGCAAATCGGTAGATTATGTGCTTATACAAACCGAGTTTCAACTAAATGCGTTAAAATATTTGGAAGATATAAGGTTTTGTGGTTTGAGAGGGCGTGGCAAAATTTAAAAACACACTTGGTCTGACGCCCCGCAAGGAGAGCTTACATACCAAATTGGGTCTCTCTAGTTCTTACAATCTCCGAGATCTGGGTGTTTATACGGATTCTTTCTCTTACACACAGAGCAAAAAAACTCAATATTATGCTGAGCACTAATGTCTTATAGTCGGAATTTCGACTATAGCGTTCCCTCTTGTTTCATCTAGTTTTTTCTGTATAAAACATCCCAGAAACAGGCCCTAGCTGGGATTTGTTGGGGGCTGTTGAATATTTTCAGGGTGCTGTTGTCCGCCCAAACCCCACCAATTTACTTACAGGAACTGTCTGTGTCGACTCATTTACACTTGCGTTCCCATCTATAATTAGTAATTAGTGATCGCGAATGCAAGGCGTCGCAAGTGCCAAAAATGTAAATGGTGTGGAAATGGAAGCAGATAAAAGATACACCGATTTCCTTCGATGCACTGGTGGAAGGATGGCGGAGGCGGTAGTGGTATTGGTATGTTTGTAATTAGGCCCCAACGGAACGATTCGGATAAATTAAAGGCGGCCTCTTTGTGCGTGCGAGCACAGTCTCTATAATTATCGGCATAACATTGTACTACTACAGGAGGAGGTTTCATGCTCTGCCCAGGCCCAATTTACCGATATATTGAAAAGAATTATGTTTGGTTTCAGTTTAATTGTCTTATGACAATTGAGACGATATTAATGTATTACGAACTACTTTATAATTTTTCTATAAATAATTATGTGATTTGGTTATATATCCCAAATATCACAGTGAAAAAATACAAGTGCTTTCTTAGACTTAGGCTTCTCTATGGAATCTCTCTGACAGTTATGAATACTGTGACTGTACTCGTACTTGAGTACATAGGCGCAGGTTTGTGTCAGACACAGAAATAAGGAGCAGGAGCTAAGGCTGCAGGGCACACAGCTGGTTATTCAACAACGATACTCAACATATTCATACACACACACTAACACATTCATGGGTTTATAATAATAAGCCGGACAAAAGGTCATTGTGTGGAAAAGAATAGATGGCAGGGTGCCAAATGGCAAATGCAATTGTCATTTAATGAAGTATCTATTGACTTTCAATAGATGTGCTCACAATACACATACATAAAAACAAGCACACGCGTAGCGCCCTTTGCCGTGCCCAGTCCTTGTCGTATTTCAATCACATCGGCTCGCCGACTTCGACATCTATCTGTATCTGTAGGTAACAAATAAATTATTGTTTCTGAGATTTGGATTCGTTGTCGTAATGAAAATCGGGACTGCAATGGTCGTGACAGTTCGGCGAACAGCTCCCGGACCCTCGTTCCATTCTTATTATTATGTGATGCTTCTTTTGTTATGTAGCATTGTATGTAATTTCATTTCAGTTTCAGTCGAAATTCCGCAATGAGGCAACACATTTCCTTTAACCTTAACCTTCGCATCATGATAGGTACTGGGAGATAACACGCGAAATACGAACACACATGCGAATATTTGCATATAAAGAGGCAATCGATTCATAGCTTTTTCTTTTTTTTGAATTTAAGTCGATATTCCGCTATAAGATACTCGTAACCACCATTTATTCAAGTATTCAACACTTTTTGATTTTTATAATCGTACTCTAGTAGAGTAAACCGGCAAAAGGAAGCATCTCCGTTCGTATGAACATCTAGACTTCCTTTTTGTTGCGTCAAAGTTTGTAAATCGATAAAAGCGTTATCCACAAAAACAAAAATATCTCGGGGACTATAAGAAATAGGGTCCTCAAATTTGGTATGTAGACCCCGCTTGTGAAGCGTCAGAATGTTTTTTTCAAAATTTTGCCACGCCCCTTTATACCTCACACAAATCTTAACGCATTTAGTTAGAACTCTACCGATTTGTTTGTTGTATACTTTCTATACCGACTCGGCTTGCCATGCTGATCAAGATATATATACTTTATACTTACTGTTACATAAATTTGCATGTAGATATAAAAATAAAATGAAATCAAAAAGTATTGCATACTTTCGAGTGTTTCGAATATTAATAAATGCTGAGTACAAGGATTTTATAGTCGGAATATCGACTATAGCGTTGTTACTTGTTTTGAATCAAAGTGAATGACACATCTTCCACTCCCCTCCCCTCACCCAACTAGAGTTAGTTATTCAGATAAAAAAGCTTGTGGGACAGCATGTCTTAAGGAGTAAGTAAGTGTTATAAGGCCATTTACATGTGTAATACTCCATCATATTCTGATTGTAGCGATATGCCGTTGATAGGTCCATGGTTCGTTCTATTGATTTCGCGCTTCAATTGTAATATTCCAAGCTGACTGAAGTGGCGAACACTTTGATTTGAATTTTTCAACTTTTCACTTTCTCAAGTCTTCCTGTTGGGGAAGCATTTTATATACACTGGGCACATTTGAATGTGTATGTATTTACAACAACTGTCAATTACACTTTAGCTTAACATTTTGATTGCACGGGATTTAACTGTAACTGTAGAACACCGCGTCGGGTTGTTGAAAATCGAAATCAAATATAAATAGATGGTGTAACCGCACTCATATTTGTATTCAAATTGCCGCAACCTTAGCCGTAACCGTAACAGATATCGTTATGATAGCTCCATATAGATAAACAGAAAGCTGGAGATTCACATTCCGGGACACTCTTATGTGTACGTGTCGTTCGTTTCGTACCGGTGCGGTGAGGAGTTTGCGCTTGAGCTTGTGATTGTGCCACGTGAATGCGGTTGCCGTTGCCAGCCTCAGCTTTAGTCATCCCAAGTGAATCCTCTTCTTCTTTCTATATTTCTTTTCGGCTGGTCTTATTAAAACTTTGTTTTTTTTCTTGTTTCGGGTTTCAGTGCCGTGTAAAATATATGCTATCCATTTTTTCCGGACTGTTTACTGGCAGCCGCAGAGATCCTGCGCACGGTTAGCTGACTTCTTATCTCCAGGCCGAACAGCCGTGACATTATTTTTGCTCAATTTACTCTTTTTCCATTTTAATGTGTCTGTGTGTGTGTGTGTGTGAGTACGACTAGCTTGCATGCGGGCGTCCTTGGTCCTTGTTACGCTAAGCGCCCAACCACAACAGCTTGCGCGTACTTCTCGAATGCGCCCGGCTGGGCCGACGACTCACAACAGCGGCATAGCCAGACCTGCCGAGCCAATGAAGACGCACCAGCACAAAAACCGAGAGACAACGACAACACCACCACCAGCATAACCATCACCAGCGGCATTAGATTTTCCTTTGCGTTTGCCGTTGCCGTTCTCTTTTCCAATGGCAATACTGATGCTGGGGCAGAGCCAACACCAACCGCTTCTATCTCCATTTTTTCCGCTTTTGTTGGGCGTTAAATGCTCATGACCAACAACAGAACAAAGTCAATGGTTGCGCTGTTTGTCTAATATTCTTCCCCGACTCCCGCCCCGATTACCACTGCCACCCACAATAGTAAAAGTTCGTTGAGAAGTGCTCTCCTCCTGTAATGCGAGTATAAGTACTTCATCATGACCACTCTATGCATACTCTGTGGCCTAAGAAATGGCAATCACTACAAGCGTGTAGGTAAAGGCGTCATTTCGTCGATCTGTGTCATTACCAGCTGCCATATTTAGAGTCAAGGAATGGTGTTAGACAACTAACTTAGGGATGACGTTTCCATTACCCATTTCCCATTCAGCGTGGCCTGCACCGGCATCTTCGTCTTCATCTTGGGACCAGCATCAGCAAGTGGCTTTTGGGGCAATCTGACGGCTGACAGCTGACTCTTTCCTTCACACACGTGCACAATCACATCGCACATGCATGAAGGCTGGATTTGTGTTGGTGTGTGATGTGGCAATGGCGTTTGTTTCCGCCAATCAGCGCCAAGATGGTCACCACATGGACGTACAACTGAACCAATCGCGACGAGTGTTGCTTTCGTTGTCTCTGCTTTTTCTACCACTTAAGCATTTGCCTCGCCCTCGCCTTTTGCTTCTTGCCATCTCGCTCACGCCGTAGTTCTGCGAGTGTTGTTCGGCTTTGCTTTGGTTTAGTTTTATTGTGCGTGCGTTAGTGTGTGTGTCTGTTTGTGTGAGCATATGCGCCCACGAGGGTACACACACAAGTCTTTTGGTTTGTATTTTTATGACGATGACAACACAAACACAAAAACAACATCAACAGATCAGCGCAGCAAGAGCAAGTATAGAGACAAAGTAATTATGTTAGCGACAAAAATATTAACAAGCGGTTTTTTCTCCACGTTCGTCGGTCATCGTTCTCGTTGTCTTTGATGTGCACACAAAAACGTGCCAGAGCGCAACCATATAACCGTATCCCCCCATCCGTGCCCCTGACGACGGATCCATCCCCTACCTACAGGCCCTATGCCTCACTAACACAAGTGGACAGAGCACGCCTTGTAATGGCCTTGTAAGACCCATAGAGATTCAAGATTTTGCTGCAATTCGATTTTGTGGCGGCGCTTGAAGAACAATGTCGGGCGCGGTAGGGTTGCAGTCGAGAAATGGATTAGCCAAAAAATTAATTTTCTAGTTTCAATATATATATCAAATACTTGAATAGCCTTTGAATAATTTCTAAAGCAACAAGCACGAAATATATTTCGAATATTTCTGTGACGGCTTTCTCAAGGTCGTGACTTGTGGAGGCTTCTAGTTTTTGTTCCCAATATTTTTCGGGGTCACCTCGGAGTTCCTCTTTGGGGGATCTTACCCAACGCGACTATCACAAGTGTTCGTCGCGTTGTTTTATTTTTTTAGACTTTCAAAATATTTCAGAGAAATAGAGAACTTTCTATACCCTTGCAAAGGGGGTATATATACATATATTCTTAGTCAGCATGACAACCCAGTCGATATAGCCATATCCATTTGTCCGTCCGTCTGTTTCTATGCGACGCAGTTTCTCAGATCTAAAACTATTGATTTGAAATTTTTACCATAGACCATAAACTCTGCTGTAAGCTGTTCACTATTCCATTATTACAAATAGCCGACCTATTCAAACTTTTGTTAAGTTCGGATAATAATTGTGGAAATAAACGTAAGAATACATTTTATTATGAGAGCACCCCACCCCAAAAATAACAAGTAAGAACGCTATAGTCGATATTCCGACTAAAAGATACTCGTACTCAGCAATTATTTAATATTCGATACACTCGAAAGTATGCAACATTTTTTAAAAATTTTTCTTTTGAGATTTGGTGCTCTCTACGTATTTTGATCCTAGGCACGGAATCGTATATTGTGATGGATGATTTGCTACACAAAAAAATTGTAATTACTGATGCCTTATTTATTACAAAAACTCAATAACATCGGATAATAATTGTAGACAAAAACGTAAAAAAAAAACATTTTGTATGAGATCCCCCACCCAGGGAATATCGACTATAGCGTTCTTACTTGTATATATATTCTTCATCAGCATCAACAACAGGTCGATCTACCCATGCCTGTTCGGCTTTGTCTGTCTGTGTAAACACCTCTGTTCGAATTGACTAAAAACTGTTGAGGCATCGCTTCTGGGTCGATTCATGCTGTCACGGAATTTGGGCACATGATGCTGATGTTGGAAGACTTGAGCATCGAGTACACGCATTGCAAGTAATGAGTTTGATAATTTAGATTAAAGTGAACTTGAATCAAGCGTCTTGCGTTTGCGGGAATAGTTTCAGCAATGAGGCTGCCATCTATAATGCGACGCAGTGTGAAAGAAAAGTAACAATTAGAATAGGCATAGACACTGACATCGACAGGAGATGATGAGATCTATTTCTGCCGTCAATATCAAAACAAGTAAGAGCTACATTCGAGTTTGCTGGACAGTTAAATACCCTGTACCAAACTACTACATGATATACCAGGCCAATCCTGATCAAATTTACTCAGCTTGCCTTAAAAATCAAGAAGAGCTTAATAAAGAAATGAATTTGCTGAGCCTGAGCCTAGTTTCGATTTGACTGTACGCTCTCTTGTGACACGCTGTGAGTGGATCTCGGGCCCGCCTCTTGGCGTATGGAAAGGTGAAGTATAATGTTAATTGGTGAATTATGCAAATTATGCTTGTGATTTAAATGCCAGGCCACACTGCAGAACAAAATAATGGCTTTTATTACTATTGCCAACAACTTCCAACGTACTCGTAGAAATAAGCAACAACAACAAAAGGCGGCACACAATAATAATTAAAGCAATCCCCAAAGGATGCTGCTCGGAAAAGTCAAAGCATAAGTTAAAAGTGATTTGTCAAATTAAAATTAACAGTACAGTGCACAAGGCGAAAAGCCGCGAGAATCTCAAATGGCAAAAGAAGAGGCTAAAGAACAATGTATATGGAAATGGAAATGGCGTACTCGTATAGTGAGCAAGCGGTACAGAGGGCGAAAATTCCGAATCCCGGAATGCAGCGGTGTGTGGTGTGGCCTTTTTAATAACAGTTGAACACACAATTGGGAATTGGAGTTGAAATTGAGACAGAGCTGAGCAAACAGTGGGATTGGGAAAAGACAGCGCAAGTCAGGGCGGGAGTATTACAGGTCCCCTTATTAGCAATTATTCAGTTTCAAGCTTGCTCCAAAAGTCGACACCAGTGGCTAAAAGGTGTTTCAGATCTTCGTGAGAAAGTTTAAGTTAGCACGAATGTTCATCAATTAAAATCTTCATTCATATAAAATATTAGAATGCGAATCCATTAGAATACGAGTATAATAATAAAAGGATAAGACACACACACACACACATATATATATATGTATGTATATATATATATAATATAATATATATATATAATATAATATATAATATATCCTATAGTCGGAATTTCGACTACTTGCTTTTTAGTACAGTGTCAACAAAATACAATGATATGGCCTTAAATATCAAGTTTGGCACTCTACCTATAGCTTTCATTTTATATGAAAAGATATTAGGAAAGTTTTAGAAAAATTTGGATATGCTGAAGCTGGTCGCGCATATCACTTTAACTTTCAAAATAACTTTTCAAACAGATAATTAGGAATGGAATTTCCCATGCGCAAGGCCGTTGTAGCCAGCATTGACTTATACGCATAACATACATATCTATTCCCATATACTCAGAAAAAAAGTTGATAAAATTCGAAAAAATCTTCATTTAAGTATGAAATTCCTGAATTCAAGAATTTTTTTGGAAGTCCGAGAATACTTATATTAAGAATGTTTTTTACTAACTCGAGTTCGTTTTTGTGTTTTTTGCGGCTAAACCGAGATCCCCCAAGCACTCGAATCCTAACAGATACGCACAAAGAGCATTCACGCAATACTCAAATAAGTCTGGTTGGAATTTTACATGAATGGAATGAAATGGAATGGACTGAGGATGCACCAGCTCTTTCTCTGGCTAAGCGTTTTGTGTAATCCGTCATTCCGCTTCCACTGGCTATCCAATTACGACTCGAAGGAATGGGCAAACCAGAAGGAAAGAAATACAAACGCAAGAATCTGCTCAACTACATGTTGCGATTGAAATTGTCCCATCATTCTCACGTTTCCGGTTGTTATACACACAGCCGGCGATGGTGGTGGAATGCAAGGGAGTTGGGGTGGGGTGGGGTATTTCTGTTTCAAGTCTGAAGCTGTGGCTTTTCTTCTACGAGTACATGGTGCTGATGAACGCAAAGTGTTTTGTGTTTTGTGTGGTTATTGCCTCTGCGTTTGGTCTGAATCTGAACTGAAATGTGAATCTTGGATGCCCTCGTTTCTCACTTAGCAGCCACTTTTCAAAGTGGCCACCTCAGCCAAAGTTGTAATTTATACCCGTGGTCTGTTGACCACCACGACAACATTTCAATGCTTTCCAAACAAAACAACAACAATAAATAATAATATATACATACTATAAAAAAAAGCAAAATCGGATTCACATCCATGTTCACTCCACATCCAGATCGAGAGCAGGGGAAGAAACTAAAAACCGCCAATTGCGGTTGGACTGCGTTTTTTTCAATTAAGAAGCGGTAGTCATTTGAGAAGGGGCTTTTTCCCGCTACCCGCTAGCAACCCCCGAGCCAGAGCTCTATGCACCCCAATCGGCGACAGCAAACTCCAACTGATCGATTCAACGAATGAGCAATCCACCTGTGAGAAACTGGCGTTTCTTACTACTCAATCTGCCCTTTCCAGTGCTATTCAATTCGAATAAAATAACAAGAAAAGTAGGCTAGCTTCAGTTCACCGAAGCAGTCGTGTGGGCTCCTTAGATGCTACGAACCGAATTCGGTTTGGTTTTCATGAAAAACAAGGAAGTTGGTACTAAGTGTTCATTCTGAAAAAATCGGTTACATGGGAGCTATATGATATAGTGTTCCAGATTAAACTTGAACTTCCTCTGCATGCAGGCAAAAGAAGCACTTGGTAAAAATTTCTGCTCTGTATCTTCTAAGACTTCTAAGATGAGTAGAAATAGACGGAATCGATATAACCATGTCCATCTGTTCGTCTGTCCGTCCGTCCGCCTGTACGTCCGCCCGTGTTCGGAACGCTTCCTTCTTTAGTATACATACTTCTTAGCATATATGCTTCATATAGTCGAAAACGAATCCTCCTGTGCGTTGCAAACTTCCATGTTATATTGTTCTTCTCTCTTGCTCTAACTCAGATCTATTGCAGATCGATTGGTACATTTTTGAGGTCTGAAAACACTAAATGAAATCTAACAATTTTAATAGATGAATAAATTAGACAATTAGACCCAATAATAGAGAGTAATATCAAGTTTGTTCTAAAATTTTGAATCCCTCTCTCATAGTTGAAACTCGTTTTATATATGCATTAGCACATAATTTACCGATTTTCCAAACAAAATCAAAAGTGCTGTATACTTTCGAAAGTGTCCAGTATTAAATAAATGCTGAGTACGAGTATCGGAATATCGACTTACTCGTTCTTACTCTGTTCTTTCTACACACTTGCAGAGGTTATTATAATTTTTCACGATATTTGTAACTCACTAACTGGGGTCTACCCATAAAGTATACATATCCTTGATCAGCATTACGAGTCGAGTAGATATAGCCATGTCCTACTGTCTGTCTGCCCATCTGTCCGTCTCTTTCTATGCCAACTAATCTCTGAGTTTTAGAGCTATCGAGTTTTTAGCAAAGACTTCTTTCTGCTGTAAGCTGCTCATATGACAAAATCGTCCAGATCGGACCTTTATATCATATAGCTCCCATATAGCCGACCGATTCGGAAGGAACTCTTCGTACAGCAAAATAGGTCATTATACCATTTACAAAATGGTATATTAATTTTGTCAGGAAGTTTGCAACGCATAGAAGGAAGCGTGTCCGGCTATATAAAGTATATATATATTCTTGATCAGCATGACAAGGGGACTCGATATAGCCATGTCCGTCTGTCCGCCCGTTTGTTCCAACACAAATATCTCAGAACTTTAACAGAGCTGCAATTACCAGATGCTTTTTTTGTTTGCAAGCTGGTTAAGTTTGAGTTTTATTCAGATCGGACAACTGTATCATATAACTCCCATATAGCCGATTGTTTTGGAATGAACACTTAGTAGCATAAATTTTCTGGTTTTCATCCAAATTAAAACAAATTCGTCCTGTATCCCTTGTATACACTGTAGCCACACGCCCACCTCCCAGATTTGATCTAGATCTGTTATATATTTACGATATGATTGGGTCATAAGCTTCGGCAAGACGAAGCTAGCTTTTCTTTCTTGTTTTGTTTTATCGAAATTCACAAAATTTTGTAAATGTCAGTTTTAGAAGCCTCTACGTCTGCTGGCCTCAAATAATCCAGATCCAGACCTTATTATATAGCTCCAATAAAACTGGCCGATTGGGAATGAGCTGCTGTGCACCGCTTTTATATACTGGTACTCTAGTAAAGTTAACGAGTACATATATTGTATTCTCGTGCAAATGTATGTAACAGGCAAAAGGAAGCGTCTAAGGAATCGTCTAAGATCCCATAAAGTATATATATTCTTGATCAGCATCAACAGCCGAGTCGATCTAGCAATGTCAGTCTGTCCGTCTTTCCCTCAGTCCGTATGAACAGATCTCGGAGACTATAAGAGCAAAATTGGTATGTAGACTCCCCTTGTGGGGCGTCAGATCAAGTTTGTTTTAAAATTTTGCGCCGCCTTTTCCCACCTCCGCAAATCGATAAAAGCGTTATCCACAAAAACTATATCTCCGAGACTATGAGAGTTAGGTTCACCAAATTTGATATGTAGGCTCCCCTTCTGGAGCGTCACAATGTGGTTTTTAAAAATTTTGCCACGCCCCAGCGGTTTGTATATGTATTAGCATATAATATATAGATTAAGATCGGATAATAACGTAAACGTAAAAGACATTTTGCATGAGAGCACTCCACCAACAAAGAAAAAAAGTCAAAAAGTGTTGCATACTCTCGAATATGAAATAAATGCTAAGTACGAGTATCTTACAGTCGGAATACCGCCTATTTATCCGAATTAAACCAAATTTGAAAAGTGTCAGTTTTATAACCTGATCGAATCTCAACCGAATCTGTAAGGGTATGTAAGCTTCGATTACCCGAAGTTAGCCTTCCTTTCTTGTTATACCATGCCTTATATTGTAAATATTAAAATTCACTTACCATCTCCAGAAATGCTATCCTGCGAACTGTGCGAGTCCTCTACAACAACGAAACAAATCAGACAAACGAAAAATTATTGCACAATTGTAAATATTACTTCATGTGCGCCGATTCTTACCCGTACTATTTTGGGCATCGTTCATCGCCGTCATCCATTCGACAGCGCCTTGTTGGGACTGCGCTAGGAAACTGTTGCTAGTCGGAGGAGTGGAAGTTCCTTGGATATCCGATGCCGAAGCGGACACGGGCACGCCCGTCGATATGGCCCCCACTATGCTAGTAGAATAATCATTGAACTTATGCACTGCAAAGGACAGAGAGATTGAAATAAATCAATGACAAAATATGATCTATCGGAAGTGAAGGAGGGGCAAACAGTGCTCGTGCTCTGGCCTACCTTGATGGTCCATCCTCCTTTTTTTGTCAAAGTTCAAGGCGTTAGTTATTACACCATTCACAAAATGGTATATTAATTTTGTCAGAAAGTTTGCAACGCACAGTAGGAAGTGTTTCTGACTAGGTAAGGTATATATATATTCATAATGACAAGGGGAATCGATATAAGCATGTCCGTCCGTCCGTCTGTTTCAACACAAATATCTCAGAAGACTTAAAAGCTACAGAGCTGAAATTTTATCAGATGCTTATTTTGACTGCATCCAATTCGGACAACTATGACATATAGCTCTCATATAAACGATTGTTTCGGAATGAACACTTATTAGCATAACTTTTTTGTTTGTCATCCAAATCAAAACAAATTTCTCTTGTATCCCTTGTATCCACTGTAGCCCCACGGTTATGTATATACAATGGGAATGGTATATAAGCTTCGGCAAGCCGAAACTAGACTTCCTTTCTTGTTTTTTACCGATGTACTTTAAGCCAGCTGACCCGATTGCTTCTGAAATAAATACATCCGTCCAAATGTAATCGAATTTTCGAATTCGATTTGATAGATGTTCTTTCTGAAACAGTGGTTGTACGGTAGACAGCATGCAGGAAATTTTTGATTTGAACAATGAATAGTTTTACACTTCGAATATAATTAAAATTAATAAATAACCTGCCCTCGTCCTCGTGGTAAGGACAAAAATTTTTTACATGCCTTTAAAAGAAGAGAAGCCAAACAAAAGATTACAATGTCATTGTATTTACATTAATAATGTAAAGAAAGGCATGGGGTTTCAGTCAAAGTCGGAGTTGCAGTTGAATATACGAAATGTATTTGCTTCGAATATTAGCAACAACCTGAATGAAGCTAGCTTAAAGCGGACTTATCTTGGACTAAGGAACAGAAGTCTGATGTACTAACGCAGATGCACTGGCAAACTGGTCAATGTCCAGTTCACAGAACAATAGCAAATATCTGCGAAGTGCGAGAGAGGGGGAACCCACAAAACAAGTGTTCCGAGCATTGAATTTTTGTTGGTTTCGACTGCGATTCATATTTGTTGTTTGCTTGATTTCTTTTTGTTTTTGTTATTATATACCATTCACAAAACGGTATATTATTTTGTCAAGAAGCTTGAAAACATGGAAGGCATATAAAGTATATATATTCTTGATCAGCATGACAAGGGGGATCGATATAACCATTTCCGTCTGTTCGTCCGTCCGTCTGTTTCAGCTACAGAGCTAACATTTTTACCAGATGCTTCTTTTGTTTGCACGCTAGTTAAGTTTGAGTTTTATCAGGCTGTTTTATCAGGCTATTTTATCAGGCTGTTTTTCATCCAAATCAAACTGAATTCGGTTTGTATCCTTTTGAGACCCCACGTCCACTGGCCTGATCTGATCAAGATCGGACAAAAATATCACATATCTACGATATAACCGATTGTTGCAGAATAAACATTTAGAATCATAACTTTTCCGTTTCTATTCAAATTAAAAAAATTGTCTTATATCCTTAGTATCCACTGTAGCGCCAGGCCCACCGACTAGATTTGATCTAGATCGGTTATGTGAATGTGAATGGTATATAGACTTCGGCAAGCTAAAGCTAGCCTTCCTTTCTTGTTGATTTTGATTCTGTTTTCGTTTGTGATTGTGTTCCTAAGGGTAAGAAGACAGCTGGGGCTTGTAGCTAGAGCTGCAGCTTTTACTCTCCTGCATGTTTGAATGCTAATGTTAAACTGGAATTAAGTAGAGGAATTTCCCGGCTCAAGTCACGGCTTTAGCCATCGATGACTAGAAAATCTAAATCCCATTGAAATGCTCCTAGTTTCCCTTACCCCTCCATGATTCCTCTCCAAGATGCTACGTTGACGTGTAGCACGATGGAAGAGCCATCAAAGCATACTATGTGGAAAATGTAGCTTTTAACTAACTGTTAGCCTACTCCATATGAAAACAAGAATGAAAGCTAATTAGCCTTAATCGCTGTGACTATTTTAAAACAAGTAAGAAATACTACCATTTATTATACCATTCACAAAATGGTCGGTTATATATTTACAATGTGAATGGTATATAAGCTTCGGCAAGCCGAAGCTAGCCATCCTTTTTTGTTTAATATTTGCCACAGTCTTAAAAGTATGCAACACTTTTTGATTTTTTGCGATTTTGTCTACAATCTGATCGTAATGAAATTTGGCAGATCGAAAGGCACCGTGGCAAAAAATTAAAACAAACTTTATCTGCCTACATACTAGGAGAACCTGCATATCAAATTTGGTGACTAGCTTCTATTGTCTAGGAGATTTAGATTTTCATACATCCAGACGGACGGACATGGCTAGATCGACTCGGCTAGTCATGCCCATTTAGAATATATATACTTAATGGGATCGGAAACGCTTCCTCTGCCTTTTACATACATTTGCACAAATACAATATACTCTTTTACCCTATAGAGTACGAGAATAAATATTTTAAACCTTCATGGATATACACAATTTTGATTTAAATAAATAACTCAGTGCTCTAGCGCGCTCGCAATTTCCGTCTCTTCACCTCCCAGGTCCATCTTTTGTAATAACAAAGAAGTTAATAAACTTCTGTGCCAGAAATTCTTTGTGCCCTTTTCAACATCTTATTCTCTTTCCTTGTCTTTTCCCACAAGGGAAGAGAGAGGAAAAATACTTGCACTTTGTTTTGATTTCTGCATCCAATTACCATACAATACATGTTTTTATTTTCTCTTGAAAAATGACTGCAGAATTGAATCGGGTGGCAATTCGGTTTCCAGACATTTCAAATAAATACTCGACCGCCGTGAGCTTGTGGACAAATCTATATAATAGGCCCCTTTTTAGAGATATAAAAATATATAAAAGGTGGACACTCGACTCGACATTGAACCGAGAGCTTTTGTATTTCTGTTTAAAAAGTCGATTTATTCAGTGCGCAAAATTCGAAAATAGTTCATTTACCGAAATTACCTTTAGACTTGTCATCATCCAGCTGGGTTGAGGTGTAGAGTAGGCCGCCTGTATGTTGGAGATTCTGGTGGGTGCTGCAAATGCTCAAGTGGTCAACTATGGGAGCGTTCTGCAGGGTGTGCAGGTTCGGTGAAACGGGAACAGCCAGTTGATGCTGACTCGAAAGTTGCAGGTGCTGATGTTGTTGCTGCTGCTGCTGTTGATGTTGGTGATGCTGCTGATGCTGGTGAATGATATGCTGGTGCTGTATGCCAGAGTGGTGGACTAGGACCGGCGAGAGAGTCGCTAGCCCATGGCCATGGCTAAGATGTGGCGGCGTCTGCATTTCCATTATAAGCATACCATCAATACCTGCAAGTCGAGAATTGAAAAAGTAAGAAGAGCAGCGCCAACAGAGCCAAAAGAGAACTAACTATTTAACAGCCGATAGAGCCCAGTGAACATTAAATATGCTAGACATTAGAGTGCGAATGCGCAGAACTCAGCGACGAGGCCGAAGCGCTGCGCCCTATTCTCATTATACTCGTACTCTAGTAGAGTAAACGAGTATATTTTATTCGTGCAAAAGTATATATTCTTGATCAGCATCAACAGCCGAGTCGATCTAGCCGTGTCCGTCTGTCCGCCTCTCCGTATAAACACCTAGATCTCGGAGACTTTAAGAGCTAGAGAGACCAAATTTGGTATGTAGACTGCCCTTTTGGGGCGTCTGATCAAGTTTGTTTTAAAATTGACCTCCTCCCACCCCCGCAAATCCCGCCTCAGCAAATCGCTAAAAACCTTATATCTCCCACAAATCTTAATCTTAATCGGATAATGATTGTAAACAAAACCGTAACAAACCATTTTGTATTAGAGCTACTAATATTTGATCTAGCAGTCTTAATAAGCATTTGCCAAATCCTTAGTTAGTCAGCACCGCAATCTGTCATACGCTATCCATTACAAATCCTACAATTTGGTGCTGCTGCTTCAATGAAAGACTATGCTTGCACTAACTATGCGGCATTCGACTAGCCGGGCTGGGTTTTTAGGCTAGCCTAGTCGTGTGCCTGGACCTATACCGATGCTATACGATGCTCGTGCCTATGTACTTTCCCTGGCCAGCTTCTGCTCCCTTATAATTATAGATAACAAGCACAGCTAAGCGGCAACGGCTTGCGAGTGGCGCGTGCTGGCCAAGATCGAGACGAGTCTGAGAGACCGAAGACAAAATTGTACCCAAGCCAGAAGCAAATGCAGAAGCAGAACCCGTCTGTTGGTTGCATTTGAAGCGAGCACGTAACTACAAGCACCTGACAGAAGTGTAGCTGAAACAATTCCTGTTCAGAGAAGGCGCATACAGAAAAGGCGATCACCAGCTACTGACTAACTACGCTACTAAATGCACTAAGAGAACAAAAAAAAAAAACAAAAATAAAAAAAACGAAAACAACAAACAAAAGAAATGAAGCAACAAGTAAGAGAAAAATCACGGTCAGAGGTAGCGGCACGTTCTAACTGCTGATGCTGAGCCAGGGATATGGATGGAAATATGAACCACGATGGCGATGAGCAGTAGTCATAGCAGTAGTTGTAGTTGAAAGCCAACGTTTAATCCAAAAATCGATGACTATGACTATGATAATGAAAATGCAGAATGAGATGATGCCGGTGATAGAGATGTAGATGCAGATTGCTGTTCAGACAAATTAATTAGTTTAGGAGTACGCAAAAGCCAAGGGCAAGCGGAACCAATATGAATATGCGAGATTTGGTTTTAATTGCTAAACTGTTTTTAAGCTCAGTACTCATAGACGAAAGGGTATAATGTATTCGTCAAATGTATATGTAACAGGCAAAAGGAATCGTTTCCGATGATTATCGTCGATCCAGCCTTTATGCCTTTATGTCTTTATGTCAGAATCTCGGAGACTATAAGAGCTAGAGTCACCAAATTTGGTATGTATAGTATGGACTCCCACAAGTATCACAATTAAAAACGCCACAGTCGATATTCCGACTATAAGATACTCGTACCCAGTATTTATAGAATATTCGACACACTCAAAAATACACAACACTTTTTATTTATATTTTTTTTGTGGTGGGCTGCTTGCATACAAATGTTTTTTTACGATTGTGTCTACAAATATTATCTGATCGAGATGAAATTCGCAAATCAGTAGATTATGTGCTTATACTGATATAAACCGAGTTTCAAATAAATGTGTAAAAAATTGTAGGAGATATAAAGTTTTTATCGATTCAGACGATTCATACAGGCAGACTGACGGACACGGCCAATAGTGTAAAAAGTCAGATAGTAAATCTATTATCACATTACTTTCCAATCTGTCAACTTTCATATCGATCGAATAATATTAGTAGACAAAATCGCAAACAAAAGTTTTTTTTATGACATTTTGTTTGTACTCTCTATATAAAATTGTATCAAACTTATGTTATTATGTCTATATATAATTTAAGTTACATAAACGTTCACTATGGAATTGTCGAGCTGTGGGCATCCCAATAGATATTCCTGAATTCAACAAATTTTCAAAAGCAGCTTTAGGAGTAAGCCCCTTTAGAATGAGAGTGAAGCCTTAAAGATTTCGGATGGTCAAATGTTAGCGGCGCTATGCAAGCCTTGCCCTTGGTATCAACATTTAGATCCTTGTCTATGTTGCAAGCATGCTCGTAAGTGCATTTCCCCCCTTATTTCATCGAAGGCTGCGCCACTTGTCGTTCTGCGACTTCGACCACAAGTCCGAGCCACAGCAGAAGCGCGGGCTTTCTTTTCCGTCTCATTCCATTGTTCCTTGCTGCACTCGCACTTCCCTCATGCCGTCATTCGTTCGCACTCATTCATTCACCTGTTGTTAATTGACCTTTTTGGAACGCACGCTCGCACTTGCACCCCTAAGCCTCGATCTCTAGGGGTCATTGCAGTTGAGCTTGACGCTGAACAGTCGAAAAGTGAGTCACAGTCACACCAGTGCATCTGCACATGCTTGTATATCTTCTCAGGCAAAGTCGAAGTCGATACCTGAAAGACGGCCATCTGTTTTTATTTCGGGGATGATTTTTCGCGCGCAACATTTTCCAGCCCTTGGAGTTCGTTTTCCCAGCGCGGTTCCCGTTTTATTGCCATTGATAGATTTCCATCTAGATGAACAGGTGTCTGTCCTAGCTCGAGCTCTTTTGCTGTGTGTGTATTGCCGATGAGTCTAATTTGTATACCCTTGCAGAGGCTATTCTATTTTATTACTATATTTGTAAAGCATAGAAGGAAGCATCTCCAACCCCATAAAGTTTATATATTCTTGATCAGCATGACAAG
Source organism: Hirtodrosophila duncani (assembly GCA_037043425.1). Lineage (NCBI taxonomy): Eukaryota > Metazoa > Arthropoda > Insecta > Diptera > Drosophilidae > Hirtodrosophila > Hirtodrosophila duncani. Next base: position 311,532 of record JBAMBM010000837.1, read on the forward strand.
CCGAGTCAATATAGCCATGTCCTTCTGTTTCTGTGCGAACTAGTCTCTCAGTTATGAAGCTATCGACTTGTAATTTTTACATTTTTCTTTCTGCTGTACGCTCATATGAAAAAATCGTCAAGAGTGGACCACTATATCATGAAGCTGCCGTATAAAAATTACCAATGCGAATGTGTTGTACATATGTACATATATATGAAAGTTTGTGTGTTTGTATATCAGAATGTATTTATGCATGTACAAAATATTTTAAGGTAATTAAAAAAAAGATTGCTTCGCTGCCTATTGCTACTGCTGAAGGAAATACGTTTTGGAAGCGTATACGTCGGTTGACGAAATGTTATAAGGACACTGTTTTTCTTTCTTTTTATAGTTCGGGTACCCGAAGTTAGCCTTCATCTCTTGTTTACATGAATGTACAACAGTTTAAGAGACAGACACAGACAGAAAGAAACAGCTCTTTAACGGTTTGAACGATGCACTTACTCTACATAAATGTACGAATATATTTATATATTTCGAAGCATTTGTAATCTGTTGTTATCTGAATATTTCGTATGCCACTAAGTAGAATTCAAATAAATACTATAAAAATGGGTTAAACATTTCTGGAGTCCATTGGCTTCAGGACCTGGAACTGAGCACTGAGCTCAAGACTTTGAGTCGTGGGAAGCAGACAGTGTTTTCTCTTACCTTTCGCATTGCCCAACTACCCCTAGCACATTGTCATTGCCACGACTACCACCATTATGCCGGCACTATACGAATATCCGACTGCAGACACTTGTTGTTCCCATGAAATGTCGCGGGCGCGGGAAAATATTATACAAGCGACACAGTCAGCTGGCATTAAATTGCTATATAAAATTCCTACACACAGAAAAAATGCTTGATTTTTGAGTTCTCTATATAAATCGGGAAATTTAATTATTGTGAAACCTTCAGAATTCGAGACAAGTTAGAAAGCTTTAGTGGAAATTCCGACTATAAGATACTCATACTCACCCATTATGAAATATTAGCCACACCCTCTAAAAAATAAAGTGTTTTATTGATATTGTTTTTATCTCGTACTCTAGTAGAGTAAACGAGTATATTGAGTTCGTGCAAATTTATGTAACAGGCAGAATTAAGCGTCTAAGACCCCATAAAGTATATATATTCTTGATCAGCATCAACAGCCGAGTAGATCTAGCAATGTCCGTCTGTCCGTCCGAATGAACACCTAGATCTCGGAGACTGTAAGAGCTAGAGAGACCCAATTTGGTATGTAGACTCCCCTTGTGGGGCGTCAGATCAAGTTTGTTTTTAATTTTTTACTTACACTTGCACAAATGTATATCTACTTGTTTATTCTATAGAGTAAATAATGTTTGCAGCTTTCGATACCCCCTCAGCAGAGATGGAGATAGAGATGGTTAGCATATATATCTACTCTCTTCGGCGTGGACACGATGTCATGTAAACTCACATTGAAGAAAATAGGAATGGAAATGCAAAACCATGGCCCCAACAACAATATTAGCCCTGGTTCCATGGACAGCTACGCGAACCTCTATCGACCCCCGCGACGCGGTGTACGCTGAGCGCGAATCTTCTGAGTACTCTTTTTGTCGCGTAATACATTGAATGTTATAAAAAATAAAAGTGGGAAAATACAAGCACATTTTCACACAGTCTCAGTCTTGTTGAATAATGGCAACCCCGACGACGACGACGAACTCTACGAAAACGGGTAAAATAAGCTCAAGGTCAGTAGCGTGGGTAAATATGAGACATTGGTTATTTGTGCTGTGAGTTTTTTGCACAGAACAAAGAAAAGAGTTGCCCAGTGCCAACGAAGTCTTGATCTCTAAAGCACTTACATAATTACCAAGCCGCCACTCAGGCCCGGACTGCGTCATCATCATCAACCTTGTTGTACAAGCTGGGTACTCTCGTCCCAAACGCAAAAAATCAGAAGATTCCATTTTCATTTGTTTGCTTTCTCAAAAGTTTCAATGGAAAGTAGACAATGTCTGGGCTCAGACAAGTTTCCAACTATTTGCAGAGTTACTAATTAGTAACATCTGCTTGGTGTTGATAGATGAGACATGGAGTAGTTCTTAAAAATATTTCTTACACTATGGATCATCACTGTGTTTATTGGCGGAATCAATAAGGCCTCAGTAACGCCAATTTCAACCTTAATAATTTAGACAACGTTGTTCTTATCAAATATTAATATTGTTGTGAAACTTACAACTTATTTTCGCATTTCATTTGATCGAATATGTAAAAGGCGCCACTCTCTGGTGTTTATCATCCATCTCCAGGCAATCTATTCTTTCCAAACAATGTGAGAAAACGGCTGCCTTAAGTCGTCCGTTGTGACTTCTAATAAATATGATCCTAATCAAGAAACAATCACCTTCTTTCGCTCACTTCTGCCCTCTAATCAATTTTATCTGTTTCTTTCTTTCAGGAAGGCGATGGTGCTATAATTGAAATGTTACAAAAACAAGAAAGGAACGAAGCTTAGATCAAGTCTGGTCTGTGGGCGTGGGGCTACAGTGGATACAAGGGATACAAGACGATTTTGCTTTAATTTGAATGAAAAACAGAAAAGTTATGCTACTAAGTGTTTATTCCGGAACAATCGGTTATATGGTAGCTATATAATATAGTTGTCCGATCTGAATAAAACTCGAACTTAACCAGCGTGCAGACAGAAGCATCTGGTACAAACTTCATCTGTGTAGCTTTTAAGACTTCTGAGATCTCTGAAACAGATGGACGGTCAGACGGACATGGTTATATCGATTGCACTTGCCATGCTGATCAAGAACGTATTTACTTTACAAAGTCAGAAAAGCTTCCTTCTATGCGTTGCAAACTTCCCGACAAAATTAATATACCATTATGTGAATGGTATAAAAACAGTATATATTTTGTAAATATATAAAAACTGATAAATCCCACTATTTACAAAGAAGAAAATATAACTTGTCACTCACCAGCGAGAACTTAGCACAAAAATAATTTAACTTGAACGTTTCTATTACAAATAGGCATGGCGGCTTGGCTAAAATATAATTAAATGCGTTGCTTTGTTATTTATTTAATCTCCATTCAGATATATATTAGTAAGTCTATATGTGTGTATATATATAAATATGGGTATATTGGGGCAGAGGCACACGAACACACATGAGCTTTACGAATTGGTGATGCACTGAATGTTTGATAGCAGCACTTGTATATGCATCGTAGTACGATATTTCTACATATCTTGGGTATCTTTTTAAATATATGCATGAACAAGCGCGTATACATATATAATATTTACATATATAGATATATGTATACTACTATGTACAACTCATTAGTCACATATGCATGTACATTTATTTGTTTGGGTGAAATCGATCCGATGGAAATGCGACACTTCAGCTTCCCACTTTAACATTTATAGACGAAGAGAACGGCGCGGATTGCCACTTGTTGGTTAGTTGGCTGACACTGAAGCAGGACGATAAATATCAGGTGGATCAGTGGACCGTGCGCAAAGAGATCTCGAGCGAAACTGAATTGTTGAATGCCAATGAACGGCGCATAGCGACTCCAAGTCGATCCAGCACAAACACAGACTGACACAGGGGCTCTGGCTCACTCTGCTGATACGTAAGCGAGAGCGCAGCTTAAAACCTGGCCTGAGACTGAGACACCTGAGTGCCACTCACCCTCACTCTGTTGCAATTGGTGTGCGAGTGTCGGTTTGTGCCTGTGTTGTGTCTCTATGTGCGTATGCGAGCGCGGCTCAAAAGCCGCTGGTGTGCTTAGCTTTACGGTTGGTCGGCTACGTTTTCACTCAACAGGCGGGCTACTAATCGGGAGAGTCGGGAGCATTTTCTGTTTAGAATGGGAATGGGCCCTGCTCTGCGATCACGAGGTACAGGCGCGATTTCGTTGTTTTTGTAACATATGCATATATGTATGATTAAGATATTTACATATACCTATGTACAAGGGCGTAGCCATCTCAAAGCCAGGTTAGTCGAAAGGCTGATCAGGGCAGGGGTGGGGGATTGTCGTACTCTAATAGAGTAAGCAAGTATATTGTATTCGTGCAAATGTATTTAACTTGCAAAGCTAAACGTTTCCAATACCATAAAGTATATATATTCTTTATCAGGAGCAATAGCCGAGTCGATGTAGCATTGTCCGTCTGTCCATCTATATGAACACCTAGATCTCAGAGACTATAAGAGCTAGAGTCACCAAATTCGGTATGTAGACTCCCTTTGTGGGGCGTCAGATCAAGTTTGTTTTTAAATTTTTCCACACCCCTCCCGCCCCAGCAAACCGCAAAACCTTATATTTTCCACAAATCCCAACGCATTTAGTTGAAAAAATAAGTAAGGACGCTATAGTCGATATTCCGACTATAAGATACAAAATGGTTTTCTCATAAAAAATGATTTTTTAGGATTTTGTCTAAAATTATTATCCGATCTTAACAAAACTCGGCAAATCGGTAGATTATATGCTTTTACATATACAAACCGAGTTTCAGACATACGGACAGACAAACATGGCTAGATCGACTCGGCAGTTGATACTGATCAAGAATATATATACTTTATGGGGTCTTAGACGCTTTCTTCTGCCTGTTGCAGACATTTGCACGAATACAATATACTTGTTTTTCTTAGTTTAGAACGGCTTCTAAAACGGATACGTTACAATTTTGGTTTAATTCATATAAGAAAAAAAAGCAGTCGGATCTAGCAGATATTTAGAAGCATTTCAGATCATTTCAGCTTTTTAGAATTTTGATATCTCCAGGTTGACGCACACAGGCAGACAGACTCAGACACAGCTATATCGACTTCCGACGTCAACAATAAACATACATATTTGCTTTACGGCTAGTTTTGTCCGAAGGGGGCCCCAAATTCAATATCTTCGGTACCATCAGCAAATTTATAGTGAATTTATAGTGAACATCGAGTTGTAGGAGGCAACGGCTCTCCCTGCCCCCTCCCTCTCTCCCTCCTGATCCTTTATATGGTGGGAAAAGCTTCCTTTGCAATGAATACGCGTACCATGTTGTGAAAGATTTAAAAACGGTACTGCTTGCGTGCAAAGGATCTATGTCTAACGCCTTTGATCCAAGTTTTTTTCAGTGTACTTTGAAGAAGCGCGTATAATCTACGTACATATATACATATGTAATTATATACATATATGCACACTGCGATTTTAAATGTATGTTCTCGTACTCGTACACAGGGTAGTTGTTTGTATGTGTGAGATCCGCCGTTGATTTCTTTCCTCTTGCATAGGTTTTGGTGTTGATTAGTCTCATTTCGAAGCTTAAGAGCGAGCAACAGGCACAAGTCAACCAGGCCAGCTTTGCTAATCACCAACACAGGCACATACATTCCTAAAATAAATAAATAAATATATATATATTATATGCACACGTATACACAACTTTTATAAAAAAAAAAGTTTCCCAACTCATTTTCGAACGGAAGTGCAGCCTGTTGTTTCCCTCGTTCAACCCTCTTGTTGCTGAGTTTATTTATATACCCTTGCAGAGAGTATTATAATTTTGTCACGATATTTGTAACGCACAGAAAAAAGTATCTCCGACCCCATAAATTATATATATATTCTTGATCAGGATGACAAGCCGAGTCGATATAGTCATGACCATCTGTCTGTCCGTGTGTTTCGATGCAAAGAAGTCTCTCAGTTTTAAAGCTATCGATCTGAAAATTTCGCCATATGCCTATTTCTGCTGTAAGCTGCTCATATGAAAAAATCCGACCACTATATCATATATTCCCCATGGAATTGATTTTTTTCGAAATGAATATAACATTTTTGTTTTTATTTCAAATGGAGCCATATTTGGCTTGTATCTATTTTATTAGGCTCGGAAAATTATATAATATATCCCTCATAGAACCACTTATTTTTTCATCCAAATCTAACCAAATTTGGTTTTTATACTCGTACTCTAGTAGAGTAAACGAGTATATTGTATTCGTGTAAATGTATATAACAGGCAAACGGAAGCGTCTCCGACCCCATAAAGTATATATATTCCTGATCAGCATCAACAGCCGAGTATATAATCCGGGACGTTGACGTACAATGCGCTGCACGTTCAAGTGGCCCCACGACACCAAGCCCGCGAAGCCCAGGCTAGAAGCAAACCGGCCGACGGGCGCAGCCGCATAACGAGCGACACGAATCGGAAAAAAACGCGGACTCGCTCGCTCACTTTCAATGAGAGTAAAAAAAAATGTACATTATCTACTAGCTAGATGCGTTAGTATACATGTTTTGTTTGAATTTAGGGAGTTATTATTAGAGATAAAGTTAAATAGATTAATATAGTTACAACAAAGGACGCGAAAAGGTTCATGCAGGAGATAGTTATATGTATGTGTAAATATTGTATGCACTGCTAAATTTCAGGGCATATGCGAGTGCGTAGCATGGAAATGTTAAATTAATTTTTACGTTTTCGGCTCAGTGTGTGTCTGACACTCACTATTGTGATTTTCCATCTTATTATTTAGTTAGATTGTGAATAATGTTAAATAATATTAATACGTTAGCAAATTCAACAAGTACGAAAGGTATAGTCAAATTCCGACTATGCATAAGTAGGCAAGCTTTTAATACCCTTTACGTACGTTCACCGAATTTTTATCAGGATCGGTCTGCTATATAATATACCAGCTTACCTTTTCAAATCTAAAGTTGGAGAATTGATAGCAAAAACGGAAATGGGAAAAGGTAGCCGGCAGGAAGCTTAGCACAGAATGTAAAGAAAAGGCAAGAGACTAACATTTGGATTTGGATCCAACTTCCAAAGACAATTTTCTCGTAGATCTTAAGATAAAATCTTTACTTATGCGAGGGTGGATCAATAACCCAGTTGGATTCTACATCACGCTACCTGTATGTACGAATGTTTCTTGACGACTTCTTCAAAGTCTTAATATCGTATCGTTTGTAATTCCGTACCTTATTTACTTGTGCATGTAATCGTACATATATGTAATCATACACACTTAGGCTTACGCTCATTTCTATTCCTCCAACCCCGCACGCAAACTCGCACTCGGACAGGTAAACTTGGCGCAGGTGCCACTAGTTGGCAGTTTGTAGTTGTTGCTGTGGTTGCTGTTAGCGAGCAAGACGGCGCGTGCCAAGCAAATCGTCGACTACCGTTGCAAGCCACAGTGGAAGTGGGAGTGAAAGGGAAGGTGGGGGAGGCTGATCACTGAACCGTCTCTTAATCTGAGTCTGAGTATGTACTAAGTACTAGTACGCGGCAACCACGAAAAACTCAATTGCCAGCAACCCGGTTGAAGTCTTGTCTTCGTCTCGGAAATCGCAGGCATTATAGTGGAGCACTGAAATGTGAATGACAAGTCTTTGGCGATAATCCTCATCTAATCGCCTTCCATGGAACCCAAAAGAGCTGCAATAGCCCGAGTATTTGAAAGTTTCAATGTTGCTATTTTTCGAACATTAGCCCATCCGAATGATCATCAGTGGACAGTGAGCCGATCAATTGTGGAACCTTTTTTGGCCGAAGGTCCGAGAATGGTGAAAACAGCTAAATAGACTGATTCTTAGGGTTCGTTATTATGTGCATATGTAACATGTTTCCTCATCATCACCGTTCTGATGAACGTTACCGCGCGTCGTGACCCGCGCTTATGTAGACACCTGTTTAATATAAGCTACCGTGGCACTGTCTGTTGCGCGCCATCGTAGACGTCGGTCACAAAAACCACCCTGTTTCTATAGGCCTTTGTTCCATTCATTTCTACATTAGATACTGCCTGCCCGTCTTCCCTTCATCCTTAATTTTTTTTCTAACCGACCATCAACATGTGAAGAATATAAACGGAACTTCTGCATCAGGGTTCAATGATCTAGTATCGTAGGGTGTTTCGAAAGAGGTTTGGTTTGCACTATACTTTTCGGTTTTATAAGTAGCTCTGAGCTGCTCATATGTAAAAATCGTCGAGATTGAAACAATATATCATAGCTCTTTACATCTTTACCATATGTGATCTGGATCGGACACTATATCATTTAGCTGTATATAACACATTGTAACAACATTTGATTTAAATAAATAAAATTCAATTTTCCCCTCCAGTCTCCGACATTCGTTAAAATCCCACAAATATATCCTACAATTTTTGGCACATTTATTTGAAAGCGAGGTTAACAAGGTTAATATTGAATGACGGTCATGCTCTGAATTTTGCGGAATGTATAAAACCATCCTAATCATCATCCTAATATTTATCAGCTGATAAAATTTTGGTAATTAGAGGATATTGGAATATTCGGTTATGGGTATGAAAATTAATCTTATCTCTCTCTTAAATACACATTTATCGGAATATAGACATCAGGCCTAAGTCTACTCCATCCCGATCTTTAATATCTTGGCCCCTGGGTATACATATGTTTGTGTGAATGTGTGCATATATGTACCTACTTATATGAATGTATTTTTGTACGTATGTATCTCTACTGTGGTCGTAATTGCCAAAGCAGTGGTATGTGTTTCCAGCTACATATAGTATATATGTATATATATAACATCCATAGAGCTCACTCTTTATTTAAACAATCAGTATTCATATGTTTTCGGTATGAAATTCGGTATTTCAATCGTGGCTCGTGGCTTTTCACGGTCTGCAAGCCAACCGAGACTGCTTTTCTGCTTCTGCCGTTGCTTTTGGTCTTCGACTACTGCTGGTGCTACCCCCTAAAACCCCGGAAGCCCCACGATGCCCCTGGAATTTATGTTTATGCATTTGTAGTAGGGACGTATGCATACTCATATACATATATACATATGTATATATACTATATTGGCATGTAGTAGTAGTGCTGCGTATTATTATTATTACTTTTGTTGTTGATGATTGTTGCTGTTGTTGTTCAACTAGAGCCCTCTGCAGTGACTCGTATCTCTTTTTTTAATTATACCATTTACAAAATGCTATATTAATTTTGTCAAGAAGTTTGCAACACATAGAAGGAAGCGTTTCAGACTACGTAAAGAATATATATTCTTGATCAGCATGAGAAGGGAAATCGATATAACCATGCCCGTCTGTCCGTCCGATTGTTTCAATATAAAGATTTTAGAAGTTTTAAAAGCTACAAAACGAATTTTTACCAGAAGCTTAACTTGTCTGCACGCTGGCCAAGTTCGAGTTTTATCCAGATCTGACAATATAGCTCCCATATAACCGATTGTTCTGGAATGTTCCTTTTCTTTTTTCTGTTTTTCATCGAAATTAAACCAAATTCAGTTTGCATCCATTAGAGGAGACACTACGTCCGCTATCCTGTTCTGATCAAGATCGGGGAACTAAATCATATAGCTACCATATAGCCGATTATTCCGGAATGAACCCTTAGGAGCATAACTTTTCTGGTTTTCATTCAAATTAAAACAAATTCGTCTTGTATCCCTTGTATCCACTCCATCCAGATTTTATCTAGATCGGTTATATATTTACGATGTGAATGGTATATAAGCTTCGGCAAGCCGAAGCTAGCTTTCCTTTCTTGCTTTTTATTGCACTGCTCTGCTTGGCTCTTCTCTGCTCGGCTCTGCTCTGTAAGTTTGCAACCAAAGAAAACATACATCATTTAATAAGACTATAAAAAGATGAAGTATAAGGTGAAGCAGAAACAGAAGGAACACATATTGTAAGGCACACAAGAAAAGAAAATCTGAGTTATGACAATAATAACTAATTCATTTGTAGTGGGTTTTAAAAAGGTATATATTGTGCTCACGTTTGTATGCATGTATGTGGTATCCTACTTAGGTATATATACGTATGTATGTTTTAGACTCGGTGGAGTCTGTATGGTAAAGTAATCCTGATTTGGTTCGTATTTAATCATTTGGTTGGTTTGTAAGGACATTTCATGTCGAGTTTAGAAACGTATACTTGAAGACTGTAACTAATATAGATGAGGACAGACGAAAAGCTTTTTTAAAAAAATTGAACCGGAAATGGGTCTAAATTGACTTAACAGTTCGTATGAAATATTGCATGCCCAAGAAGTCAGTTCAGTTCGGCTTATGGAAAAACCAAATTAAAAGACCGGGCTCATGCACGAGACGAACCCAGGTTCGCCGTTTTTTACCCTTGCAGAGGGTATTATAATTGTGTCACGATATTTGTAATTCATATATGAAACCATCTCCGAATCCATAAATTATATATATATATCAGCATGACAAGCAGGGTCGATATAGCCTTGTCCGTCTTTCTATCAACTGCAAATTCGTACCATAGACGTCTTCCTGCTGTAAGCTTCTCATGTCGTGAAAATGGAACCACTATATCATATAGCGCCCATATAAAAAACAGATTTATAATGAAAACTTTATACGATGGAAGCATCTAGTTAGGTTAGGATGAAAAACAGAAAAGTTATGCTACTAGATTACTTGATTAGATTAAGCCAGTGGCCGCCAGGCTTATTCAAATAGATTCAAACTGAGTTTGGTTTGATTTGGAAGAAAAAGAGAAAAGTTATTCTCCTAAGTGTTTATTTCGGAACGTTCGGTTATATGGGAGCTATATGATATAGTTGTCCGATCTGGATAAAACTCAAACTTAGCCAGACATAAGAAGCATCTGATAAAAATTTCAACTCTGTAGCTTTTAAGACTTCGGATATCTTTGTGCTGAAACAGACGGACGGACTGACGGACGAACATGGCTATATCGATTCCCCTTGTTATGCTGATCAAGAATTTATATACTTTATACAGTCGGAAACGCTTCCTTCTATGCATTGCAAGCTTCCTAACAAAATTAATATTCCATTTTGTGAATGGTATAATAATTTAGTCACTGTAGTTCTTATAGTCTCCGAGATCTAGGTGTTCACACAGAGTGACAGACGGCCAAGCGGACAGAGTGACTCGACTGTTGATGCTGATAAAAAATTATATTTACTTTATAGGATCGGAAACGCTTCCTTTTGCCTGTTACATAGATCTACTATAATACAATATACTCGTTAACTCTATGGAGTACGAGTAAAATAAGTAGAAGTAGAAAATAAGCTTGACGCATGGGCCAGTACCACTATCACTATGATTATTTTGGGTTTTAGTGTGCGTCAGTTTGATTGTGCTTGTACCTTTAGGAATTACGGTTCGTTGATTTTTTTTCCTATAACTACGCACACATACATACATATAAACATGTACATATGTACATGTACATGTACCTGGTGCTGTTTAAAACAAACCAATGCACAAAGAACTTTTACCAGACTGACTTCAATTAAAAACAAGTAAGCACGCTATAGTCGATATTCCGACTATAAGATACTCAGCATTTATTCAATATTCAACACACTCGACACTTCGACACATTTTGCTACGCCCCTCCCGCCCCCGCTAACTACAAAACTTTAAATCTTCCACAAATTACAACGCATTTAGTTGAAACTCGGTTTGTATACGTATAAGCACATAATAAATAATATGTTATCCAGTATTCTTATTAAATGTGGTTTGATATAATTTTGCCCAATGTCAAGCAAAAGAAAAAAGAACATCTACTTTTCTATTTAAAGAATATTAAGGGTGAAATTTAAAAACTAAATATCACTCACCCATGTAATTAAAAATTGTATAGTTTAAATATATACATTTAATTGATTTCCCCACACCATTTATAATTAGATTTAAGTATATGTTTCCGTCTCCGTCCGGATGTATGAAAATCTAGATTTTGCAAATTATAAAGATGGACATTTTAAATTTGCATATTAGTATTCTGTATCAATTTGACACCCCCATTTTTTATGATAACCCACCGCTCATTTTCGTATATTTCTTAGAACTTTTTGCTTTTGATTGGAAAGGAATCAAAAATATTCTTATATATTGCACTTGGTGGCCATAGTTTTTGTTTATTATCCAAAATAAACCATATTTGATTTTACAAGATGGAGTTCCCACGTACGCTGACCACATTTGATCAAGATCATACAAGTTTATTATATAGGTGGCATAAAATCGGGCTTATATGTATTAACAATGTGAATGGTATGCAAGCTTCGGCAAGCCTTTCTTTCTTGTTATCGGTACATTTGCCGGTTTCTCAGTCAGTGTTGCCAAGTTATGAGTGTGTTAATGGCTTTAATAATCATAACAATTTTTAATATATATGTACACTATATATATAAAACATTTAATTAAGCGACAAAAATAAAAACAATTTCTAAACAAAATATGATAAGTAAGTTTTTAATGGCTACACTGCTGTGACATTTTAAAGATTTATTTTATTTTGTAATTTTATTTCAATATTTTTTATCTAAGTTCTTTTATATAAAATTGAGTTGAAAAATTGAGTTATATACCAATCTAGTTAAAAACAAGATAGGAAGGCTAGCTTCGGGTACCTGAAGCTTATATACCCTTGAAGAACTGTTAAGAAAAATTAAGTAGTCCGATCCTTATAAAATTTCGTCGCTTTTAAAAGTATTTGTTTCTGTAATAACAATAGGCAGCGAAAGTTCACTTGTATTCATAAATACAAATGTTCATTTATGCATACATAAATACATTCTGATATACAAAAAGACAAACCCAATGTAAACTTTGTCAGTGAGAAAGACAAAACATTCTGTTATATTTTTACCTCTCTCGCTATCTCACACACACAGCGTAGTGCTTATACTATTTGTTCAGCTGAAGAAAATTTGTTGGCGTCATCTGCCGCTCATTCTAAATCTGCGTTCGCGGACACCCTCACAATTTAGCCATGGTTAGGAGAGAGACAGTGATCTCTATGTCACACGCACATAGCCTAAGCCAAACTGCGTTATTAATAGACTTAAGTTCATTAAGCAATTAGCTTTCAGTAACTAGGAGAGGTGGGATGTTATTAGACCTATGTAAGCTGTAAAGATATATCTAATCGGACCGATACTTAAGAGAGAAAGAACTTGTTTGAAGGAACTCTGCAATCAAATTGGCATTGCCTTGATCTGTATTTGCTTTAGTGTTTATATAAAATAATGAAGAAGCTAGGAAGGACGTTTTTCGTTTTGAATTAACAAAGTTATAAAATGGTTTTGGATCGTGAGAATATTATACCCCATAGCAATATGCTTTATAGCACTCAGAATTAAAGAAAAAGTGAACCTTGAAAGATTAGCAATATAACGCGAATAGTCCGAGAACCTTCCCGAGTTCTTGAACTTCCTGAAGAGTCTAGATTTAATATTTTTTAAATTAGACATCTGTGGAGTAAGCCAAGGTGGCTTATTAAGCCTAACTGGAATACTGAGCGGAACAAAATCCTTAAGTATGGAATAAAAAATTTTGTAGAAGAAGTCTACCGCACTGTCCATATCTGTTCAAGTGTACAAATATGACCAGTCTGATAGAAGAATGACATCGTTAAGGCAGCTGTTCTAGCTGACAAGTTAGAAGATGCAAGTACCGCGGGAATAGGAATATCCATAGTAACGTATAATGATGAATGAAACGGGTCTTCAGGAAGTAAAAGCAGACTGAATCTTAAGATCACTGAAATTTAAGGGTCAGAAGCAAATATCAAATCAAGTTGGCGATTCAATGAGTTTGTTACAAAATTAAAATGAGATAAAGACAATTCAAGTAGGCCGTCAAATATTGCAAAATTGGTTCGGATATAAACAACCACTTTTGGTGTACTAAGAGTTCATTCCGAATCGATCGGTTATATGGGTGCTCTGTGATATAGCGGTCCTATTTTTACATATGAGCAGCTTACAGCAGAAATAAGGCCAGTTCGCATAGAAACAGACGGACTGACAGACATGGCTATATCGACTCGATTTGTCATGCTTATCAAGAATATATATATAATTTAAGCAGTCAATGCATTACAAATATCGCGGCAAAATTATAATACCCACTGAAAGGGTATAAACATATATTTTTGTTTTGCACTGCTTTTGAATTTGATTAATTATTTGATTATTATCTGCACTGGACGGTCTGGCAACCTTGGCAACATTCAGCATAGAGCTGCCAACTTATAAGAAAAAGTTGCATAAATCGTGCTGCAAAATATATAGCTTAGTGTTGTAAAATTAATGAAAGCTTACACGATTTATATTGGATAAGAACATTCGATACCAGAGTCGGAATCGGTGCCATTTATCGATGCCATTAATAGTAGTTATTTGCTGCTTAGCTTTTTTGGCGATGCAACTGGATCGAACTGTGCACAATTTTTAGTCAAAACCCGAATTCAAATTTCACAGTTAATGGCTACTCATGTTTGGATCGCTGGCATCTTTCATTTTCTATTTTCAACAAATATTCCATATATACAAAACTGTCCCCCATTTGGCTCGATTCATAGCATGCAACAACAGGTTCGAGTTTGAATGGAATCGGTTGCATTGATGCGCAAATGAAACACAACATTTTGCGCAACAGTGAACCCGCTTCGAACATTTACTTTATTTTGTATTTTGCCACGATATTTGTAACGACTGTCAGTTTTGAAGCTATCGACTTGTAATTGTTTTTGCTGTAAGAATAATAAAGATGTACCTCCATATAAAGACATATAAATAGGCGGTAACAAAATCTTATGTGCGAATGTGGTAATGTACGTGTGAAAGTAATTTGTATTTTTTAATTGTTACAGCTGAAGGAAATAAGTGTTAACTAATACTTCTCTGGTTTGGGTGTGTTTTTGGGTGTCAAATTTCCAATCTCAATCGAACAGCTTCTCTTTCTTCTACAATGTTAAGGAACAGAAGAACAGAACCAACTCTGCCTATTTTATTTATATTTTCTGTCTTCTGTCTTTTCTTCTTGCCATTTCAAAAATCATGACATCGATACTGATAAATATGTAGTTTGCCGAGGGGTCGCCGATTGAAGACCATTAAGGTTCATTAAAACATTAATATGCGCAGAGCTTATGAGACATTGGAATGTGTTACCGTTCAAATCTCTACTTACAATATTATAGATTTAATTATATTATTTAAATTTCAACCGACAACTGTAATCATCGCACTTAGTATTGCTTAAACGGACACGGATGTCATATATATCATCATGTATATAGTGAAGGCTTCCTTCTCGTTATAAAAAAATAACTATTTGCTGAATTGAATTTTTTTATATTTTTAATGAAAAATAAACAGGAGTTCGATCTACCTGTAATCTCGAACCGCTGTAATTCAAATTGGAATTATAAAATCATGTAAGTAAAATCCATTTTTTCTTATTTGAACCAGCGTATTTTCAAATTAGGAAAAACATCCAATTTTTTCGGAATAAAAATAAATACATTTTTTCAAGAAATATTTTGAATTAACATATATTTATATTTCGTGTAAGCAATTTTATATATCAAGGTATGATAGTCAAAGATCCTATCATCCTAGCAGCTTGTGCGTTTTTATATTTCGTCTGCCTCTACAATATTAAATCTTATTTAATTTTTCATGGTATATAAAAATTGACAAAAACAAAAATTGACTTAAAAATCTTAGTAAATCTTTGTGCACTTGCACTGTAAGAGTTAGTCCGTTGACATCAAGCGAGCAAACACCACGCGCAAGAGAGCTCACGGGATTTCTATTTGTATATGTAGAAGAAAGTTGGCGACCAACCAGTAACAGCACCTGCAATTGGCAAGAAAAAGAATGGGACAGGGCAAAGTGTAATATATATATATATATATTTAATATATATATATATATATTTGAAGTATGCAAGCGTATATGCCAGTGACAATAGAAAAAACAACGAAAATAAACATTTCGACAATAATAAGTGAAGGTGCGTGTACGTGAGCATTCTATTTCTATAACATGCCAAAGCACTTTAACGGGAATTTGGATTTGATTTGAATTTAATTTCGATGAAATCGCGTTTTAACGACTTTACCAGCGATTTGCAAATTACTGGTGTGATGATTGAAGTGCGGCTTGAATCACTTCTTCCATAGATATCATTTTTTATTGATTTCTTTCCGCTGGCGTCGTCTCGTCGCATCTTTTTTGACTGGCTGGGGATGGCTTTGTGCGTGCGTGTGTGTTTGTGTGCGCCTCTGTGTCTGCTTTTTGATTTGCGATTGCCTGGGTGTGTGTCAGTGTATGCGCGTGTTAATACATATGTAAATACTTATGCTATAGTAATGGGATCACAATAAAATTTTGCCAACGCTATAGTCTAAATTCTACAATATGCGCCATATATATCAACAAACAAAATTTTAACGAAATACGTCAAAAATTAATATACCTTTATATCGATTCGCGTGGGGCGGGAGACGTCTACGTACCACATCTGGTGACTGTAGCTATAAAGTGCCCGAGATCAAGGTATTCATACAGTCGGATAGCCGGACAAACGAACGGGCCGATTGAAATGGCTGGATCGACTCGGCTGCTGATCCCGATCAAGAGTATACATACTTTATATGGCTAAAAACTCTTCATTTTATGTTACATAAATTGCACGAATACAATAAACATAATTTTACTTCCCTGTACCTATGGTACAAGGGTATATTAAAGTTATTGCAAATTTATATAACAGGCAAAGGAAGGCGTTTCCGTTCCCATAAACTATATATATTCTTTTTTTGTTTTTTTTTTTTTTAATATTGGGACGTTGACGTACAATACGCTGCACGTTTAAGTGGACCCACGATACCAAGCCACGGGGCTTGTTACGACCCAAGCCTAGGTTATTATTAAAGATAAAGATAAATAGATTATTATAGTTAGAACAAAGGACAAGAAAAGGTTCATGCAGGAGATAGTTCAAATTACAGTGCTGTAGATAGGAACATAATTTCCAGTAGTTTTACGAGGAACACAAAAACTGATTTGGCTAATTAAGACGGCGAGTCAAGATTACCATTAATCAGCTTAGGTATAAAGATCACATTAAGCATAATTCTACTATTTTAAAGAGATGGGGAGGCTTATCAGCAGGAGCCTACATGAATATGAAGGGAGGGCGTTATTGTGGTCCCAATTCAATTCACGGAGAGCAAAAAGAAAAAATTTGTCTTGAACAGACTCAATGCGGTCCTGGTGATTCCTGTATTGTGGACACCAAACACACGATGCGTACTTTAAAATAGGTCGGATAAGAGAAATATACAGTAGTTTAGTTATATAAGGATCATCAAATTCATTCAACCATCGCTTGATAAAACCCAGAACACCCACAGCCTTATTAAAATGTGTAAGTCGAATTTTAATTTGGGGTCTAAAAGAACACCCAAGTCATCAACTGAGTCGATACGATCAAGGGGCATATCGTTAAGAAGGTACGATGTCTGAAGGAGTATGCTACGACAAAACGACAAAACTTTGCATTTAGAACAGTTGAGATTTAAGAAGTTGACCTGACACCATAATAGGAACGGAACCAAATCCTTAAAAATGGAATAAAGAATTTTGTAAAAGAAGTCAACCACACTGTCCGTATCTGTACAATTGTACATGAATGGCCAGTCTGATTAAAGGATGACATGTTTAAGGCTAGCGAAATCAGCCTTTCTAAATGAATATGTTCTACCTGACACTTTAGTACTTATAAATTCATTTACGTTAGGAATCAGCATGGCAAGCCTAGTCGATATAGCCATTCCGTCTGTATGAAAATCTAGATCTTGGAAACTATACGAGATATATATGTACGCAATGCAAGGCAAGAGGAACAATAAACAATAAAACATCTACTTGCTATGTGCGTTAAGAGGGTTATTAATTATTAATGGAGATAAAATTACGGAGAATCTTATAGTTAGAACAAAGAACACGGAAAGGTACAATACTGAAGTAAGTTTGTAGTAGTTCTACGAGGGAAAGAAAAATTAATTAATTAATTAATTAAATTAATTAATTCACTTAAGTATAAAGATAACATTAAGCATAATTCTACGGCTTTCTAGGGATGCCAACGATAGCTAAACCAAACCAACAAACCAAAAAAAGAGATGGATGGTTTATTAACAGAAGCCTCCGTGAATATGAATGGAGAGGGCTTTTGTACATGCATATTTATGTGCTTATATTCCTAATAAACTTATTTATGCAAATTTACATGATCGGCCAAAGCCGCTATCAGACAATGGCAACTGAGGTTTAATTGGAGTTTGAATAGAAAAATGCTTTACAATCCACTATATAATCGTTCTTGATATCCAAAAATTAGTTTATTTATTTATATTTACGATATCTGTGCCTTCACAGCGCCATCTATGGTATGGGTCACTCGAGATGCTTTTACAACTGTCCATGCTTTTGCTGCCGTCAGGGATGCTGCACTGTCGATTTCGATTTCTGCTGCTGCTGCTGCTGTTGCAGCGCCATCTATCGGACAACAGCATCAGCACCGGCAACAAAACGTAAATTAATTAACACATATTGCATGTATAATTTATATGCATATACTTTACTACTTTTTAGGCCGACGAAGTCCGCTCAACCTCAAGGCCATCCTGGGATTGTCGACCAAATTTGTGCACTGGGTCTCCGCTCTGGCTACACTCCTGACAAGCTGTCTCATACTGGAACTAGATGGCCTGAGTCAGCCAGGATCCAATGGTAGTCGCACTCACACCCATTCCCATTCCAACTCCTCGAAGGTAGTGTCCGGACCAGGACAAGCTGCGTCAGCGTCCACAAATGCAAACCTGCTCTACGGGCATAGCCATTTTCAAGGCCTGGCCAATGATCAGCAACAGCTGCAGCTCAAGTCAAACAATTTATGCAGGATGTTTTGCAATAATCGCAAGCGAACGCAGCGCAAGAGACGTCGACGAAGACGGCGTCGTCGTCGTAGACAAAGCAACAACACGAATGGGACGGAGAGCCACATTCACGGCAGCCCATGCTTCTTCTTTGAGGCATTCAAGGTCATTGACGACCCTCAGCCCATGGCTGCCATCATGCGAATGCGGATTCGGTCAGCAGATGTTCGAGTCGCAGTGTCGTCACCAGGCTCCTTAAAACGAAATCGGGCTAACCTGCTTTGGCTGCTTATTGGCCTCGTCTGGCTTGAGGTGAAGCTAATCAATTGCAATGCTATCACTGGTGGTAGCGGCTATGTCTCAAATCTGGTCATTCAAAAGGGGTGCACGATGTGTCACGAGGAGGGTCATTTGTTCAGCGATAAAGGTGAGTCGAGTGAACAGATTTTTGACCAAATATATCTTGTGAATCGAACGTCTTATTTATGATACGTACACAATTTCTTCAATTCTGTATGTTCAAGAGAATCGAGAATTTACTCACAGCATTTTCGATTTGGTATCGGGTAAACTACTTATCTGATTGCAGTCTGAAAATAGCTTTGTCTTTCATAATCCAAGATAATAGTTTTGGCGACATATGAGGGTAGGGTTAAACGTAGCAAAATTACTATACTCAAAAAATTACTCCACCATTACCTAAATCTTAGTGCGAAATGTAACCTAGAATTTTAGAAAATCACATCGATGTTTTGTGATATCGCTGTTTACGTAGCAATGTTTTCAGCGTCTTTTTTGGGCTACGAAAGGGACTAACTTCAACGCTATTGCACTCATGTCCCCATCGTATGTGCCAATAGCTTTGAAAGTTTTGGAAGCCAGCTTATTCTAGCCAAGAAGATCCTGGCAACTCATTTTTTCTGATGTATGTTTTTAAACTTACACATACAATTTGAATGCCTGAAAAATTTGTTAAAAAAAAAAACGATGGATATTATTTTAAAAGCATCGAAATCATCATCAAAAAGCGAAATTAAAAAGATTTGTAAATCGATTTGATATCGCTTTCACGATATTGCCCTCCATATCCTACCACTGCCTAATTTGATAACCAACCCTTTTTTTCGAGTCAGAGTAAAATTAAATTAAATTTGTCTTGTCACGTTTTACACTGCACATACATATAAACCCTCCAGTATACGCAAACCAGTTCGCAACCGCCAATCCGAGTTCCATGTGACTATCGGATTGGTATACAGCTGTGGCAATAGAATACTATACACGTCCACTGAAGGGGACATGCAAATGTTAACTTCGTCAGATGCATTACTACTAGTAGTAAAATGGGCGGTGGCGAACCAGCAACGTATACTGGATGGCTACTTGCCCTCCACACTCACACAGCCGACTAACCCACCCACACAATGACTCCTACAAATGCGACACACAATTAACACTCTACAATTATCACATATTTACACAGATAATCCACACACAGACTACAACAACAATAACAACAAGTACAATAATAACAATTATAATTATTTCTACAAAAAAACTAATAGAAATAATAATAATAATAATAAAAATAATAATAATAATAATAAAAATAATAATAATAATAATAATAATAATAATAATAATAATAATAATAATAATAATAATCATAATCATAATCATAATAATAATAATAATAATAATAATAATAATAATAATAATAATAATAATAATAATAATAATAATAATAATAATAATAATAATAATAATAATAATAATAATAATAATAATAATAATAATAATAATAATAATAATCATAATAATAATAATAATAATAACAACAATATTGTGCCAAGCGATCGAGTTCGCTTGGAATCGATAAAGCGACAAATTCTGACAAAACTCGGCTTAACCCACAAGCCAAATGTGTCTCATCCGCTGCCAAAGCAATTTATTTGGGAGACAATATATCGGGCAGATGGCGGCACTGGAAGGATGGGAATGGTCGCCAGTGGCAACGATGATACGTTTGATATCACCGATCGACGGGCTCGATTGCATGCCTTAAGCGAGATCAATAAGTTCTATAGCTATAACATCAATCGAAATAATCCCTATGAGGAGTTTTTAAAAAACCGTACCGCACAGCGAGGCAGCACCGGCGGGACAAAGCAAATCAAAAGCCAAAGCAAGGAGCCTCGTACGAGAACAGAACTAGCAGCTGTCGGTAATACGATCCCAGGCCCGACACCGACACGAAGCCGTTACGGATCCGGATCCCGCCATATGCACAGTCATAGCCAAAGCCAGAGCCATAGCCATAGCCGCAGCCATTCGCGGGCTCCTAAAAAGCAGAGAAAGAAATCCAATGCTTACAGTAAATCAACATATCTAATAGATATAAATCGTAGTAGAGATAGTAGCCGAAGCCCTAGCGGCATCGGTATCGGCATCGGCATCGGGCCCTATGATCACCAAATGGATTATGTTTATTTTAACGATTACAGCATTCAGGCTCCGAATCCGATCCCAACTGAGAGCCATACCCACAATCAAGGCCGCTTCAATTCGAATAAGGAAAGTGGAAAATTAATGCACGGCGAGCGTATAATGACGATGACCACGGCCACATTACCGGATCAGGATGTTTACGATCGAGAGGATTATTTTGGCAGCACTCAAGAAATAATTACCTTTGCCGAGGAAGGTAAGTTGTCGTTCCTAATTTTTTTTACATCTACACAACTCTGGGTCGGGGTTCCTACCTGGCTAGACTGAGTCTCTGAGCTACCTCGAGTACTCGTATCAGTAACTGTTTGTCTTCATGGACGGAGAAGGCGAAGGAGGACATTGGCAACAGCAAAAGTGCATATTTTGCATTGGCGTTGGCTAAGCCCTTGTCTGTGTCTGCCTATGACTCACACTCACAAGCTTACCTACATACTGGATTACTTGCATACATACATACAAGCGCTTACATGACATGAGTTCATTTGCATTCTTTGCACTTCATAGGAGCTTTAGAACGCTGATGAGAAGAGGAGGACTAATAGGGGTAGGGGCACGAGTAAGGGAAGGTGATAACAACAGACTGTTTGCAGATAGATTTCAAATGGATATCTAATACGTGTAACCCAAACAGGAGACCACCACCACTCAAGCAGCCGAGGGCGAGAGACAGGGGCATGTGTGCTGTGTGCTGATCCTGCCTATGTGTTCACACTGGTCAAATGTCTAGCTAGATTTGCAGATGGATATATTCAATTGCTATTTAATTCGGAAAGCTTCAATGTGCCAGTGACAGTGTAAGCCAAAGGGTGCACTGTGAGTGCTTCATTCGTATGCGTGGAACCTAGATTCGGTTACAAGCCGAGATGCACTCATTCATAAACACATATATACATAGATATATATCATCCAAGCCGACCACAGCTACCACCCTTAAACCTAAGCCCAAACGCTCCAACCACTTAAGCAGGTGGAAAATGTAATGCTGTCGTCTGAGTGGATATTGCAGACTGTTGAAGTACTTTCACTATTGTTCTGAGGTGTGAAACAAGACGGTGGTTTTGTGCAAACAATTAAAAATGCAATGAGGGAGGCATGCATAAAGGTACGCTACTTAAAGAAAGATAACGTGGAGTGAATGAATGACGCCAGACATGGCCGGACCAGCTATGTTTCTGTTCCAAGTATACACTCAGTAACTCACAGCACTCCCTTACCCACTAATCAGCAAGCACCGCAGCCTTACAATTGTAGTGGCGGTGAGGTCGTATACAAGATTTCTAAGAAATACTGATAATATGATGCGTACTCGTAACCTTCACCTCTTAATTCTTAGCTGATTTACATTTTCGTACAGGAAGGGAATATCGACAATATCGCATATTGGAGTTTCCACCACAGAAGGCTCGTTCTCATAACCAAAAGCTATCCATAAGGAGTGCCCAAATGCACATACGCATCGACAAGCAGCATGGAGATAGGTCTGCAGACGGACTTGGAGCACAGACATCTGAGGCTGGTCTCCAAATGCAACACTTACTTCAGGACAAACGAAGAAGCCGGGTCAATGCGCCACTAAGACAGAGTTTAAAGATTTGGGTATTCCGCTTGACAGCTGGGATTAATATCACGGAGGAGGTGAGCGTCATATTTATTTACTTAATGCTTATTTGAACCGAAGCAAGTCTGTCTGAACAAATCTCCTCCGAATTAGAGTCAGGAATCGGAGTCTGTGAATTGTTTCGCCAAACCTTAACCAAACTAAATTCAGAAGCTTTCATGCCCTTGCAGATGTTGGCATGAAGTTAATGGTACCTATGGGAGTTGCATATCCGATTGATTAGTTTTATCTATATGTTATAATAATTCATCAAGTAAATAGTAATTATCTATAACTTATGGGGACTGCAGGATTGATAACAAATAACAGAGTATGTGGCGGCTCAACACATTCATATGAAGAATACATTAGCTTATTAAAATCTGAAGCTAATTTTCCTCTTTTTGTACTCGTACTATATAGAGGAAACGAGGAAACATATACGACCATATAAAGTATATATATTTTTGATCAGCATCAACATCCGAGTCGATTTAGCCCTATCTATCTGTTCGCCTATGTGTCTGTCAGTATGAATACCTAGATCTCGGAGACTATAAAAGCTAGAGTGACCAAAATTTGGTATGTAGACTCCGCTATTGTTTTCGTATTTTTCCACGTCCCCTCTCACACACGCAAATTGATTAGAACGTTTCTCTTGTGTACTTAGTTATTGATTTAACCTTACTTGCTTGTAATTGGGGGCGACTGGGACTTGCCGTCACATGGTAAGCCAGACACAGGGATAGCATTTTACTTTCAAAGACTCACACATTTAAATTTGTTTATGGTATTAAAATTATCTGTAGCAGCTCTAAACTGTGACTGTTAATTATATTTTCGGCAGGGAATCGATCAGGCATTCCTATTCCGTGCCTCTTTCGAAGTCGACACCGATAATCTGGGCTGGCAAAAGTTTGACTTGACCGAAACGATTCGCGAATGGTATAGCGACTCCAGCGACGAAAATTTGCGACTCCTTATTGACTGCACCGGCTGTGGCAGCCAATATTCACTGCATTTGCTCCAGCTGGCGTCGCCAAACAATCAACGCAAGGAACCAGGACAGTATCCTAAGGGCAGCCACGGCCACATCAATCCAAACCGCCCTTTTCTGGTGCTGTATACTGAATCGGCAAGGCCGCGTCGGGTGCGAAGACGAGCAGTGGACTGCGGCGGGGCCTTGAGTGGTCAGTGCTGCAAGGAGTCCTTCTATGTGTCCTTTAAGGCGCTCGGTTGGGACGATTGGATTATAGCACCGAGAGGGTATTTCGCCAACTATTGCCGAGGCGAATGTACGGGGCCATTCCGAACCCCGGACACGTTCCAGACATTTCATGCGCATTTCATAGAGGAGTACCGTAAAATGGGCCTGCTGAATGGCATGAGGCCATGCTGCGCTCCGGTCAAGTTTTCCAGCATGTCCCTTATATACTATGGAGACGATGGTATTATTAAGCGCGACTTGCCCAAAATGGTCGTAGATGAATGCGGCTGTCCATAACGTAAGTCCAATCTCTTTACATACTAGCTAAAAATCGAATTGCTATAAAAATTTCATATTTGAAATATTTTGTCTTCAAATTCCAAATCCAAACCAATTTCCAGATTCACACTTCAATTGGGAGTTGCACTGGAACTCAGATTCAAAGACTCGCATCAAGGACTGACCAATTGTAATCCTGTCAAAGCAACGACACACTCATAGATCCACTGGCTACCCGTTGACCCCGTAGTGCATGGTGGTATTTCTAGAGAATAAGAAGTCAAATATTCTGAGATTGTGCAACCATAGTTGTTGATATATTAAGCCTGATAATAGGCATACCTTTTGTCAGTCGGCGTCCTAAGAGCTGGAGCTTTAAAACGTGAGCCAGTTGCTTCACTAGTCTGCTCGCTGTGAGTATGTATGTTCAAATTGTCCGGGTCAGACAACGGCATCACTCAGATAATCCAACTCGACGTAAATTGATACTTTGTCTTTCTAATCAATTCATCGTGGCACACCTTTCGTAAGATTACATTTAGCAACACATTCCATATTGGTTGATTGTATTATCACTTAGCATACACAATAAGTAATTTTACTTTCATTTCCTTGAAGGAGAGAAAAAACTTTTGACAAGAAGAATTAGATAGATCTCGAATTTCCTTGGTACGTGTATCTTCGGTAGGCCGAGGGAGTCCATTTTGTGCTTTTTGTTATTCGCAAACTTGCACTTTTTACAATTGGAATTCACAAATGAATTTGGATTAAAATCGAGAAATCGAAATCGAAATATTAAGCATAATATGATTGATTATAAAAGTGCCTAAAATAGTGAAAAATTAGTATTAAATCTTACAAATATATATAAAATTTAGTTCTTCTTGCGCCTACCTAGTGATACGTACATAATATCTGTCTGAATTGCTTGCTGGACGATAACGATAATGTTCGTAAGGGTGCCCAATGAAGCCGAACATTTTTCCGAGAATGTAAATTGAAACACAGATTTATATCTGGTAGGTAGAATAAAAATATAATAGTACTTGTACTTGCATTCCCAGTTAATTCCGAACCAGTTCTCCAAAATCCAAGTATTACATTGACATAATTTATACTTATATGATCCGATAAAGGCACAAGTATTCTGTACTCAGAAACAGGGTTAAAAGGTCAAGAGTACAATACTTGCATTTCAAAAACATAATTTTCAAACATTCGCAAGTTCTTAAAAACACCCATGTTCCGATAAAAACGAAATTGCTAAGCAAAAGCTATTTGTTTATAAAGCAAGAGAAATTCAACTTTGATTTTTGCGGCAATTTTCGAAATTGTAAAATTTTAACAGTTTTTTTTTTTAATTCCATAGAATAGATCCGTTAATTTCCAAGTTCACTTTTAGCTTACTCATATAGTAAAAGGTATATGGTATTCGTAATTAATCGGTAAATCGATTAGCAATAATCAGCAGCTGAATCGAGTTTGTAAATATATTCCCGTTTTTATGGAAGTTATATGCTATTGCAGTCAGATCCGTATTAAATTTGGTCACTGGCCAATAGGCTTAAAAAATTGCACAACAGCCGAATTTTATTCAATTTATTCTGAAACAATAAAGTTTTCATGGTTAGTGTTCATTCTGAAATGGCTATAATATATAGTTGTCTAATCTGGGATTAAACAGCGTGCACACAAATGCAGCATTGGTAAAATTTCAACCATGCTGTAGAGATTTAATCAGACCGACTGTCCGTCCGGACTCCATATAAATGTAAGCCGATCAAGTTTATTTTATTATACCACGCCCACTTTTAAAGCAGCCCTCATACAAGTCTTAGTTTTTTTATATCCTGTACATATGGTGCAAGGTAAATTAAAGTTGTTGCAATGTATGTAATGTCATTCAAATTCTTATTGTCGTTTCCATAGGACTTATGCCTAAGGCCATCAGAAGTAGCTTTTATTCCGGTATGATAAAACTAGTGGCATATTGATATCATTAGAAAAGTGCCTTATCAAGCTAGAATTTGTTTATAAACATAAGTAAGAACTTATAAAATTAGATTTTCATTATGCTCATACTAGCTTTTTATGAAATGCCCATCTTCATCTTCTGAAAAATAGCCTTGCCTACCTTTGCGGCTAGAAGTAAGCAATCAGGAAGGAAAGTACGGGTAATCAAAAGTTATAGTAATTTCATTAATCGAACCCGAATACAAATGCAAAGGACGGATAGAATTACAGAGATACTTGTGCATAAGTCTAAGTGAGAATCAAAATATGTATGCGCCAATGCTATTACAAAAACAAAAACAACGGCAAAAACTAAAATAATATTGCTTCTTAAAGTCTTCAATTAGTATTAATAGTATGATACGGTTTGTTAATGCGTTACTATATAAGTTGAAATAAAACCTATTTTTAACTTTAAACAGTATTTTTCTCAGTATTTTTGAGAGGCAATCAGTGCTATCCTGGGTCGGGGAAGAGCCACGGTTGCCAAAATTCATAGAAGATTCCGACTATAAGAAACTCGTACTCAGCATTTATTTAATATTCGACACACTGAAAAGTATGCAACACTGTGGTGTTTTTCGGAGGGGTGGGGAGGGAGGGGGGTTTGGGGTTGTCTTACGATTTTGTCTACCCTTATTATCCGATCTTAAGGAAACGGCAAATCGCAATATTATGTGCTAATACATATATAAACCGAGTTTTAACTACATCTCTCACAAATTATGGGAGATTTACGGACTTTATCGATTTGAGGGGGCGGGAGAGTACTTTTATTTAAAAACAAACTTGATCTGACGCCCCACGAGGGCAGTCTACATACCAAATTGGGTAACTCTATGCCTTATAGTCTCCGTTATCTAAGTGTTCATACTGACGGACACACCGACACGGCTAGATCGACTCGCCTGTTGCTCCTGGTCAAAAATATATATACTTTATGGGGTCGGAAACGCTTTCTTTTGCCCGTTACATACATTTGCACAAATACAATATACTCGTTTACCTACTAGAGTATGAGTGTAAAACATAAAATGGGAAAATCAAGTGCAATCACAAACAGACTAAAATTGATTAATGTTGTGTGAGTAGATATACTTCAACAATGATACCTTTCTACATCCCAAAGTGTTGGAGCAAGTAAAAAGCAGAGCTGCTGATGATTCTAGCAGTGGAAGTACATCGGGGTATTTGAAAAGCAAATAGAGATTTTGTGACATTTTCAACTAATTCTCTTCAAAGGTAAAGGCTAAATCTAAGTCATACTATGACAAGCCGGTCATTAATCACAATATTGTTAGATGACTTAACAGCTTCATAGCTTCTTTTTTATTGGTAGCCTGTAAGTAAAATGCGTTATCTCCCAAATTTTTTCTGGCAGCTCTGCAGTGAAATGTGTAATATACTAGGTAAAGTTATTAAGTTACATATACATACTCTAATAATACTGTAAAATTCGTTGCTTTGCAGTTATACGTTACTTAATTAAATAGTTAAAACAGGTAAGAACACTACAGTCCAGAGTGCTAGAGAGTTTATTAACCAGTACTAAGTAAACTGATATATGATATAGTATACCTATCCAGATCAAATTTGGTCAACGGACTTAGGGCCTTCATAAATAAATACAAACCGAATAAATACAACCCGAATTCATTTCAAAATTCCGACTCTAATATGCTCGTACACGTAAACTTTCAAATTATGCAACACTCTTGATTTTTATACCATGTACCTATGGTACCAAATATATTAAAGCTGTTGCAATGTAAGAAGGAAACGTTTCCGACCATATGCAGGTTCCCCTAAAATATAGTTTGTTTCGAAATTTGATTTGGGTGAGGAAGGGGCCTTCGCAAATCGAAATAAACATATACATATTTTTTATATATATATCGGTACCCACGATACGAAGCTACTGGGCTTGATACGCGCGAAGCCCAGGCTAGAAGCTCCTACCACCCGCCCAACCGGCCGAGGGGTGCAGCCGCATAACGAGCGACACGAATCGCGAAGACGGAGAAAAACACGTACTCGCTCGGGCACTTTCAATGAAAGTAAAAATCAACAAACTATAAACATTATCTACTAGCTAGATGCGTTAGTATAGATGTTTTGTTTGAGTTAAGTGAGTTATTATTAGAGATAAAGTTAAATAGATTATTATAGTTACAACAAAGGACACGAAAAGGTTCATGAAGGAGATACAGTGCTGAAGATAAATAGGAACATCATATTTAATAGTTCTACGAGGCTAATTAAAGACGGCGGGTCAATATCACCATTATTCATCTTATGTATAAAGAAAACATTAAGCATAATTCAACGATTTTCAAGAGATGGAAGGCTTATTAATGGGAGCCTACTTTAATATGAAGGGAGGGGGTTATATAAAAAATTCTTTTGAACAGACTCAATGCGGTCCTGGTAATTCCTGTATTGTGGACACCAAACACACGATGCGTATTCTAAAATAGGTGGGACAAGAGAAGTAGTTTGGTTATATAAGGATCATCAAATTCCTTCGACCATCGCTTGATAAAACCCAGAACACCCACAGCCTTATTGGCGGTAATTGAACTGTGTAAGTCGAATATTAATATAGGGTCTAAAAGAACACCCAAGTCATCAACTGAGTCGATACGATCAAGGGATATATCGTGAAGAAGGTACGATGTCTGAAGCGGTATGCTACGACAAAACGACATAACTTTGCATTTAGAACAGTTGACATTTAATAAGTTGACCTGAAACCACAATTGGAAAGAATCAAGGTCATCTTGTAGCCTGAAGTGGAAAGAAGAGTCGTTGAATGATAAGCTAAGCTTAACGTCGTCGGCGAACATAAGTAGACGAGAGTGGGATAGAACCCGAGGCAGTTCGTTGATAAATAGGGTGAAGAGCAGGGGACCGAGGTGGATACCCTGCGGTACCCCTGATGTAATCGTAAGGGGCTTCTAGTCGGAAATCCACTTAAAAAGATGGGATGGAAAGCCAAGGAAATCTAACTTATGAATAAGTAAACAGTGATTTACCGAGTCAAATGCTTTGCTGAAGTCAGTGCAAATGAAGTCAGTTTGCATTTTATTCTTAAATCCTTGTATTACAAAAGAAGAAAATTCTAGTAAATAAGTGGTGGTAGACCTACGCTTCATAAACCCATGCTGAGCAGATGAAATTATAGAACCACAAGAGTGTTGTAACTGCGAAAATAATATTTTTTTGATATATTTTTGATATACCTCTGTAGTTTTGGGCATCCGACTTATTCCGCTTTTTGTGGAGAGGAATAATAAACGACGAAGGGAAAGACGAAGAATTTAAGGAGAGATCAAAAAGCTTCAAATTCGACTTACAAAGCGCATCAGCGCAGAATCTGAGAATACACCCCTGAACACCATCAGGACCAGGAAAAAAGTTAGGCTTAATAGACTTAAGTTCATTAAGCAATAAGCCTTTAGTGACTAGGGGAGGTGGGATGTTATTAGACCTGTGTAAGCTATAAGGGTATATCTGATCAGAACGAGGAATAAGTTCTTTGAAAGGACTCTGCAAGCAAGTTGGCAATGCCTTGATCTGTATTTGCTTTAGTATTTATATAAAACAATGAAGAAGGTAGCACAGATGTTTTACGTTTTGAATTAACAAAATTATAAAATTGTTTTGGGTCCTGAGAAAATTGAAGGAGGCTTATTAAGCCTAACCGGACTGCTGAGTGGAACCAAATCCTTAAAAATGGAATAAAGAATTTTCTGAATGAAGTCAATCGCACTGTCCATATCTGTACAATTGTACAAGTATGACCAGTCTGATTGAAGGATGACATTGTTAAGGCTAACGAAATCAGCCTTTCTAAATGAATATGTTCTAGCTGACAAGCTGAATGATGCAGGTACAGCAGGAATAGGAATATTGCTTTGATGGTATCAAACCGGCTGAGTCGATCACTTGACATCCCAGATGTTGAAATCACCAAAAACCAACAATTGATCAGTATCAGAAAACATTGACGCGATCTATTGAATAGCATTAAGATGATCCAAGTAAACAGAAATATCAGAACGTGGAGGAATGTAAGAGGCAGTGATAAAGACAGAAAAACATTTAAGAGACACTTTAGTAATTACAAATTCAATTACGTTGGGAAAATTATTCAGAATTGGTTCCGACAGAAGGCCGGAATCAACAGCAATCAACACGCCACCACCCTGGCGTGAGGGACGATCAAATCTATTAGCAGTATAATTATTAGGAAAGATTGCAGAGTCTAAGATATCGGGCTTTAACCAAGTTTCGGTGTAAATTAAAATATGAAAATCAAAGGATAGGCTATCAGTGTAAAGTTTAGAGAGTTTAGATTTAAGGCCTCTAACATGAAGATTAAGTTAGAGGGTAATTGTGCGGCAACAGGGAGTCTAATCGGTATCCGACTTCTAGTGCTAGCTTTAAACTATTTCAAGACTAGGTGCTCAGGTCAGAATATATATATATATAATATATATATAATATATATATATATATAATATATAATATAATATATAATCCATATTATATATTATATATATAATCCACACAAAGAAGCAGTAAGAGTCCTACAAGCCTCATCATCCTGCATTTGCATTGGAATGTGTGTATAAGCGGAATATGGTTGCGAACTGTAATTTTTTCTGTCAGATACTAGATGAGGGAAAGCAGGCCAAGCAGCTAGCATCAGCATCAGCTAGTCAGTTTGTGCTCTTATCGAGCACTTTGCTTTCAGGCCACTTTTAATTAAAGATTAAAGTTTCTTATCAGCCATTAACTGCACTTCGTCTACATACATCTACATACACTCTCACTCACACATAAAAAACACGCAGTTGATAGAAGATACATAGTATTTCAGTTCAGGTTTCCATCAAATAGTCAGTGCACCGTATTTGAAAACCTTGAACTTTCGCGCCGCATCGCAAACTGAACTGTTTATTTTGTTGTGCCCGTAACCGTACCCTCAACAATGTCACGCCTCCACTGCTCACATATAGAAGATAATGACTAATACTACAATGAGAGCTGCTTATAAATCAATTTGCAAACTGTCAATCAATCTAATCCAAATAGTCCGCTTCAAGTTATTAACCTTTCCCTCTCCATGCCAATTGTTTGTGTCGTATCGATGATGATGACAATGATGATCTTGTACTACTAGTATATGCACTTATGCCCATCACAAAGGAAAGATGATGACGATGATGCTTTCAACTTTGAATTTATTGCAATACTTGTAAATACAAAAAATCTTTAATTTGAATTCACTTTAACAATTTAACCGTACATTTCCAATGATATCATATTTTGTGCTGAAGCTGCAGATGCACAAATTTTATTCTCGCAACACTTCCGTAAAGGTTTTGAGACGTATGGTATCCCATACAATATGAATGGTATATACTTACATAAGATTTTCTTTTTACTTATGATAACATTCAAATGATAATATTTCAAAACCTATGCTCTTATTTTTTTAATATAAATTTTTAATCTGTCTAAAGAGATTAGAAATATATAATAGTTATCATATTTATTTCGTACACTCTATTTCTAGTTTTATTTCGAAAACTCGTTTATATTCTTGGCTTATTTTTAAGTATTTGCTGTAAAATTAAAGTTAAAAAAATAAAACAATTGAAAATCATATTGTCAAAATTTCATTTGTATTTGAAGAAGAAAAGAAGATAGCTTACGTACCATTCACATTGTAAATATATTTCATTCACAAAATACACTACATTTTATTTATGTATTTCATAATCTCATGTACATTGTAATTGCTGGAAGTTGAGAAAACTTTTTTCCTTCCAAGGTACAGGTAATAATAATCTCCAAGAATTAGATTTTCATACAAACAGACAGGTAGATACACAGACAGACAAAAATTGCTAGATCGACTCGGCTGCTAATCCTGAATCCTGATCAGGAATGCTTTCTTTTGCGTGTTACATATATCTACGCTACGAGTACGGGTATAAATACTTTATTCAAGAGGCCCAATATGAATTTTGATAAAGAGCCTATAAATAAGTATATAAATACATATATGTCCACATTCTTTCACTCCGCACAATCCATGGCACAGCATGGTAAGAGTATGTCTACTTATACTCGTACTCTAGTAGAGTAAACGAGCATATTGTATTCGTGCAAACAGGCAAAAGGAAGCGTCTCCGTCCCATAAAGTATATATATTCTTGATCTAGCTCTCAGAGAGTATAAGAGCTAGAGCTACCAAATTTGGTATGTAGACTCCCCTTGTGGAGCGTCAGATCAAGTTTGTTTTAAAATTTTGCCCCACCCGCTCCCACCACCGAAAATCGATACAAACCTTATACACAAAAACACCTAAATCTCGGAGAGTATAAAGGCTAGGGTCACGAACTTTGGTATGTAGACTCCTCTTGTGGGGCGTCAGATTAAGTTGTTTTAAAACTCTGGCAACCCCCCCCCCCCCCCCCCCCCCGCAAATCGATAAAACCTTATATATCTGACAAATCTTAATGCATTTTGTTTGTATATGTATTAGCACATAATCTATCGCTTTGCCCATTAAGCTCGGATAATAATTATAGACGAAATCGTAAAAAAACATGTTGTATGATAGCAGCCCACCCTAAAAAAAAAAAATAAAATCAAAAAGTGTAGCTTACTATCGAGTGTGTCGAATATAAAATAAATAAAGAGTACGAGTATCTTATAGTCGGAATATCGACTATAGCGTTCTTACTTGTTATGTATATACTTAAAAAACAAATAAGAACGCTATAGTCGATATTTCGGCTATAAGGTACTCGTACTCAGCATTTACTCAATATTCGACATACTCAATAGTAAGAACAATTTTTGTTTTTTTTTTTTTTTGGATGGTGGGGTGCTCTCATACAAGATACTTTTTGTCTACAAATATTATCCCATCTTAACAAAATCGGCAAATCGGTAAATTATGTGCTTATGCATACATAAACCAATTTTCAACTAAATGCGTTAACATTTGCGGAAAATATAAGGTATAAGATATCAGATTGACTCGGTTGTTGATGCTGATCAAAAAAATATATACTTTATGGGATCGGAGACGGTACCTTTTGCCTGTTACATACATTTGCACGAATACAATATACTCGTTTATAAATTAATCCCAATTCGAACTAAATCGGCTCAGCATAAGGGAAAGTAAGCAAGTACAAGCACATACTTAGCAGAAGAAAACACCAACAGCAATCAGCAGTGGAGATAAGACACATTTTATATACACGTGAGTGAGAAGTCGGGATTGGATTTCGGGTCGGACTCGTATTGGATCAGATACTCGTATTTGTATGGGTATGGAGAATGTGAAAGAAGGAAGCTACCGCCATTGCCACCCAGAGAGCTCGACGCCACCACCGCCAACCCCCGTCCCGCTGGTGCACCCATCTTACGCTCGCACTCACGAACGCTACGCTAGATGAAGATCGAGGTATTTAAAGTGGATGTTATGGAAAATGTGGCTTAATTCGAAGTCGGCCGTCGTCGGATCCGTGTCAGTGTGGTTTAAAATAGGTGCAGTGCGTGGCATAGTTTCTATGAAACTCGTTCCGTAAAAGGAAATTCCGGTGCAATTCTTTGTGACACAAAGGTAGAGCGATTATATCCTTAAATATCAAATATATTCATGCAGTTAAAGAGAACAATTTAGAAAAATACAGGCTCACACGAGTAATTAAAATTGTGTCCCATGACCGTTTCGTTTTCTATAGGCGAACCCAAGAAAGGTCCCAAGGACGAGAATGGCAAATCCTTGCCATTTGAGTGCAGTTCTGCTGTTTCTGTTTATAGTAGCGCCAACTGGACGTGTCGGTAAGTAACGAAATGGACTAGACAGCCAAGATGCAACCCATTATCACTCGAATCCACATGAAAGGTCAGGGAGCCGAGCTTGAACTCGAGTTTACTTAGACTTCTGAGTACTTTTGCTGCGTTGTGCACATATGCATGTATCTCTCGGTTTATAAATACGAAGGTTACTTATATGTACTACCCCCGCAATTCTCGTACATGTGGATTATTAGATGTATAAACTTGTGATCTCTCCATCAAGTACTTCCTCTTTAGCAGCAAAGTCAACCATCAGAGTACTTAAGTTATTTATCTGGTTTATATACGGTGGCTGTGTATATAGTGTATCTACAGCGTGCTATGTATAATAAGAGTGAGTGCCTGCTGGGACTGGATCGTCTGATTTTGATTGAAATTAATTACGTGTCGTTCGCATATTTATACTCGTACTCTAGTAGAGTAAGCGTCCGTCTGTCCGTCCGTATGAACACACAAAACTCGGTTTGTATATGTATAAGCACATAATCTACCGATCTACCGATAATAATTGTAGACAAAATCGTAAGAAAACCTTTCTTATGAAAACACCGCAACCCAAAAAAAAAAAAATATTCTTCATACTCTTTTAGCGTGTCGAATATTGAATAAATACTGAGTACGAGCATCTTATAGTCGGAATATCGACTATAGTTTTCTTACTTGTTTCTTAGTAGAGTTTGTGTGTCCATCACCCAATATTTGTGTGAGTATGCGCAGGGCCTAACTTTGCCAAATGAATCAGATGATCCTAGTTAAACAAAAGCCGAAAGATTTACTCTTAAATAAAGGAGTACAACTCTGCTACTAATTTTGTCGAATAATTATTGAACCTTTGAGTACTTTGAGTACAGTGCCTAGGATTGCAGCTTGTCTTAAAAGATACATAGCTTTTTTACCCAAATTAAGCCCAATACGTATCGAATGCACAATTCACCCACTAACTTAATTTGTTCCGGATCGGAATATTATATCATATGGCTGCCATAGAATCGGGAAGCGAAGCGAAAAGTTATAGCGCAATTTCAAGTTAACCGTTAATAATACACACACATACCTAATTATATACCCAGCACGCGCCCAAATATTTTGTAATAAAACGAATACCTAGAAAACCATAGAATTATGTTAAATGTTATCTTTACACATAAGCTAATTAACAGTGAAATTGATTCTCCGACATTGATGAGACAAATTATTTTTCTGTCCCTCGTAGAACTAGTAGAAACTAGGTTCCTATCTATTTTCAGCACCGTAACTTAAACTATCTCCTGTGTTCTTACTGTAATAATTTCCTTAACTTTATCTCCATTAATAGCACGCTCGTCTCAAGTAAAACATATATACTAACGCAAATAGCTAGTAAGCAATGTTTATAGTCTTTCTTTTCATTGAAAGTGAGCGAGCGCGTCCGCGTTTTTATACTCGTACTGTAGTAGAGTAAGCGAGTATAATGTAATCGAGTAAATGTATGTAACGGCCAAAAGGAATCGTTTCAGACCCCATAAAGTATATATATTCTTGATCAGCATTAACAGCCGAGTCGATCTAGCCATACCCGTCTGTCCGTCCGTATGTATACCTAGATCTCGAGACTATAAATGCTAGAGTTACCAAATTTGGTATGTAGACTCCCCTCGTGGGGCGTCAGATCATGTTTGTTTGCCACGCCCCTCGCGCTCCCGCAAATCGATAAAAACTTTATATCTCCCACAAATTTTAGCGCATTTAATTAAATTTGCCGAATTTCGTTAAAATCTGGTAATAATCGTAGACAAAAACCTAATAAAACATTTTGTGCTTATACAAAAAAAAAAATGTTCAAAATGTTGCATACTTTCCAGTGCGTCGAATATTAAATATACGCTGAGTACGAGTATATTATAGTCTGAATATCGACAATGGTGCTCTTGTTTTATTATTGATAATTATATAGATTTTTTTTTTATCAAATTTCAGGTGCAAGTTGCAAGAAGGGTTGCTCTCAATGTAAGTCAAATTTTCCCTTACTATTTATATACATTCTATATTCATTATGTTCATTGAGACGGTTTACTCCCACATATACATATGAATAAATATTTCGCATTTCGCTTGCTCCACAGCTGACAATGGTCTATTAAAGTATGCGGCTGGAAACGTTTATGAGTATGCGTTTGAAAGCATTCTGACAGTCGGTCTGAGCTCGGGGGCAGTTAGCGAGGCGGATGACACTGCCTTGAAGGTTGTTGGCTCCGCAAAGATCTTTGCGGAGGGCAACTGTGGCTACACGCTACAGGTGGACGCCGTCAAAGTCTCCAACACTAAAGAGTCTGTCGAGAAGAAGATTTTGAGCAATATACAGAAACCAGTGCACTTTTCTTTGGCCAATGGCCAACTGGAGCCGCAAATTTGTACAGATGATGGTGATTCGGCGTATTCGCTGAATATAAAGCGCGCCATCATTTCGCTGCTGCAGTCTGGCACTAATGCGGCTAGTGAACTGGAAGTGGATGTCTTTGGACAATGTGCAACGCACACTTCTACTTCGAAGGACCGCAATGGTGATGTCATTACCAAGGTGCGCAATCTAAATAAATGCGTGCATCGAGAGCAAATCAACAGCGGTCTGGTCTCTGGTGTAGTCAATGAAAAGGCTGGGCTTACGTCCAGCTTGCTCTTCCATGCTGATTTTACCAAAGAGTCGAAAATTCAGCACGGTGTCATCGAAAATGTGCAGGTCACAGAATCGTATAGGTTCACAGGCACCACCAAGGGCAACTCAGATATCTTTGCCAAGGTGCTGACAACTCTGAAAATAAAGAACTTACAGGGCGCTCCAGGGACTGCGCCGGCAACTGGAACACACGAGGCTAGTATAATTTTCCAGAAGCCCGAAGTGTACACTGCTAAGAATGTCGGAGCCTTGAAATCAGCTCTCTCGGATCTGGTTGATGCCATCAGCGATTATGTGAAGAAGGACAGTGCCAGAAAGTTCGTTGAGCTAATCCGTCTGCTCCGTCAGGCAGATACTGACACCCTGCTGGAGTTGGCCACTGTTCCCCATCCGAATAAGGTGCTGGCCCGCAAAGTCTATTTGGACGGTCTCTTCCGCACGAACACGGCCGAGTCGGCCAGAGCTATTCTGAAGCAACTAAGTAAACTTGATGATAAGGAGAAGGTCCTGGCTATCTTATCACTGAACTTGGTAGAAACGGTTGACAAGGAGACGTTGTCTCAGGCGTCCGCTCAACTGTTGCCCAATGCGCCCAAAGAACTGTACCTCACAGTGGGCAGCCTGGTGGCCAAGTATTGTGATCGAAAAGGTTGCCATGGCAGTGACATCGTTGATACCATTTCCAAGAAGTTCTTCGATACTCTGAAGCACTGCAAGCCAAACACCAAGAAGGATGAAGAACGTGTTATCTATATTCTTAAGGGTATAGGGAATGCAAAACATTTGGACACAGCCGCTGCTGCTTTAGGCGAATGCGCTTCTATCGGCCGTTCTAATCGCATACGTGTTGCGGCCCTGCAAGCCGCTTCTGCTGTAGGCTGCAACCCTACCCTACAGGCCAAGGCTTTAGAACTCCTCAAGGACCATAATGAAGACTCTGAGTTACGCATTGAGGCCTATTTAACTGCCGTTACCTGTCCTAATGGCGAGCTTGCCAATCAAATTGCCGATCTTGTCCATAGCGAGAAAGTTTACCAAGTGGGCGGCTTTATTGCATCCCATCTGAAAGCCATACGGGACTCGACGGACGCCACACGCGAACAGCAAAGATATCATCTGGCCAATATTCGGGTGACAAAGCAGTTTCCCCATGACTACCGCCGTTACAGCTTCAACAACGAGATCTCGTACAAGCTAGATGCCCTTGGCCTCAGTGCCAGTTCAGACTACAAGCTGATTTATTCACAGCATGGATTCCTGCCACGTTCTGCACGCCTGAATGTCACCACAGAGATCTTTGGTACCAATTTCAATGTATTTGAGGCTAGTATGCGTCAAGAAAATTTGGAAAGCCTTCTGGAATACTATGTAGGACCCAAGGGACTGCTAAATAAGGATTTTGACGAGATTGTTAAGCTCATTGAGGTTGGCAACGGAGCCCCTTCTGCTGGTGGCCGTGCCAGACGCTCTGTGGCTGATGATGCAAGCAAAATTGCCAAAAAGTACAAGACCTATGGCAGCAAGACGTCGCAAGAGGTCAGTTTGGATTTGTCACTTAAACTCTTCGGAACGGAGTTGGCATTTTTAAGTCTCGGAGATAACATTCCTAGCACTCTGGATGACATAATCAAGCACTTTTCGGAGGCCTTCGACAAGACCAAAAAAGAGCTTACCTCCTTTGAAAAGCAATTCGCATGCCATCATCTGTTCCTAGATACCGATTTCATCTATCCCACGGGCGTTGGCGTGCCGCTCGAGCTCTCCGCCCAAGGTTTCGCAGCCAACACAATCGATTTTGCCATTAACGTTGATGTGAACGCCATTCTAGAACAGAACTGGCAGAGAGCCAAATACCGCTTGAAGTTTGTGCCCAGCGTGGATGTGAATGTCAACGTCCATCTGGGTTTCAATGCCCAAGTCTTAGCCACTGGTCTGCGTGTCGTGTCAACGGCTCATTCGGCAACGGGTAGCGATGTGAGCGTAGCCTTCATTCAGGATGGCGATGGCTTTAGTGTGGATGTTGAGCTACCTCGCGAAAAGCTGGAACTAATTGATGTTCAGGTTAACGCGGAATTCTTTGTAGCCGAACAGGACAAGCTAAGGTCTCTCCCTCTGAAAGCTGGCAAGGGTAAAAAGGGTTCCTCAGTCCCAACAAGCGAACTCTGCTTCAACCAACTGGAGATTGTTGGTTTCAATGTGTGCGTGGTCAGCTCGACGAGCTTCAGTGAATTCGGCTCTGGAAAAGAACACTCTCTGGTCAACGAGGTGCATCTGTCACGACCCTTCAGCTTCGCTCTATATTTGACGACTGAGCGCAAGTTCAACTTTAAAGGTACGCACTCAGTTCCAGCCTCGGGTAGCCAGCAATGGAAACTCGACTACAGTACTCCTGGTTCCAAGGTCTCGCATGACACTAGCGTGGCATTTGAGGTCGGCTCTAAGCCCAGCACCTATGGACGCTTGTCGCTGGATAATCCACAATATCATTTCGCCGTGGAGGCTGGTGTTACGAACGACAACCACGAATTGGTCCTCTATGGCCAGTATGAGCAGGAAAAAGATGTTAAGAAAAGCAAAATTGGCTTCCTCAAGCAAGGTAATGAGTATAAGCCGCTCATCGAGATCCAGGACAAAAGCGGCGTAACAAACAGCATCAATGGTTATCGTGCTGATGGTAAAATTGTGGTCCAGCAAACTGGCGACAAGCACGCTCGGTACAACTTCCAAAACTTACAGCTGACGAGCCCAAGCAATGAACGAATCGTTCTGAACGGCTGGACGGATATTGCTCCCAGTTCGTTAAATGCCGAACTCCGCGTTACCCCTAATCAGCAGTCGTTCTTGCTCAAGGGACATTTCAAGCTGGATAACGGTCAATATGCGGCCGGTCTGTTTGTAAATGACGAGCGTACGCCAGACAATGTTTACGGCAGCTCTGGCCAGCTAACGATCACCGATCAGGCCTATGGGCTTAAGTTGACTGGCAAGGCCGTCTCTTGGACAATTGACAGCTCCACCGATTTTGAGTTCGTTAAGGGTGAAAACTCTAATACCATACGTTCCGGCAAATTAGCCCAGGACGTGGCAATCCAACACAAGAACAAGAACGTCGCTTCACTCAAGGTCCACTCTAAGTTCGATGTGAACAAGTTTGACTTCGAGGCAGAAATCGCCAGGGATCAAAAAGTTGGTTCAGTGACCGTCAAATTCCAGGGCAATCAACGTTCCGTGCACGATTATGCGCTGGAGGCCAATGCCAAGCTCAACAAACACTTCATT
This sequence comes from Hirtodrosophila duncani, assembly GCA_037043425.1. Taxonomy (NCBI): domain Eukaryota; kingdom Metazoa; phylum Arthropoda; class Insecta; order Diptera; family Drosophilidae; genus Hirtodrosophila; species Hirtodrosophila duncani. The sequence continues at coordinate 351,770 of JBAMBM010000837.1, forward strand.
GATGTGGTAGCCAAGTGCGATGTCAATGGCAACCTTTACGTTGTGGACAACACATTGACCACCAGCTGGGGCACCTCGTTGACTGCTAAGGGTGAGTTGGGCCAGCGTTATTCGCCTCAAGACATACACATTGACCTGCAGGGCAGCGCTCAAATTAGCGGTAAGGAGAAGCCTATTCAATGGGTGCTAAAGGTTTTAGGTGCTCCAGATAAAACCATTAGTGAAATCCGCATCGCCCGCGATAATGCAGAGTTGCTCAAATTAATAAGTGAATCGCAGCACCCGCAGGACAAGACGTCCTCAGGCAAAGTTAACCTGATCGTTAAAAATCTACTAACTGCCAAAGGTGATTTCAAAGTGGCCAAGAACGGCAAGGGTGATCTAATTGCTTCTATTGAGACTTTGAAGACTGAACCCAAGCATAAGCTGGAAGTCGATACTAAGTTCCACATCCAAGCGCCAAAATATGATGTCGAAACGACTTTCACACTTGACGGTGGCAAAAAGTTACACGTGAAGACAGAAAATAATCTGGATAAGGTGAAATTCTCGACCAAGAACTTCGTAGAGGCAAATCACAAAAGGCTTGCTTTCGAGGCCAATGGCAATGTGAAGGGCGACTGGCGTACGAATGGCGAGATCCATGGAAATTTCGTCCTGACTCGCCCGGACGGTGGCATCATTGATGGCAGCCTCAACCGTAAACTTACTACTAATGCTAAGACTGGTGCCAGCCAGGGCAGCATGGAAGCTCAAGTCACTGAACAAGAATCAGGCGGCAACAAAAAGCGTTCAGTGCAGTTTAAGGGCAAGCTGGACCGTCTCAATGACAAAACAAAAGAGATCGTGGCAAGCAGTCAATTTGTCTATACCTCGTACGATAGTGAAAAGACGGAGCTGAACTACCACATAAAGCATCTACTCAAGGGTAACTCCATCAAGGCCATCGATTTCGGTATCATGGCCCAGGGCAGTATGCTGGCCCAGCCCATTGAATTTTCCCTTGTGGTGGATGAATATAGTTCTCAGCATGCCATAGGAAAGCTTTCTAGCAAATATGGCGACAAGCTAACAGCCAATCTTAATGGTAACTACAACCTGGGTGAAAACAATGTGCCGGCCACCTACGAATTTCAGGGCAATATTCAAGCCCCCAATACTGAATTTAAGACCTGGCAGATCAATAGCAACGGCAAGCTTTTATTGAATGGTAAGTTAAATTATTGCTACGGTTCCCAGGAGAGTCAAGCAAACAATATTTATTTACTCTTTCCTCTATAAGGTAATGAAGCTGGTGCCTACAATATTGAACTGTTTGTTGACTCAAAGACGACCGGCGATGAGAAGTTCTCACGCCTTAACACTTTGTGGAAGGGAAACTCACAGCAAGGCAGCTACAGCTTCGAAGTCCAGAATAACAATATAAAGGCCCCTATGAAGATAGAAGGTGACTATCAGCGAGAGCAGGCAGGAACTTTCAAAGATGGTAACGCGAATGGCAAGCAAAAGTACGGTTTCAGTGCCCAGTATGGCGAGAAGTACATTAAGAGTAATGCAGATATCAGCTATGCTGCCACTGAAACGGCTACACTTCACTACACTTTGGACACGAGCGTGGAGAACATAAAAAACGTTGATGTGAACCTGCGCTCTCATAAGGCTGGTGAAGACTCGTATGTCCTGGCCGCAACAGTCAAGCAGGCGGAGAAAGTGTACAACCTCGACACAAAACTCTACCGTTCTGCGCACAAGAAGGGCATCGAAGTTACTGTCGTTCTACCCTCGTCAGAGCCCATAAAGTTTGTGGCCATCATTGAGCAGTTGGGAGAGCACAAGTCGAAACTGGCCCTGGATATGCAGTACATAGCCGATTTAGACTTGACACTGAATTTGGAAACCTCGTACACCTCCATCGATGATTTTTATTTCATTGGCGACTGGAACTCAAAGAAACTGCAACTGAATAGCTATGTGCTAGATGTTCGAGCCCAGGGTAAAAATCTTAAGGTCCTGCTGAATAATGCAAAGGGCCAGGTGTTCTCCGGCACGGCCACATATGCTTTAAAGAAGGAGCAGAACAAGGGCATCATTGAGGGTCAGGGTCAGGTAAACTTTCAGGGAAAAGCACATTCAGGCAACTTCAAATTGACTCGCCAGACTTACGACCAAAAAACTGATAAGGAGGTGGGCTTTGGTTACACCTTCAATGGCAATTTCGGTAATAGGAATGGCGTCTCTACTTTCAAATTAACCAACAAAGAATTCAATTCGAAGCTTTCGATATGCGAGGAGAAGAAACAGTGCACAAATTTGCAGCTACAGTCGATCGTCAGTGTAGACGAGGAGAAACAGGAACACTCGATAATCGTTCTAGTAGACCTCCGCGAGCTCGGCTATCCCTATGAGCTTGAGCTGAAATCAAAAACTACCCGCCAGGGCTTCAAGTACCAATACAATCTGGACGGTCTCATCGTGTCGGGCAACAATCTGAAATACCAGCTGACAGCTAATGTACTACCAACCCAGTCCATGGTTAAGCTAACTCTACCCAAGCGTCAGATTCTGTTCGAGACCGCTCAACAAGTGCCCACTGATGGCAAGATCTTTGGTCACTACGAACAATCGGCTGCTTTCTACATTGATAAATTGCAAAGGCCCAATGATGTGGCTCGTGTTTCGGCCGTCTTGGATTTGACAGGCGCAGAACGGACATCTTTCAACGCCAAGGGAGATCTAAGGCTGGAGCACCCCACCATCAGGCCGCTCATTGTTTCTGGCCACCTGGATGCCAATCGAGAGCAAAGAATCATCAACGGTGAACTCATAATGGATATATTCCGTATGTCAGAGCAGAAAGTCATTGCAACTAGTCAAATACGGAATATTCAAACTCAACACGGATTTAACATTACTTCCAATCAGCAAATTCGTTCCACAGGATTACAGTTCCATTATGAGCTAAATGCTCATTCGGCTGTGAATACGGAGACCCAGGAGCTCAGCTCTGGTATTGATCTGCAAAGCAGCGGTTTAAACGATCTCAAAGCTACTGTCTTCATCTTTGCAAACAAGGAGAAATTGGAGATTTCTGTCAACGCTTTGAACGAAGAAATCCTCAATGTAATCGGCGATTTCAACCGTCAAAAGCGTTCAGGGAAATTCAACACCAAGCTTCAGGCATTCGATAAGAAGCCTTTGGAGATTACAAGTGAAATTCAGCCAACATGGGCTAAATTCTCACTCAAGCGTCAGGATCTACTTGATGCCAGTACCGAGATAAAGCTAGGCAAGGAAATCAAATTCACTATTCACGGTAGCGGTAAACAGCTCTTTGATGGACGTGTGGCTTTGGATGCTGCAAATTTCCTGCAAACCAAGTACAAAACCAATGATGAAGACGTTAAAACATACCTGGTAAGAGCCCACATTCCACAAAATCATTATAGTTTAACCAAACGCTTTTCCCCCTAGACCAATGTGGAAGCTCAAGTAAAAAAGGAAACTGATATCATTAGCGAGAAAATCAAACAAGGTTTTGAAAAACTGCGTCAAGAGTCCGAGCAACAGTTGAAATTGGCCAAGGAAAGTGCCCCGGACTTTACGAAGCTCAGAAGTAGCTATGATGCGAATGTAATTGCTATCATTGAGGAGCTGGAAAATGATCCCTCGTTGAAAAAAATTATTGATAGCATGTAAGTTTTCAAGTCCACTTTTCTTAACATAAGTAAACAAACTCGGATTTTTCTTTGATTTCCTCCTTTCCATACGATTTGCCTTATTACAGTCGAACGCTTTATGAAAAGATAACGAACTTCATCGATGAAGTCTCCAAGGCAACTTCGGAAGCATATGAAAAACTGCACAAAACCTACGTTGAGATCTATGAGAAACTTCAGTCCTTATGGAAGGACTCGCTGCTTAAGGCCTGGGAGCAGTTCGTGGTGGCTGCCACAAAGTTTATTGGACAGTTGCGTGTTGAGATAATAAATGCGTACACGAAAGCTTTCCAGGTCCTACTTGAACAAATCGAGAAATACGCTCCTGCCTTAAAGAACTTCGGCAAAGCTATAAACGAAGCTCTGAAACCATTGCACGATGCCGCCCAAGAACTAATCAAGTTTGTAGTGCACACTATTGAGGAGATTTTCGAAGAATATAAGCAATATACGGCAAAATTGCCAACCTTCGAGAGCATCCGAGATGAGTTTAGCAGCAAGTTCGAAAAGCTGCAACTGGTGGAAAAGTCTTTAGAATTCCTTAACAATCTGTTCGATCAGCTGCACATTCTGCCACAGACACCCGAGACAAACGAGCTGTTGCAGAAGTTACACGACTATCTTGTATCCAAGTTAAAGCAGCAATCGGTCAACGATGAGCAAAAATTGGATGAACTGGCGAAGCTATTGATAAAGGCGGTTCGGTCCCTTTGGGCTGCAATCGAGACCAATTTTGATGTGTCTGGCATAAGCGTAAGCGATGGGGAATTCTCCACCTGGTTCAATTCGCTGCCACATTCATTGGACAGCATTCTGAAGTTGCCAGCTTTGTTGACATTCCGCTCCAGTCTCATCAATTTCTTGTTGAATGAGAACTGGGAGGACATTTATAAAAAGGACTTCCTTGGATCATGGGTGTTCTTCCAAGACTTCTCCCTACGCGGCCACATCGTGGGTGGGCAACACATTTTCAGCTTCGATGGCCAGTACTACGCCAATTTGGGCAACTGCAAGTACGTCCTGGCACAGGACAGTGTGGACAACAACTTCACAGTCATTGGCCAATCAAGCAACGGCCAGCTTAAGTCCATCACCTTGGTGGATCGCGATGGCAACTATGTGGAGGTGGCCGACACTGTGGCCCTAAAGGTCAATGGCAGACCTGTGGAGTACCCACAGCATTTGCCAGGATCAGGCATCCACGCCTGGCGTCGCTTCTACACCGTTCATCTGCACTCTGAATACGGAGTCACCATTGTGTGCACCACCGATCTCAAAATCTGTCACATCAATGTCAACGGTTTTTACACGAGCAAGACGCGCGGTCTCCTCGGGAACGGCAATGCTGAGCCATATGACGATTATCTATTAATCGATGGAACCTTGGCTGCCGATGCCACTGCCCTAACCAGCGACTACAGTGTGAGCAAGTGCCAGTCCGCTACCTTAGAGGAGGACGCCGCAAGGGACGACATTTGCAGCGAAATCTTTGGACTTGAATCGCCATTAGCGATCCACTATTTGGCCCAGGATTCGAGACCGTATCGCAAGGCTTGCGACATAGGTGTTGGCAAGATCGCCGAGAAGGATAAAGAGGCAGTTGCTTGCACCTTCGCCCTGGCTTACGGCTCCGCTCTTAAGCAGGTTGAGAGGTGGGTGTTATTGCCCCCACGCTGTCTCAAGTGCGCAGGCGCACCAGGTCAGCGTGAGCTGGGTGAGGAGTTTACCGTGAAGATTCCAACCAACAAGGCCGATGTGGTCTTTGTTGTCGATATCAACGTATCGCCCGCTGTTCTAGGCAGCCTTATTGCACCAACTATAACCGAAATTCGCGAATCGCTCAAGAGTCGCGGCTTCTCCGATGTCCAAGTCGGTGTAGTGGCCTTTGACGAGTCGAAGCGTTACCCAGCCTTGCTCACAAGCGACAATGGAAAAATTAACTACAAGGGCAATGTGGCCCAGGTTCAGTTGAATGGACCGAAGAACTTCTGCGAGAATTGTGTGGAGCAAATTATCACCGAGAAGCGCATACTCGACATCTACAATGCGCTCGAGCGCGTGGTAAAGAACATCGTACCCCAGTCCGACGAGAAGGCCTTCCAATTAGCACTGGATTATCCGTTCCGAGCTGGTGCCGCAAAGAGCATTATTGGCATTCGCAGCGAGTCTCTCGAGTACAAAAATTGGGTAAGTCACCGAGTTTGACTTTAGGTGAAAATATAAAAAATGCATGTCCTTTGTTCTTTCCACAGTGGAAATATGTCCGTGCCCAAATCACAGGCACTGTAACAAAGTTCGACGGCGCCTTGCTGCATTTGATAGCCCCTGTCAAGGGACTGGCATTGGAGGGAGTGCCAACTGAAAAAATAGTTGGTAAGTATCCAGTTCTCTGTGTACGATAGCAGGAAATAGAGAAACTCAAATATATGATATCCTTATATGCGTGCTTATTCCAACAGGCTTTAATTCACGATTGGTGGCCACTGTTGATGGCAAGGACAACAAGAAACGGACGAAGCTCCAGTTCGAAAACGATATGGGCATCGATTTTGTACTCAACAGCGGAGGTTGGATATTTGCCACCCAACACTTTGATAAACTAAAGGCGCCGGAGCAAAAGAAGGTGCTTAACCAGATCACTTCGTCGATTGCCGATACGCTGTTCAAGACCGAAATCGTTAGCGACTGCCGTTGCCTACCGGTTTACGGGCTGCACGGCCAGCACAAGTGTGCCATTAAATCGTCCACGTTTGTTCCAGCTAAGAAGCCGAAAGCTACATAAGAGCGGATCCCTTCAAAAACGAACCCATGTACGCATTAACTGTCCATATAAATGTATTTGCATGTCTTGAATGTAATGAAATGAAATGAATAAATAAGTTATTAAGAAATTAAAGGCTATTTTATATGTTCCTATAACACTAAACAAGTAATTCCAATACATAAATTATCGCGGCCTTTGGACTTGTATCATTTTTACACCCTTTACCTATGGTACAAGGGTATATTAAAGTGGTTGGAATATATAGAGGCGAAAGGAGGCTTTTCCGATACCATAAAGAATACATATTCTTAATCAGCATAGGCCGAGTCTTCTAGCCATGTCCGTCTATCCGTCCCTCCGTCCGAATGTATGAAAATCTAGATCTTGGAAACTATAATAAATATAAAATATAAATATTACCCAGATCAAGTTGGTTTTATTTTTTGGCATACCCACTTTTTAAGGTTGCCCCCATACAAACCCGCAGCCCACTTTAGTGTTTATACTCGTACTCTATATAGAGTAAACGAGTGTATCGTGTAGATATATGTAACGGGCAAAAGGAAGTGTTTCTCGGAGTCTATAAAAGGTAGTCACCAAATTTGGTACGGTTTATATATTTCATATTTCATATATATATTTCGACACATTTAGTTAAAACTCGGTTTGTATACATATAAACACATTCAGTACCGATCTTCCGGATTTCATTAAGATCGGATAAATACATGCACACATATCATCATGCATACGTGCCAAATCGATTGCTTTTGCTGGATTGTATGTTCACATGCCATCAATATTGTTGCTGCGAGCCAATTTGTCTTGTAAAAATGTGGCTGGATGTTTACAAGCATTTTGCATTTTGTTTCATCACAATGATGTCAGAAGTCTAAAAAGCTACAGAGCTGAAAATATTGTTAGATGCTTTTTTTGTTTGCATGCTAGTTAAGTTCGATTTTCATCAAGATCAAGTTCATATAGTTACCATATAACCGATTGTTCCGGAATAAACACTTAGGAGCATAACTTTTCTCCTTTTCATTCAAATCAAACCAATTTCTTGTATCCCTTGTATCCACTCTAGCCCCACGCCCGCCGCCAAGATGTGATCTAGATCGGTTATATACTTACAATATAAAAGGTATGTAAGTTTCGTCAAGGCGACGCTAACCTTCCTTTCTTGTTAAAATTCACTTTTTCCAACATTGTTGCTGCGAGCCAAATTGTCTTGCAAGACATGTTGCAGAAATGCGTACAAATTAAATGGGATGTTTACAAGAAAATGCAGCTACTTTTGTTGCGAAACGCAATTTTCGGCAGGTTACGCTATGTAATTCATATTAAGTTAATGGAGCTGTATTAACAATTAATTAATTTAAAGACTTAAGTTTTTGGTTTACTTTAGTGACCTTTCTATTTGCAAATGTTTTTTATTTTTAGCAAGCTTGAGGTCAAGTGAGTGAGAAACGCGGAAATATAGTGTTTTATTTCATAGGAATTTATGTGTTTGGGTTTATATGTCGTAAAGGCATCTACGTCAGTTAAAGTTAACCAAATTAGATCCGGATCAGGCACCTATATCATATAGCCTCCATTGAACCTATATTCTCAGAGTAGGCAAACTTCTTTGCTTTTCATTAAAATCAATCCAAACTTTGCGTGAATACATCTTGGGAGGCCCCAAGTTCGTTAACCGATTTAGCAGTTTACTAGGTACAGGTTATTTAACTGTCGAATAAGCTCGGCTGTAGCGTTCTTACTTGTTTTTTTATGTATGGGTTTTACTGAGAACTTACTTATGAATGGGTAAGCAATAATTTATAAAGAATTGTATAATTAACACAGTAAGTAAGTGTGCATTTAGGTATGAATATGCAAAATACAATTTACCAGTTTTTATGCTTAATCTGGCTCGCTGAATTCGCATAAAAACTTGACTTGCATGAAATTCGAGTGAAGCCTTAGAGCTCAGAGGTCATACGATTTGTTAAGACTTGAACACGCTGGGCATTGCAACTTTTGCAGAGAACGTGATCATCCAAAGGATAGCACCCTCGTCCTTCCGCTTCTGACGACAACAACAGCCCGCAGTCCTATTGGAAGGAATAGAAATAACGCAGTTTATATTACACCTACTGTAATCTTGCTTATGCATTGGTCTTTTGACCTTCATTCCAGATTGAAATGAATTGGTGAAAAGTGTTTCATTCATTTAATCAAATTAACTAACCTCACACTTATAGCATTCCAAATGAAAACTGCGATCGAGGGCGACAACTCTAACGGTTTCCTCCTGTCCTGGCTCCGGCATAATCGGTTCCTTGCAGACACAGCACCGGGGCGCAAATTTCCTGAAACGGGCACGCAAGCCCAAAGCGATCAATGGTTGATGGCCGATTTTTAAAAAAAAATTTTCGAATAAAAAATAAACGTACTTATGGAAATCGATAATGCAATAATTCTGATTAGTAGCATCCACAGTGAACAGCAAGCCATCTAAACTCTTCCCACACACAACGCAGGTAAAGCACTGTGGATGATATGGCTTGCCAGTGGCTCGAAGAATCCGCTCCAAAATTGGTTTCATGCAAACGGAGCATTTCTCAAGGGTTTGCAAGTAATCGTATTCGCAATACGGTTTCCCCTCTAGGGCATAGAACGGCTTGCCCTGCAAATTTATTTGGCATTCGGCGCAGGTGAAGCAGGAAATATGATAGATTTGATCCATTGCTGTGCAACCACTGTTCTCGCCCAGCACACGATCGTTGCATTTGAAGCATCGCCCTAACGGGGGCGAACAAATGACTCAACTCGATCAATCAATGAAAAGCTTTTTTAAAAGTGGCTTACCATAGTTTTCCACTTCGTTAACCGGATCCAAAGAGTCCGATAGATATTGGCATATGTTCCCATCGATTTTATTTATTTGGTTAATTCCACTAGTCACTAAAGTATTCGCTGCAGCGCCACAGTTTGAGGTGCCTGTGCCCGCCGGATTGTTCTCATTGACATAGGATGCATAAAGATTATAGTTAGTACGCGATGGCATATCAGTAGGTGGTCGTGGATTTATTGGCTCATAAATTGAATCATACGTGGAAGAGCTCTGAAAACATTTCACCAAAGGCGTTACCAATACCTTTTCAAATTTATCAGACGCATACCTGAGATAATGCACCATAACCATAATAGTCTATATTGCCCTTACTTTGATGACCCTGAAAATATAATAGTATATATTGGGAAGTATATTATTTGACCATAGGTACACAATATATTATATACATTTACCTTGGCAATGGAGTTAGACTGATGGCACTGCATTGCCATTGCAGGGGGAATTATGCTAGAGTTATTCTCCACAAAATCCACCGACTTGTTAAAAACATCACTGGCGCGTCGAAGTTCGCTATATGAAGAGCTGACGGCACTGACTGGACTGGGAGGCGGCGGCAACTCTTCCTCTATTTCTAAATCTTTGTCGGACATAGAGTTTGTGCAAATCGATAGGAGTCTAGGTAAAGGTAAAAGGCCAACTGAAAATAGCAACAAAAGCCAAAACAGCAGAATATAAGCATAAGGAGAATAAATTAATAGTCAACTGCAAATTGAGATACTAATCAAATTCGATGTTTGACAATACCAGAGGCCATGTACGTTGTCTTCGTATCATTAATATCTATCTTGGAATTGGGATTGTGGCTCTTATTGGTAATGTGATCATCGTTACGTATATTGCTGTAAATACGATCAGTTTGGCATGCACCGCCACTTAACGAGGTGGACGATAATTTGGGAATGTTCACTGCGGCCGGAATCAGGGGCATATGCCATCCGCCCAAGAGACCCTTCTTTTCCATTTGTTGCTTGTGATAAGCCAGAGCCTCTAGCTGCTGTTCCAAAACAGCCGGATTGTCCAATGTTGATTTACTGCTGCTGGACTTTTCACAACCTTGACCGCCAACGGCATAGATTGCATGTTTACGCAACAGCATGGTTCCGCTAACACCATGTAGAGGCTGAGAATATAGTGGCTCTCTCGAGTAGTTTACCAGCATGCTCAGTGGAACCTACAAATTATATATATTAAAATATTTATTGTGTCACTGCCTTCACTGCCGACTAAATTAACCTGAGGCTGTTCACCCTGCTTTTTGTGGGGCTTTGGGGGAACTGATGGCGCTGTCCTCTTGTACAAGGGCGCCTCATTTTGTGACGTACCGCCACCGGCTGCCAACACCGATTTTTGCTGCAAATTATCCACAAGAGCAGCTACTTTGCCCTTGACACCACCACCATTATTTATGTCATCGAACCTCTTTGGTGGCAATGGCAATGGCCGACTGTTTAATAATGATAACTGTTTTAATTGCTCTTCTAATTCTAAGGACTCCATGGTGAAGTGCGGGACAGGGACAGGCAAGCTCTGACCCTCCCAATCCTACGGCTGTGTACGTGTATCTATCTCTATGGTCACTGGAACTGGAAATCGGGAAGAGGATACAATCAATATACTAAAATGCAATCAAAATATAACACTATACTACAAACACCCTCACCAGCAGCTATCGATTGATTCCATAAACAACTACCACTATCGTTTGCCCAGGTGAATTCATAATCGAGCTATCGCACAAATCAAAGCACACTGAAGGTGCGGTCAGACTGGCCGATTTTTGACCAGCCGAGAATCTGGCCATAAGTGCGTAATGGAAATTAAATTAGCAAAATATGTATCTGAAATTGAAGTCCAATGGAAAACCGAATTTTAGCCGCTTCTCACAATGTAATGGCATATAACAAAATTTGTCTTCCTCAGATGTTAGGCTGTTCAAACAGAGACAGAGCGCTTTATTTCTATGAAGCCACAAGCTTTACTTTGGATTTTATTCTTAATGGCAATGGCGTTCCCAACATCAACTATAATTAATATTACTTCTTAAATATGCTATACGCTTGACTTGGCACAATTCACGCTCAGAGTGTTGTCAGAGGTCTTCGCCAACACTGGCAAGTGAATGTTAATGTTAATAATATATATATATGAATTGAAATATAAAATATACTTACTGCCCTATATTATGAGGATAATTTATAAACAAAATATTGGATTGTAAGTTAAAGCAAACACGCTTACGTTGTGTATTGCATCTACATGACTATTTAAGTCAGATAGTCCCTTATTTCTTTTCCGGCTGTCGCAGTGACAGCAAGGATGTGGATATATTCTACGCCGACGCTGTGGCTGTGACCAAAATATAAGCATAACAGAACACGTTTAATATGTACTTTTAGGCATTTATTGAAACTGAAGGTGTTCTCACATTCTGTGTTCGTTTATTTTCAAAATAGAAAAACAGAGTAATATTAACATTAAGATATAAAACAGGGAGGTGTTCAAAACTTGACAATGAATAACAAGTTTCGATAGCTAACAGAATGACATTTCGATAGTTATGGGGGTAGGTATCGCTTATCGTTACAAGAAAATATCGAAGGAATACGTATGCCACAATGTATGAACGTACATATGGTATGAGCTTTTCTGCGTATATGTATATGTGATAGTATTGGTATGATGAACCTGAGCCGCTCATGCTCATGCGCGAAAATGGAAAACTAAATGGTTTTCATTTTCAGATACATATTCGTGAAAAGCAGGAGGAGAGAAGTAAAAGCCAAGGCATAAAGCTTTTTCAGTGCCAGTATTGAATTTGATTTGCTAACCAACGGACGCTCGAAAATAGTATTGTCCCTCTTACCTACATATTTACATATTTATCTACATATACGTGTGTATATAACAGAACATTTTATTTAACGTATTCTACACAACCAAACACTAAAACTCGTGCAGGTGCAGTGCATAAAGGAGTCGTTTAATAGCCAATAAGTGTAAAGTATTGTTCGAAAATGCATTCTCATATATAATATACGTACGCATATGCTACATACATATAGAGTTGTGTCGGAACGAACCGCCGAACTGGTTCGAAGACCTAGTTTTCAAATACAGTTCAACCAAATATACACACATTGGTATATATGTATATTATTTATATGAAGTTTACGAAAATATGTTTTAAATTGTTGAGCTAAAAACACTGAGACACGAAGAAATCGTATAAAGAATTCAGAAACGAACACGAATCAAAAATATGTATATGGCCGTACCCACGTACACACATGAACCATGCATACATACATTAATTAATGTGTATGCATGTATATTTAAAAAATGTTGTGTGACATAGATTATATACGTGTATGTATACATGTATTTGTATGTATATAGTTTCGTATGTATAGAGACATATATACACGTTGATATTTTCGATGGCCCTGCAGAGCAGGCGTTCGTTACTGGCAAAAATGGCAATTGGAAAAACTGGCTGTGGAAAATTCATGCGCAGCGAAAATGGAAGTTGGAAGCAAGAGAGTTAGCACCAACATATGCACATCTATAGTATAGCCATAGCCCAAGAGGAACGGGCTTCTCCAATACCGATATCCAAGTGAACACATACATATGTGTTAATATATTATACAGTTAGAAAATTCTATTAAGTAGACCGCAACAAGTTCTTATGCTGAGAATTTCTCACACCGTTAGTTGGTGGGATAGAAAAGTAGGCGCCTGCTTCAGATTTAAAATTCAGTGAAAAAACATTGGCCTGCCACCTGTCGCATGGTCCGCGTTTAATTTCAGTGCTTAAATATAACACCTCTGAATTCAATCACCTACTTCATATGTATTACATTTTATTACTCATGTATGTGAATATGAACGTCGAACCATTATAATATCTTCAATTAATCAATTGAAGAAGAGAAAACTGTGAAAGTGGCAGTTGGGCTGCAAGCAAGGCCAATTTAAGGCGTTTAGATTTATGGATTGATCACCTCATTGTTATTTTATTTTATTGTTATTGAATTTTTATGTAGGTGAAAATCAATTTTTACTTTAAATTCGGATTACTGCTTGGAAATGATAAATGGAAATGCGTAGGACACTGACACTACCGAGTGTAACTGAATTTTAATCTCAGCTTGTGAGAGAGCCTAAAACACACACTCGTACATCAAGAGAGCGCTTTTATTTGTAATATACATAGATTTACATAGATTAGGAGGCGAATTCCTTAAAAGAAGAAAAAGAACTTTTATTCTTTTCATCATCAATGATTCGATATTCGTATCCGATTGAAAGTCGATAATGATAATTAAAACAGACGTTGCGTATCGAAATACAATTCATTTGAAGAAAAAAAAGAACGTATTAACAATCGATATTGGCCGTAAAACTACTTAATAGCGATATATTGGCACTGATGGAAATATAAAGATATATCGATCTCTGCATAACAATAATTTTTGTTCGTAGCTTTAAGAAGCTTAATTTTATTATTAATATATATTATACATATGTGTTCGTGGGATTTGCAGTTGAAGTTTGCCGCATAGGCAGCTAGCATTTTTAAAAAACGGGAACGGCACCAACAGAGCCAGGGGCAATTGCAATCCCACAACAACAAACACAAAGTGCACCTCCGGCGCTTTCTGGAACCTGCACAGCAATCGTTGATTTTTTTCTGCCGAAATAGATTTTTTGAAGTGTGCCATCGCGATGGCTGCTCCAGCAGCCTGTACGCGGTTCTCAGACAACTACGAAATAAAGGAAGAGTTGGGAAAGTATGTAACAGAAACACCATCTTATGCAGCATGTAACTTTAACAATCTGCGCGTTACAGAGGGGCCTTCTCAATAGTTAAAAGATGTGTCCAGAAATCAACTGGACTTGAATTTGCTGCAAAAATTATTAATACAAAAAAATTAACTGCTAGAGGTACGTACATTTTTACAAATACAAATATATACATATATATGTAACATTGACGGTGACTCTTTTATCTCTTGCTCTCCCAAGATTTTCAAAAACTTGAACGCGAAGCAAGAATCTGCAGGAAGCTTCATCATCCTAACATTGGTAAGTGTGTCTTTAATTTTTTGTTTCTTTTAATTTAATTTCAACTTAGAAGCCATTTCGTCCACTGATCAAATATAGTTCAAATCGGACAAATATCTCAACATACCTTTGCATACTCGTACTCTAGTAGATTATGCGAGCATATTGTATTCGTGCAAAAGTATGTAACAGGCAGAAGGAAGCGTCTAAGACCCCATAAAGTATATATATTCTTGATCGAGTCGATCTAGCCATGTCCGTCCGTTTGTCTGCCCATCCGTATGAATACATAGATCTCGGAGACTGTAAGAGCTAGAGAGACCCAATTTGGTATGTAGACTCTCCAAGTGGGGCGTCAGATCAAGTTTGTTTTTACATTTTGCCACGCCCCCTCCCGTCCCCGCAAACTTCAAAACCTTATATCTTCCACAAATTTTAACGCGCTTAATTAAATTTTTTCATACTTTTGAGTGTGTCGAATATTGAATAAATGCTGAGTACGAGTATCGTATAGTCAGAATATCGACTATAACGTTCTTACTTGTTTGGTTGTTATCCGAATTACATCAAATTTGGTATTAATACATTTTTAAAGGCGCCTAGTCCGCTGACAATTTGATCTCGATCCGGACACTATGTCATGTAGTTAAAGAAAAGATTATAATAAAGTTCGGAAGCAATTTCAGCACTTGTGGACAGCATCGCGCAGAATTGGGAATAAACTTTAAATTTAATCAATGCCACTTTTAATACTTTCAGTTCGATTGCATGACAGCATACAGGAGGAGAACTATCATTACCTTGTTTTCGATCTGTAAGTAAATCCCTCTATACATGCTGAAAATATTGTGAATATTTGAATATGAATGGATCCTTCTCCAAAATTCGGGCCTATAACCACAAACCAAAAAGACTACGAAACCATTAGGGCGATCGAGTTGAAATGGAGCTGTAAGGTGCTCATATATCAAAATCTATCAGATCTTAACACCGACTGATTCGGAATGAAATCTTAGTACAGCCAAATTGAATGTTATACTCGTACTCTAGTAAAGTAAACGAGCATACTGTATTCGTGCAAATGTACGTTAGCAGGCAGAAAGAAGCGTCTCCGACCTCATAAAGTATATATATTCTTGATAAGCATCAATAGCCGAGTCGATCTAGCCATCTCCATCTGTCCGTCCGCATGAACACCTAGATCTCGGAGACTATAAGAGGTAGAGGCTCCAAATTTGGTATGTAGACTCTCCTTGTGGGGCGTCAGATCAGTTTGTTTTAAATTTTGCTGCACCACCTTCAATCCCCCCAAATCAAGAAAAAAGTCATCCATAAAAACATATATCTCGGAGACTATAAGAGGTCACCAAATTTTTTTACGCGCGAAGCCCAGAGTAGAAACTACCACCGCCCACCCAACCGGCCGAGGGGCGCAGCCACATAACGAGCGACACGTATGTAGACTCCCCTTGTGGAGCGTCAGAATGCTTTTTTTTAATTTTGCCACGCCCACTCCCGCCTCCCAAAATTGTTAAAAACCTTATATCTCTAACAAATCTTAACGCATTTAGTTGAAACACGCTTTATATATGTATTAGCATATATTAATATCGTAAAAAAAAACATTTTTCATAAGAGCACCCCACCCCAATAAAAAAAACTCAAAAAGTGTTGCATACTTTCGAGTGTATCGAAATATTAAATAAATGCTGAGTACGAGTGTCTTATAGTTGGAATATCGACTATAGCTTTCTTGCTTGTTTTTTTTTTTTTGTATTATTTCTCGAGAAAAACAATTTTTATTAAGGTACATGCATTTGCGTAGCTGCATTAGTTCTGCGTCGTTTGCCGTATAAATCATTAAAATTGATGGTGAAAACGCAAAATAACAAAATTTGGAACTAGACAGCTTCTTGTAAAAATTGATTTACAACATGAAACGAAGTCTAACTTCGGGTAACCAAAGCTTTCATCCATCTTACAGTGCAGATTCGGTTGAAATTCGGTCAGCATACATTTAGGCTTCTAAAACTGACACGTTCCAAAAAAAATCCGCTATACTAAGAGTTCCGACGTAGAGGCTTCTAAAACTGACATTTAACAAATTTGGTTCAATTTTGGTAAAACAAAAAGCCCTGTCATCACTTGGTGTAAGCAATTAGAGGAGACGCGCGCAAACCAGAAGTGCGTGGAGGCAAATCGCACATCAGGCAGAGACCCAGTAGGGTTATTAATGCATACATACTACTAATACTAAGAGTTCATTCCGAATCGGTCGGTTACATGGGAGCTTTATGATATAGTGGTCTGATCTGGACGATTTTGACATATGAGCAGCTTGCAGCAGAAAAAAGTCTATGGTAAAAATTCAACTCGATAGCTCTAAAGCTGAGAGACTAGTTCTCACAGACGGACATGACTATATCGACTCGGCTTGTCATGCTGATCAAGAATATACCTTATGGGGTCGGAGATGCTACTATGCGTTACAAATATCGTGACAAAATTATAATACCCACTGCAAGGTTATTAAATTATAATACCCACTGCAAGGGTATAAAAATGTAACTCGAAAGAAAGGCAACTTTTGAATACTATTATAAAAATGATACATTCCTTTTATCAATAAGCTTGCAACGTACAGAAGCAAGCCTTTCTTTGTAGGCAAAATCATCATTTAAACAAGAAAGGAAAGCTAGCTTCGGCCTGCCGAAGCTTATTTACCATTTACATTGTAAATATATAACCAATCTAGATCAAATCTGGATGGAGTAGATACAAGGGATACAAGACGAATTTGTTTTAATTTGGATGAAAACCAGAAAATTTATGCTCCTAAGTGTTATTTCCGGAACAATCGATTATATGATAGCTATATGATATAGTTCTTCGATTTTGATTAGAACAGGCCAGCGGACGTAGGGTCGCTTCAAATGGATACAAACCGAGTTTGAGGTATGCTCCTAAGAGTTCATTCCGAACAATCGTTTATATGGGAGCTATATCATACAGTTGTCCGATCTGGATAGAACTCCAACTTAACAGCGTGCAGACAAAGGACAGCCAGTCGAACAGGCGGACATGGTTATATCCCCTTGTCATGCCGATCAAGAATATATATTATATATAGTTGGAAACGTTTCCTTCTATGCATTGCAAGTTTCCTGACGAAATGAATATACCATTTTGTAAATGATATCAAAATATAATTAAATTCTGAAGTGCTGACGGTATCTTATAGTTGCAATGTCAAGTTTTGGGGTTTTTTTAATTCAAAGTAAAGAAAATGTAAATGTGTAAAAAGTGAATAATTTTAGTGAGTAAGTGGTATTAGCGACATTCCCGTAAGTACAAATCACTGTTTTGGACTTACAAATCCTGATTGCATGCATACAAGATAATCCTCTTCAGTTTTAACTTAGAATTCCGAAGCGCGAAAACATTTTCAATCCGCACTTTCGAATGGATTGTATTCTGCAGTGTATTTTAGATTATTCCGATTTTGTAAATTTCGATGAGACCCGGAATGGAATTGGAATAGTCATTTATTAAACACTAATTTGGGATGAATTGCTTCAATTGGCGACGAATGTTGTAGTATTGTTTTATAGATTGAATGATATAATAGGATGTTCTTGGCCGATATTGACCGCTAAATTGTAATTTTCAGTCGCTCTGTTAGTGTACATGCTGATTTTATTTGTTTAAATGAAACTTTCTTTCAGTGTTACTGGCGGCGAACTGTTTGAAGACATAGTTGCACGCGAGTTTTATTCGGAGGCGGACGCTTCCCATTGCATCCAGCAGATATTGGAGTCTGTCAACCATTGCCATCAGAATGGCGTCGTGCATCGCGATTTGAAGCCTGAGAATTTACTATTAGCAAGTAAAGCCAAGGGGGCTGCCGTAAAGCTAGCTGACTTTGGTCTGGCCATTGAGGTGCAGGGTGATCACCAGGCCTGGTTCGGATTTGCTGGTACTCCTGGCTATCTATCGCCAGAGGTATTGAAAAAGGAGCCCTATGGAAAATCTGTAGATATATGGGCATGCGGTAAGCAGAATAGTAGATTCCCAATATAGGTGTCATCCCATATATGCATGTATGTATAAGCATGTACAAAGTGAAAAGACGTGGTGTTTGGCTTGAAATATTTTTATCCTGACTGATTGGCGAACACCGCTCAGCTCCAACTCTTTGAGCTAGGAAGTTAAAATTTGAGTTTATACTTTGATAGAGTGAGTGAATGAAAATCAGGTCAAAGTTTGTATGGGCGTATTATATAGTTCATCGAGCGTAGACGTGACCATACCCGGAGTGAAATTTTTGCACTGAGGGCTTGGCTTGCAATTAGGAATATCAACATTTCTGTATCTGCGAGAACTACATACACTTGTACGTATTATGCCTGTCCAAAATGTTCGCAGGAAGTACATTTTAAAAGTTTGTCAGAATGAGAGCACAACATAATATAGCCGCCATAGAGATAAATCATAGTGAAATCAGATTAAGTACGTTTAGATAAAAAGGTTTAGGAAAAGGCAGGAAGTACATTTTAAAAGTTTGTCAGAATGAGAGCACAACATAATATAGCCGCCATAGAGATAAATCATAGTGAAATCAGATTAAGTACGTTTAGATAAAAAGGTTTAAAACTTAATTATTTTATTAGTAGATTATTTTAAGTGTTATGTTAAATTTCGACGAATAGAGTAACAATTAATTTTGTCCATTTAGGTGTCATACTGTACATACTTCTGGTTGGCTATCCGCCTTTCTGGGACGAGGATCAGCATCGTCTATATTCACAGATTAAAGCTGGAGCCTATGATGTAAGATTTCCATTTCGAGAGCGACATATTTCCTTTAACGACTCATGTATCCTTCAACATTTTGCAGTATCCCTCGCCAGAATGGGACACGGTTACGCCAGAAGCAAAAAATCTTATCAATCAGATGCTTACTGTTAACCCAAATAAGAGAATAACAGCGGCTGAGGCCCTGAAGCATCCATGGATTTGCGTGCGTATTATTACAAATTTAATTATTTCCTTCCGGTATTACTATTGTAAGATTATTTATACGCTAGTAAATTTATAGATTTATGCTCACGCTGATATCATATTATTGTTTAATCCGTTCTTATTTCATTTTACAATTTGTTGTAACAGCAAAGGGAACGCGTGGCTTCTGTCGTTCATCGCCAAGAGACCGTGGACTGTCTCAAGAAATTTAATGCTCGTCGTAAACTTAAAGGTGCTATTTTGACCACAATGCTGGCCACAAGGAATTTTTCCAGTAAGTTTACTCTATATACTACATCCATATGCATTTACTTAATTATACACATTTGTATGTGTTTTTTAATCGTGCGTAATAGGCAGAAGCATGATTACCAAAAAGGGCGATGGATCTCAAGTGAAAGAGTCAACTGACTCGTCCAGCACAACTCTGGAGGACGATGATGTAAAGGGTAAATATTAAATCAATCTTATCGATTTCGATGTAGAATGTAATATGTACTTTACTATACTGTACTATGCTATCCATATATATACTTTATAGACAATGTATTAGCATACGTATGTTGATTTGTAGTCAAAGAGATACTCTAATAGCTGCTTATCTTAATCATCCATTAATCGATACCTGATCAGGACTTCAAAATGATAGCTAACTGCTTATTTATATATTTAAGCGAACCTCTATGCTGTGACTGTGATCCAGATTGAATCATTCGAATGTCCTTATTCTTGCGTATTTATGCATATTATTTCGCATTGTTTTGGAAGTACTATTACTTATCAAATATATATATATATATCTATATATATATATATATATATATATATATATATATCTATATATCTATATAAATATATATATATACATATATATATATATATATATATACTACGAAATCGTAACTGTGATTCCAAATAGGTATTGAGAGCGAAATGACAAACAAAATAGTATTCGCTTTGATTTTTTTTTTCAATTTTCAATTATTATATGCTATATACACATACATGTCATTATAATTATGCCTGCGTGCGTGTATGTTTTATGTTGAAGCTGCTCTGTTTCGTTTTTGTGCATGTGAATGCTCCAAAAAATCCAAATACTTATTAATATGCTTTTCATCTACAATCGTACATTCTTTACTTTCTTTTCTCCTTTACACATCACTTACATACTTGCACACAAACCTTTCTTTTACTACAGTCCAACAGCACCAAAAAATTTGCGAAATGCAAATTTTCTATCAAAAATCCATGCATTATTATGCTCAAAAATGATATCAAGAATTGAGCATTCAATGTTGATCTGAAGTTTAGGGCTGGGTGTTTCTATCATGCTTCACTGACTCCACTATATATTCTTGGCCAAATGTACAGCATATTATCCTTATTACTTGTATCTTCGTTTCCGAAGCAGCCGAGTTCTTCATTTCCGCAAACCGAATCTTATTTAATATCGAAAAAAAGAATCGGCTATCTAAGTACGTATTTAATGGCACATATATAAATCGTGAATGTCTGTTTTACTTCCGCTTTAGCGTTTTCATCTAACTGTACCTTGCCTTGCCTATTTAATAAGGTTATTTATAATTATACTTTGCAAGGGTATAGAAAGTGAAGGCAGCTTCTGCTTGCCAAAGCTTATACACCATTCACATTGTAAATATATACCTGATTTTATTAGTTGTCAAACCTCCTCAAATAAATACAATCCGTATTTGGTTTGATTTGGTTGAAAAACAAAGATGTTATGCTACTAAGTGTTATATGTTTGGTTGTCTGATCTGGATGAAATCTGGTCAGCAGAAGTGTATACACACCAAATTTGGTTAGATTTAGATGAAAAACAGTTATCCAGAACAATCGATTATATAGGAGCTAAATGATATAGTGAAACTCAAAGTTAACCAGCGTGCAAATATAAGAAGCATTTAAAAGCCCTTTGCTTTTAAGACTTCTGAGATCCTTGTGTTGAAACAAACGGACAGACCAATGAAGAGGCGGACATGATTATATCGATTTCCCTTGTCATGCTGATCAAAAATATATATACTCTTTAAAGTCGGAATCGGTTCCTTCTGTGCCTTGCAAACTTCCTTACAAAAATATCATCAAAATTTGTTGTAAATGGTATAGAAAAAAATATGAATGTTATATAATATGATATGCGTTCGCATACAGAAATCAGAAAAAGAGGAAGGATATTTCAATTAAAATACAATTTGAGTACGGTAAAGTAATTGTAAGTCAGCTGTGTAGCACTGAATATTGATGTTATGTTTGTACGATTTGGCTTGTATTGGTATGGGAATACAAGACTATAACTTTATACTTATTTCGGGATGCTGTCAATGTCGAATGTTCGTACTCGTTTGTATGTATGTATTTAGCTTTAGCTTAGTTGTATCTACATCCTTATGCGCACGCATGATTATTCAATAGAGTACTCAAAATATTATATAAGAAAATATTGCAGCTCAGCCCTGTTGCATTTTCAATTCTGAAATTTGTTTGTTTTTTTCCCTAGAAGATAAAAAGGGAATCGTTGATCGCAGTACCACAGTCATATCAAAAGATCCTGAAGGTAAATTTCAATTGTTCGTTTTTGTTCTCAGATTTGATCTCCTGTTTTCTTTTATTGCCATCAAAGATGGGTCCACATTTCGATTAACCTTAACCACATAACACACCTACAATTTATAATACATACGTACTCGATATATATACATACTCATTAATGTGTGTGTATGTACGTATGCATGCACATATATTTCTTGTATTGTCAGTTAGCCAGAGCTAATGTTAATAAAAAGCTTGAAAGTTCCATGTCATTGTAATTGTTATCGACGCGGCTAGTGATGTACGTCTGATGTATTCGCTCTCAATTCTTTAATCTACGACTAAATCGCATCTGCGTTCCTTGCAAACTTGCTTTGCATGGATTTCATTTTTGTTATTTCAGCGGTGGGGCTGTTAAACTTGGATTGAAATTCTGAATTCGAACGCAATCTAATGTACACACTCGATCGCCCTCCTCATCGCTTAAACTTAACTCTCACTCATCGCTCTCGTTTTCAGAATCGCAGTTGCAGTTACAGCCATTTATCGTGCCATCTTCACACCACACTTATCTGAAAAGTAAATGTTAGCAACAAGATATCTTCAAAACTGAGAGATATTGGGCTCTTAAAAAAATACACTTAGTCAGTTAGCGATCGTTTTCCCCGATAACGAATGATCATGACCCTTCGGAAAGAAAGACAAAATAGAGTAATTAAACTGCATATTATTAAATTAATGTGTGTACAAATATTTGCATAATTTACCGATTTTTTATTGTCAAAAAAAGATAAAAACATTACTTTTCCAAAAGAATAGTTACTTTTTGGTAAAAATTTAAGGAAAAATGAAAAGGTGAACCACGGCATTCTGTTCTCAGAAATTAAATGAAATGCAAATTATAACCAAATGCCAACAAGTAAGAACCCCATGTATGATATTGCAATTGCAAGATGCAAGATGCAAATTCTGAAACAAACTAAATGAACTGATAAATACTGATACCAAATTTGATAACTGTAACTCTTAGTGGCTCCGAGTTTTATATGTTTATTTGGTCAGAAACAGACAAGCGGGCTTGGTAAGATTGATACCGACCTTAGTCGGAAACGCTTTTTATTCGCAGTTGCATAAACACGACACATTACATCGTTACATCGCATTACATTTGTTTCAATATGTGCAAATGCGTGTTTATGGGGGTGCTTCTTCAGTAAAAGATCGCATATTACGAATTCTAAGCACTTCCGAGCATAAAAATATGAAATTAATTAAATATGGTAAAGCGGATATCAGCCACCTCCACATCTTTCAGATTATTATTCGATTTCGTACATACTTAGTACATCCCCATCCCTTCAACAAATTTTAATCGCAGATTGTCGAGGATCTATATATATCTATAACAATGACCAATATAAATGTCATGCTTTACAAATAATATACAAATAATCCCAAGATATGCTGCTTTTAAGGTGAGTATGATCAAGATGAATCGTGGTCATGTTGAGACTTTTTGCTTCGCTTCAACTCGATCTGCGCTTTCTAATGCAATCCAATTCCAATAAAATAAAAGCATATTATATTGTTCTTCTCTCTCTTCCTCTCTCTGATCTATTGCAGATCGCTTGCTAAATTTTTGCTGTTTGTTTAAAGGAAACCACTAAATAAACTCAGTTGTATACATATGTATGTATGCATTTCAATCTGTAATCACCATATCACATGGACATACGTACATTGTACACACATCGTAGTCTTTCGTCTGTGTCTATGCATAAGTAACCAAGTTATTGCGGCACTCTACGAATAAAACTAAATAATCAAAGAAAGCTGTCTATTTACTCGACATGTCAATTAAACAATTATTCGGACTACGATTGCGATTGTTATTTGAAACACGTTATTGTTAATTTTTGGACTATCACTATCTGATTTACTTCGAATTACAGTACGCATGATTATGTGTACAGTAGGCGAATGGGAAGGGCGTTTCGATTAGACGGTCGCCCATACAAAACTCAAACAAGTAAGAACGCTATAGTCGGTATTCCGACTATAACATAAACCAGTAGATTATGTGCTAATACATATTAAAACCCGAGTTTAAACTAAATCTGTCAACAATTGTGGGAGATATAAGACTTTATCGATTTACGGGAGCGGGAGGTGGCGTTTGCAATATTGTAAAACAAACTTGCTCTGACGCCCCACGAAGTGCGTCACTGTAGGCTCTTATAGTCCCCGAGATGTAGGTGTTCATACGGACGGACACTATACTCGTTTAGTCTACTAGAGTACGAGTATGAATATATACATATGGAATATCTCAGTGTTATAGCTTTCGGTAGCCACTCAGCTTTTTGACTTTGGGCTACCCCTTGCTCTGTAATCTGTCAAGACAAAGAGTTTGGTTAGATTACAATCTTCACGTAGTCGCAAATGCCCTACCTTGATCTTATAGCTGTCCCTCGTTGTCGTTAGGAAAGAATTTCAGACTCACTCTTTATCTGTACTAGCGTTAGCCTGGCTACCTGCCGCATGCATACATACATTACAAACACCACCATCCCTAAAAGAGAGTTCGCCTTTATTTTCACTTTATCTTTTCTGAAATTATATTTATGATTTTCAAATATCTCCACATACGTCGTGTGTGCGTACGTACAATATGTGAACCTCTTGTGGGTACGTATGCGCGTGTGTATTTTTAGAAATTAGGATTGTATGTCCTGCAAAAACTTGCCAGCAAATCTCAGGAAACTCACAATGTTCCTCAGGTACGTATTTATGCAAATGCGATATGTATTTATATACAACATAAATATATTACAAATAAATACTAGTACGCGAAAATCACCCACCCGGATAAAAAATTACATCAAATCGAAACACCTTCTCGTTAAATATACCCCAAAACCCGACCACAAATAGAAATTAAACTGCATGCGCCAGCCTAATACTCGTATGCATTCTATATAATCCGTAACTAAATATGTATATATAGTTGTTATGGGTGGTTTGCCGGCACTCTCATCCAACAAGCTCGCAAGTGTACGCGTCGGAATCACAGATCTCTCTATTTGCTCTTTTGAAGTTTTCTTCAGAAATTTGATTAAATACGATTTCCGTTTTAAGAGAACTCGCGAAAATAAAAGTGGAATCGGTTGAATGCGGGATGAAGAATATTTTAGCTTAATTTCATCAGCTTTCTTAAAATTATTTCAATAGTTATCAAAAATTGTAAGCATATAAATACAATGAAAATAATAAATTCGCTACCCACACGGAAAATGCCAAACGTTTTACGTGATTTCGATACAAATTTACATTTTTATCTACATATAATTTGGGACCGGGACCGGCAGCCATTTTAGGACTCTCTCCCGTACTTTATACAATCCTCCCCTTCCCGTTTTTTGGGATTGTCGAGATCCCGATCAGGCTCCCATCCCTATCTATAATTATTTTACAAGCAGCTTGTAATTTATTCCTATAAAATGTAAATGATGTATTTAATTAGTATTAAACCAAATGTTGTATGCTATACCACACCCTTCATAAAGTTATTCGATGTGTGTGAACCAACAGTATTCTAGAGACTTCCGTGACACCATCGATGCGAGTATGATATGAAATGAAACGGTAACATGCATGCGAGCTATCGAATGCCATTTCTTATGCATGTGCTTATGTATCTATACCTGTTAAATGTAATAACTATCATTGCAATCAAACCACATTAAATGTTAGCTTGATTTTGGATAACTTGTTTCCGTAGTACTTAATATTTCTTCCATTCGTATTTTTTCTTTTGCTTAACTCTTGTGTTGCTAACGCGAGCTTCATAAGAACACGAATGTGGAACCTCTAAATTTTCAGACATATCATATCTGAGTTTTTAGCTAGGATCTCAACCTCATCATTCATCATCATTAGTATACGTAATATATAATTGCAAACTTACTTATTGATATATATCTGCAGTTAAATTTACATAATTGTTGAAATTCATGAGATCAGATTGGGTTCATTGATCTTTCATCACTTGATCACTGCCATCAGACCCAGATCATTTGTTACGAGTATATATATTTAATTATATATTATTATGCAGACAGCTGCACAATTGTATATATATATATACAATTTGGTCAGCGGACTTGGTGTTTCCTAAAATGGATACCAACCGAAACTCTTCGAATAAAAATGAAAATTAATTTCCATACAAACAAATGGATTCTATATGTGCGTTATTACTGTCATTTGACAGATGCATGGTTGCTTTAACATACTAGCTGACCAAATTGTATCCGTATCCGACTAGTATGTATATCACTCAGCTGCCATATCATTATGAGTCCAAGCCGAAGCTTGCACGTCTTCCTTTCATATTTTAATATATGTAGATTCTACATTGAATGTTAATTTATCTTTACATTGGACCGGGATCGATTATAGGAAAATCGAAGTTCGTTGCCTGCCTGTCTCTGCAAAAGTACTAGAGAAGTCGATGTAGCTATATACATCCGTTTATACCAGTGTCAAGATCTCAGACGTTTAATAGGCTACACAGCGGAAATGTTTGACAGATGTAGGTTTGACCTATCCGAATCGATTTTTTAGTAGTTCGAAATATGGTACTTACCTTCTAGCTATACAATTTTTATTCGTGTATTCGACTAGCTGTTGATGCTGATAAAGAATATATATAGAAGAAACTTAGAAGCTTCCTTCTGCCTGTTACATATATTTGCACGAATACAATATATTCGTTTACTCTACTAGAGTACGAGTATAAAAACAAGTAAGAACGTTATAGTCGATAACCCGACTATAAGAGGGGGGGTTGGGGTGTTCTCATGTTTGTGTTTCTTTACGATTTTGTCTACAATTATCCGATCTTAACAAAACTCGACAAATCGGTAGATTATGTGCTTACAAACCGAGTTTAAAATATATGCGTTAAAATTTGCGGTAGGGGGCGTAGAAAATTTAAAAGCAAACTTGATATAACGCCCCACAAGGAGAGTCTACATACCAAATTGGGAAAGAATATATATACTTTATGGGGTCTTAGACGCTTCCTCCTGCCTGTTATATACATTTGCACGAATTCAATATACTTGTCGATATTCCGACTATAAAATACTCTTACTCAGCATTTATTCAATACTCAACACACTCAAAAGTATGAAAAAAAAATTTTTTTATTATCCGATCTTAACAAAACTCGGCAAATCGGTAGATTATGTGCTTATACATAC
The DNA here is from genome assembly GCA_037043425.1 of Hirtodrosophila duncani. NCBI lineage: Eukaryota > Metazoa > Arthropoda > Insecta > Diptera > Drosophilidae > Hirtodrosophila > Hirtodrosophila duncani. The sequence continues at coordinate 379,064 of JBAMBM010000837.1, forward strand.
ACAAACCAAGTTTCACCTAAATGCGTTAAAATTTGTGGAAGATATAAAGTTTTGCGGTTTGCGGGGGCGGGAGGGACCGTGTAAAATTTAAAATTTGATCTGACGCCCCACAAGGAGAGTCTACACACCAAATTGGGTCTCTCTAGCTCTTACAGTCTTACGGACGGACAAACGGACATGGCTAGATCGACTCGGCTGATGATGCTGATCAAGAATATATATACTTTATGGGGTCTTAGACGCTTTCTTCTGCCTGTTACATATATTTGCACGAATACAATATAATCGCTTACTCTACTAGAGTACGAGTATAGCAATCAAAAAGTTTTGCATACTTTTAAGTGAATCGAATATTAAATAAATGCTGAGTACGAGTGTCTTATAGGAATATCGACTATAGAGTTCTTATTTATTTCGTATTTATAACATTGAATGATTGAGAGATCTTCCACCACCGATAACTGCATCCATCTCCATCTAGCCATTGTTCCATCATCATCATCTACGTATATTTCACGCGTTTTTGTAGTTTTGAACTTGTTATGGAAACAACCTATCTTCTACTCAATACTCATGCATACACAAAACCCATATGTATATGTAGGCTGTTCGGGCTACAGCATATTACTATCTACATACATATATCAATTCCCTTGTAAGTCTATACATAGCCCTATACACACACATGTTAGCGTTGGATAGATTTGATAAATTTATTAAATAAATTGCAGTTTTATTGAAGATGATCCTAAGTTAACCTTTTCGTTTTTCATTGAAATGGATCCACATTTAAGATTTATGTGTCCGACCACTTTATCATATAGCTCCCATAGAACCCATGTTCTCAAAAAGGACACTTAGTAAGAAAACTTGCTTTTCATTTAAATCAATCCAAACTCGGTTTGTATCCATTTTGGACGCCCCAATTCCATTCACAGAATTTGATCATGATCGGTCTGCTATATGATATTGCCAGTTACTTGGTACAGCGTATTTAACTGTCGAGCAAGCTATTGTGTAGCGTTCTTACTTGTTCTTTTTAAGCTCGAGACTGTTAGCGTTTTTTTTTTTTCAAAGTAATAGGTTTTTCAAAATTTTGCAGTGATGACCAATTGATTATTTGTAATAGTAGAAAGTTGTTATTTGGGTGCATTGGCCTGCTAACGCCTCAGCGCTCGGGACAAAATAGTTAGTAGTAAAATTTTAATTCTTCTCCAATGAGAATATGTCCCACAATTTTCCACTCATTTAGTTAAAGATAGTTTTGTATATGCATATATACACATTATCTACCAATCTGCCAAATTTCGTAACGATCGAATAATTTTGATAGACAAATTCGTAAAAAAACGTTTTGTGCGAAAACTCCTCTGTTTGAGGTATACATGTAAATTAACTGAGTACAGGGTATTTTATGGACCGAATGTCGACATTCTGTAGGTTTAGCCTTGCGCATTTGCATACAATTTTCACAGAAACTTACAAAATACAAACAAAATATGCAATAGTTACTTCATTTTTTTAATTTTTCAATAATGAAATATTATAATAATCAATTACACATACGCATAAAAGCGCTTCCGACTCTTAAAGACTCTTAAAGTATATATATTCGTGATCTGTATATTCTACAGATCAAGTTTATTTTGTTTTTTGCGTAGCCAAATTCTTCAAACAAACCCACTGACCACTTTAGTGTTTTTATTGAAATTAAACCAAATTTAGTATATATGTTTCCTACAGTTCTTTACATCAACTGACCGAATTTCCTCCATATCGGGCGACTATATCAAATAGTCTGCGGATTCTCTTTGAATTAGCACAACATTTTTGTTTCTTATCCAAATCAAACCAAAATCGGTTTGCCATCAATTTTAGGAGGCCCAACTTCCGCTGACCAAATTTTATTCAGATCGGACAAAACAAGTTTGATTTTCAAAAAAGTTCAAGCAAATATGGTTTATAATCTTTTAGAAGGCGATTGTTCTTTGACCAAATTTAATCAGGATCGGATGATACAGCATTTCTTCATCATACATCAATAAACCGTTTCCTTGGTACAGGGTGTTCAACGGTCGAGCAAGTCCGACTGTTGCGTTCTCTTTTTTTTTTTTTTTTTAATAAGACAATTAAATCGCCAAACAATAATAAATTAAAGAATTCAATTGTGTGTGAAATTACATGAAACGTGCTGCATGAATCTTCACACTTAAACTATACAAACTCTCATACTTAGTTATACACATATACTCGTAGTCGCCTCGCCTTTAGCTTACTGTTCGTTTCTCAAAAGTTGATCAACAGTTTTCGTTTGCTGTGCGTTCCTGTTGCCAATTCTGTTGCCAGTTTGGTTTGGTTGGTGCATTGGTTAGCAGGAGAGTTGTAGTATTAGGATATGATTATGTATGTGTGTAATGTCATAAGTATATATCATCGTCATCGTATGTACTCATTAACGAAATTTATCTGTGGATATGTGATCCATCTGTTCAACAAACAATAATAACATATATAAGATTAAAGAAACGTTCGTATAAATAGCTGCAGGCGCAGCACCAAACACCGCACTGCTCAACCACTTTAAGATGAGATAATTATTTATATTTTGTAACTCCCCACAAATTACCAATGTCGTCCAATATACAAATACAAAGCAGCCAGACGACAGGAAATCATCAAGATAACAGAGCAACTAATCGAGGCTATCAACAGTGGTGATTTCGACGGATACACGTAAGTTTTTGTCTCTGTATTATTGTAACAGTACTCAATTTGCTAACTGTGAGTGAGTGGAGAGGAGGCCCGCACGGGCAGAGGAAAGGGGCATTATAGTATCAATGTAAATGGCTCTGGCATATCTATGCTGATCAACTAATATATATAAAATAGAAACACAGATTTGGTGTTTAAGCGCGCGCTAATTATTTCGAAGCAAATAGACAAAACGGTACATATTACAGCCCCAACAGTCCACTATATATACTTATGATATGCAACGTAGATTAGCAACTATTCGTATATGCTGACATTGACACTTTTGACTGGTCATTATCTTTGAAACACACATACTCTTTACAGTAAAATATGTGATCCACACTTAACTGCCTTCGAGCCAGAAGCATTGGGCAACCTAGTCGAAGGAATTGATTTTCACAAATTTTACTTTGAAAATGGTAAGGAAAGCGTACAAAAGCCGAGTGTATGTTGTATATGGATAAAAGCTAACACATTTTGAAAAATTTCAGTTCTCGGGAAGAACTGCAAAGCCATAAACACCACAATATTGAATCCCCATGTGCACTTACTGGGAGAAGAAGCCGCTTGCATTGCCTATGTAAGACTCACGCAGTACATCGACAAGTGAGTATTAGCTGAGACTTTCCTAGAATACAAGTACACGTATATTATGTAATGTACTACTTCTGTGGCGCTTGGTTGGGAAATGAGGAAATCAAAAACAGCTGTGCTAGGGATAAATAATTATGATTCGATGCGAACCACAATGTCCTGTCCTAAAGTTATCCATTCAAAGGCGGTACCATGAACAAATGTGAGGAAAATGGTCGATCGATGAAGCGGTTGCTAATGTACAACGAGAGCAACGAAAAGTTGCAACGAATGGCAAGTGAAACCACCAAACCGTTCATTCCGATTAAGTGTTGTGCAATGATAGTTGCTAAAAGTGTTCTTGTGTTTGTCATTAGTGGTCGATAGTGCAGGGCGTTAATGTATGTGCATTTCGTAATTAAATTGTACTCGAACTTAACAGTGACAGTGATAGATACCCAATTGACTTGCTACCTTGATTTCTTTTCGATCCCAAACAGGCAGGGGCACGCGCACACCCATCAGTCGGAGGAGACACGAGTATGGCACAAACGCGACAACAAGTGGCAGAATGTGCACTTCCATAGGAGTGCTTCGGGAAAAATAAGTGGAGCGACGACCTTTGACTTCATACCACAAAAGTAAGCCATCGTCATGAGATCAGGTCAGAAGCAAAATCAACAGCAACGCAGCAGAGGAAAAGGTAACGTAACACATACGACGAACACGAAGTCAGCGACAGGCGAGGCGTCAAAAAATGAACACTAAGCCGCCGATATGCATACAACATTGCACTTGAGTGTGTGTGTGTGTGTTTCATAAATCAACAGCAGCAGAAGCGAAATGAAGTATAAAAATGCTAAAAACCAAACACTTGAAAACCACACACAATTTGCCATCTATTCATTATTATGTAATCTTAAATGTCTAATTATTATATATATATATATATATATACATATATATATATATATATTATATATTAAATATGGATATGTATATCTTATAGTTTTCATATGTTTGAAAAATATTTGTGAAATGAAAGAAAAGTTTTGCACGAATTGAATATTGAATTGTAAATGAAAATTAAAGACATTCGTACGTTTCATTCATTAATTACGATTACTATATACATAAACGTATAGTAAAAAAAATCAAAAACATCAACCCGAGCTATACCTATAAATACATACACATCACAGATGTGTCTGTATCACACACTCAAAGAGACAGAAAATCGAAAACGGAAATTGACCATCAAAAACATTCTGAATAATACGTTCTTATATAATCCTCATCCCTTAAGATTTGAAACTTATAAATTCTCATGAACGCTTCAACAAGATGTTCACGGGTTCCACCCAAGCAGAGAACCTCTAGGCAACAAATAAATAAAAAAAAGAGCCCGTCATGAAAGCCGTAATAGAGCTAAAACACCTATCCTAAGCTAACCTAACCTAACCGTGTATTTCTCAAATATTTGCGCTTATGAAAAGGAGTAGATTTTTTTAAATACATTTGGATTCGCATGCATACTGACTCACTCGTACTTACAAATGTGTGTTCAGATGTGGGGAGAACTCTATGAAGTATTTTGCAAACACATAATCTAATTCTAATGCGAAACTCCTCATTATCTATACATAGTATGTATGAATATGAAGAAGGAATGTGGTGCACAAAAGGTCATATATATTAGAAATATAACTAAAACAAAAAATTAAAGCAAAAACTACATATAAAACTTTATTACACATCAATTTACGAATAAAAAAGCAAACTTAGCTAATTGTTATACAAATTTAGCCGCAATTGATTCGTGTGCCTGCATGCGAGTGTGTGTGTGCGTACGTAGATGTTAATATTTAAGCCACCAGTCGGAGTTGGAGTTGAATAACCCTTGTGTATGTATTATTAAGCCGCGCCTTTTTACTTGTTGTCTTTTTCGTCATCCTCTACCCAAAAAGCCGCCTCAACTTAAGATATCGGTATATCGGGGTCGTAGTATTGGCATTTGATAACTATTATTTTTTTCACACGCAATACCACGTTCAAATGCTTGATGTTTAATGAATAAAAGCTAAATTTGCGATGCTTTTATGATCACCATCACCGTAATCTTAATTTTTTGACTTTTTTCAATTTAAAACTTCATTATTATTAATTATATCTGAATTTGCACTATTAAAGTTGTAACTTCATACATGCTACAATGCTACAGGGGCTGTAGTAGTACTGTATTATTATTGCGGTTTTTTTTTCATATTTGAGGCGTCGAGCTCGTGAGTATCTGTTTTGTGTATCAGACTGAGTGTGGTGTATATGTGGGTGTATGTGAGAGACTGCGAGCGTGAATATTAATTGATGGAATAATAGTTTTACATATTATGTTGTTTTAAATTATAGTTTGCCGATTCAATTTTTTTATGGCCTTCGGCCTTGAAATGTAACTTTGTTTTCTTTTATTTAAAACAAGAAAGCCATAGTCAATAGTCCGTAGCCAGGCATTTATTTAAAGGAATCTTTTCTAGCCCGCAAAAGAATTCATTCATTATAGTCGTACTCTATTAGAGTAAATGAGTATATCGTATTCGTGCAAATGTATGTTACAGGCAGGGGTCTTCGACCACATCAGCATCAACAGCTGAGTCGATCTAGCCATGTCCGTCCGCATGAACACCTAGATCTCGGAGAGCTACAGTAATACCCTCTAATCGATAACGTCTTATATCTCCCACAATTGTTGACAGATTTAGTTAAAATTATAAATTTATATTTGTAATTAGCACATAATCTACCGATTTGCCAAATTTCATTAAGATCGGATAATAATTGTAGACAAAATCGTAAAAAAAACATTTTGTAAGAGAACACCCCCACCCAAAAAAATAATTTGTTTTTCATACTTTTGAGTGTGCCGAATATTGAGTACGAGTATCTTATAGTCGAAATATCGACTATAGCGTTCTTACTAGTTTTTTTTCTATAATTTCGGTATAGAGTGAATTTTTATTTTCGCTATTGTGTCCACAATTTATTATCCGATAGTTATATAATTTGCTAGATTATTCGGGCACAAGGGGCATGTAGGGGAAAGCCCCCGAGTATGTGTGTGTGTGTGCGTATATGTGTGCCTGACTGGTAAATGTGAATTTTTCAATTAATCAATATTAATATTAATTAAAGCAAAAACCAATTCGTAAAATAAAAATAATGAACCATTTTCTAGAATTTAAAATGTTTTTCTTAAATTATTCATATTCTAAAAATCAAAAATGAAAATAAATTCCCAGCAAACATCTTACAAGAATATACCAAAAATATGTACTTATGATATGAAATTATAACAAAAAATTAACAGTTTGTAAATGCAGCTCCGCAAACTGATCAACGAGTTTTCAAAGAGTTTTCATAGGAGATGCGGTGCGATGCACTGAGAGCAGTGGCATTTACAAGCAAAACTAGAGTCATTCTCGTATTCAAAAACCCCAAAAGCATAAGTATATGCGAAACTCAACCATAACCATAACGAAACACCTATTGTTCATGAAAGCAACATAGACACAACAGCATACAAAATATGAAATCCAAATACTGAAAGCTAAAACAAATACAAATCAAATTAAGATTGCCTATACAAAATTAATTGTTGTAGTTGGTGTCCTCAAAATACATACTTAATAAATATTTAATGCAACTATTAACACAAATATAATGGTAATACAATTCAAAATCAATATTAATTATTCCAAAATTTATGATTTATGAAATGCAAACGCATACTTAATAAAAATTATTGCAAATATCGCTATGGACTTTCATGTATTCCAATAGAATGTGGGACGAGCAGAGGCATTTTCTTAATAAATATGGGAAATAGTAAAATATGTGCATACTACTCCTGAAATCGAGTATCTTAAAAAACATAAACAACTGAAGCTATAAAATATTAAAAAAGTGAAAATGGCTAAATGTATAGAGTTTTCTGTGACACACCATTTGTGAATTTTTTTAGAAACAGTAAACTGACTGCGTATAAAATTGGAAAGTGTCTCGAAGAAGAACCAAACAGTTTCAGCGCATCGATATGTGTGTGCTTCGCTCTGGAGTACACTTCCTTGTAAATGTATACAGATTTATTGCATTTATTCGTGCTCGACTTTATTGCTTTGTGCATTTTCCACATGATTCAGTAATTCCGAGCCTCCATTGCAATCTGTGTGGCCCGGAGATATGTCCTCTTTTTATACTCGTACTCTAGTAGAGTAAACGAGTATATTGCATTCTTGCAAATGTGTGTAACAGGCAGAACGAAGCGTCGTCCGAAACACCTATCTTGAAAGAAACTATATTGCGCGTAACATTAAACCTAAGCTTTTCTACCTTAATTCTAGAACTATGTAAACTACTTTTGCACTGAACATAGGTGGAAACATCTTCTGATGTAGAATCTACAGCTAGTCTAGAAATAAAGACCATCTTCGGCTTTGGAATGCCGATAAGAGGTCTAGGCAGGGCAGCCACAGCAGTTGGTATGCTGCTGTCGGAAAAGTCAACGATACTGAGGGTGCGACACTGGAAAGTTCGACAGGGGGAGCAATTTCCAACTTATGCTCAGACGAGGAAGCTTCAATTTTTGTACTATTCGCCCTCTCCATTTGCCGTAGGGCCCATCCCCATTAAAGCGTCCGCGTTAGGCAGCCGCTGTACTGGCTGGTAACTGTAACTATCGAGCGGACTAGGAGTACCAAAGATAGAATATGGAGTAGCTGGGGTGTTCGGCTCTATAACGACAGATAGTCTAGATATACGCAAATCATTTATTGTCTTGTGCTTAAGAGACTCTATATTTAAAGATGTGAAATTTGCGGCAAGCGCCGAGAATGACGTATTTAATTGCTTAAAGCCAACGTGGAGAGCAAATAAGCCTTCCTTTGCGTTCCTTAAGAACGAACGCAACTCGGCTTCAGCAGGACGACACAACTCGCATGTAAATTTCAAACCATACCAAATTTGGTGACTCTAGCTCTTACGGTCTCCGAGATCTAGGTGTCCATACGGACGGACATGGCTATATCAACTCAGCTGTTGACCCTGAGCAAGAATAAATATACTTTGTGCAGTCGGAACGCTTCCTTTAGCCTGATCCATACATTTGCATTAATACAATATAATCGTTTACTCTACTAGAGTACGAGTATAACAAATATAAGAGTATCTTATACTCGGAATATCGACTATAGCGTTTTTACTTATTTAATCTTAATGCTTTGCAAACACCTCTTCTGTTGCACCTCTTCTTCTGACCCCTTTGTTGGTACGACTGGCATTAAATGGAATTTATAGTAGCAGGTTTGGTTTGGTTTGAATACGTTTTATTAAATTTTCTCTCAGGCTTAGTTTCCTTTCTTGAAAATTTACAATGTTGTTCACAAGACAAAGACAACTTTTTTGCTTAGTTTATTTAAGCTATTTATTATTCATCTTAGTTGCTCAAATAGAAAAGTCCTTATGCGGCTTCCTTAGCGAGGCGTCCGCCTTCTCAACAACTTCCTCGATGGAACCAACCATGTAAAAGGCCACTTCCGGCAAGTGATCGTATTCGCCAGCTAGGATCTGTGAGAATCCCTTAATCGTTTGCTCCAGGGGCACCAATTTGCCGGCATGGCCAGTGAAGACTTCAGCGACTTGGAATGGCTGGGACAGGAAGCGCTGAATCTTGCGGGCCCGTGCTACTGTCAGTTTGTCCTCTTTGGACAACTCGTCCATACCCAAGATGGCAATAATATCCTGAAGCGATTTGTAATCCTGCAAGATCTTCTGTACACCACGAGCAACATTGTAATGCTCCTGGCCTATGATGTTGGGATCCATAATACGAGAGGTCGAATCCAAGGTATCCACAGCTGGATAAATGCCCAGCTCGGCAATGGCGCGCGACAGCACAGTGGTGGCGTCTAGGTAAGCGAAAGTAGTAGCTGGAGCCGGATCGGTCAAGTCGTCAGCTGGCACATAGATTGTTGTCGTAATACGCTCTTGCATAGTACCCATATCAGTGGCCAGAGTAGGCTGATAACCAACAGCCGATGGAATATGGCCCAGCAGAGCCGACACTTCGGAACCAGCCTGGGTGAAACGAAAAATGTTGTCAATGAAGAGTAGCACATCCTGTCCGGGCGACACGAGCACGGGCGCCAGGGGGCTCGTTCATCTGGCCGTAAACAAGAGCCACTTCGATGTCTTGTCCTTAAGCGAAATGACTCCGGACTCAATCATCTCGTTGTACAAATCGTTACCCTCACGGGTGCGTTCTCCCACGCCAGCAAACACAGAGTAGCCACCATGAGCCTTCGCCACATTGTTGATCAGATCCGTAATTAGCACAGTTTTGCCCACTCCAGAACCACCGAAGAGACCGATTTTGCCACCTTTGGCGTAGGGAGCCAAAAGATGGACAACCTTAATGCCAGTTACAAGAATTTCCTGCTCGACAGACATATCAACGAATTCGGGAGCTTCGGCATGAATAGCAGCGGTTTTATCCGTTGGAATTGGTGCACGCTCCTCAATTGGTTCGCCTTGGATTCGAGACAACTCGGCTTCAGCTGGACGACACAACTCGCATATAAATTTCAAACCATACCAAATTTAATGACTCTAGCTCTTACGGTTTTCGAGATCTAGGTGTCCATACGGACGGACATGGCTATATCAACTCCGCTGTTGACTCTGAGCAAGAATAAATATACTTGTGGAGTCGGAACGCTCACAATATAATCGTTTACTCTAGTAGAGTACGAGTATAACAAATATAAGAGTATCTTATACTCGGAATATCGACTATAGCCTTTTTACTTATTTAATCTTAATGCTTTGCAAACACCTCTGCTGTTGCACCGGGGGCATAGCAAGGCGAAGGGGAAGAAGGAAATTGCCTCTGGGTTCTGACCCCTTTGTTGGTACGACTGGCATTAAATTGAATTTATAGTAGCAGGTTTGGTTTGGTTTGAATACGTTTTATTAAATTTTCTCTCAGGCTTAGTTTCCTTTCTTGAAAATTTACAATGTTGTTCACAAGACAAAGACAACTTTTTTGCTTAGTTTATTTAAGCTATTTATTATTCATCTTAGTTGCTCAAATAGAAAATTCCTTATGCGGCTTCCTTAGCGAGGCGGTCCGCCTTCTCAACAACTTCCTCGATGGGACCAACCATGTAAAAGGCCACTTCCGGCAAGTGATCGTATTCGCCAGCTAGGATCTGTGAGAATCCCTTAATCGTTTGCTCCAGGGGCACCAATTTGCCGGCATGGCCAGTGAAGACTTCAGCGACTTGGAATGGCTGGGACAGGAAGCGCTGAATCTTGCGGGCCCGTGCTACTGTCAGTTTGTCCTCTTCGGACAACTCGTCCATACCCAAAATGGCAATAATATCCTGAAGCGATTTGTAATCCTGCAAGATCTTCTGTACACCACGAGCAACATTGTAATGCTCCTGGCCTATGATGTTGGGATCCATAATACGAGAAGTCGAATCCAAGGGATCCACAGCTGGATAAATGCCCAGCTCGGCAATGGCGCGCGACAGCACAGTGGTGGCGTCTAGGTGAGCGAAAGTAGTAGCCGGCGCCGGATCGGTCAAGTCGTCAGCAGGCACATAGATGGCTTGCACAGAAGTGATGGAGCCCTTCTTTGTTGTCGTAATGCGCTCTTGCATAGTACCCATATCAGTGGCCAGAGTAGGCTGATAACCAACAGCCGATGGAATACGGCCCAGCAGAGCCGACACTTCGGAACCAGCCTGGGTGAAACGGAAAATGTTGTCAATGAAGAGTAGCACATCCTGTCCCTCTTGGTCGCGGAAGTATTCGGCAACAGTGAGGCCAGTCAGGGCGACACGAGCACGGGCGCCAGGGGGCTCGTTCATCTGGCCGTAAACAAGAGCCACCTTCGATGTCTTGTCCTTAAGCGAAATGACTCCGGACTCAATCATCTCGTTGTACAAATCGTTACCCTCACGGGTGCGTTCTCCCACGCCAGCAAACACAGAGTAGCCACCATGAGCCTTCGCCACATTGTTGATCAGCTCCATAATTAGCACAGTTTTGCCCACTCCAGCACCACCGAAGAGACCGATTTTGCCACCTTTGGCGTAGGGAGCCAAAAGATCGACAACCTTAATGCCAGTTACAAGAATCTCCTGCTCGACAGACATATCAACGAATTCGGGAGCTTCGGCATGAATAGCAGCGGTTTTATCCGTTGGAATTGGTCCACGCTCATCAATTGGTTCGCCTTGGATTCGAGAAGTTAGCTACACATCTCACGACACAGGTAAAGGTGACTACATACCGATGACGTTGATAATGCGACCCAGAGTCTCGGCTCCTACCGGAATACGGATGGGATAGCCAGTATCGAGAACCTTTTGTCCACGTACCAAGCCTTCCGTACCGTCCATAGCAATGGTTCGAACAACGTTCTCGCCCAAATGCTGGGCAACTTCTAAAACCAAGCGTGGCGAACGCTTGTCCACCTCCAGAGCATTGAGAATTGGTGGCAAGTTGTCGTCGAATTGCACATCAACGACGGCACCAATAACAGCAACAATCTTTCCATTGGCCACGGCGGCTACTTTAGCAGATGCCTTAACAGCATTGCCGCGAGCTGCAAGACACAAAAGATATGATATAAATCAATAGCAAGTAGGAACGCTGTACTCGAAATTCCGATTATAAGATGCAGATGCCCAGTACTCAGTATTTCATTTTTAAACCATTTACAAAATTATACATATATTCATTATGTCATGAAGTCTGCTACGTGTAGAAGGAAGATGACCTTATATATATATATTATGGGTTATGATATGCGTTTATAAATATCGCAACAAAATTATTAATACATAAAAAAAGAAAGTACTATCGCAACAGACGCAATGAGGCTGAAGAAATACGGTGCTATAGCCGCAGACCATATATAACAGTAGGACTACAATCGGACGATATGGTGGATGCAGCAGGTGCTTGTTACGTCATACACATTTTTTGTCTGCAAATGAAATTTCCTGCACTTCTCAACAGAAAACTCGTTTAGTCTATTAAGATTTACATATATTTATATCAGCTGAAAGTATGCCGGCCAACTTTAGTTACAGTTTCCGTTCTCACGCTCATACAATTGATTAGTATATTTAGAAAATTGCAATCATTCCGAATCTGGCTTCCATTTTTACATGTCTTACTGAAATTAATTTTGCAAATGCACTCAAAACTTTTGTATTTTAAAGCAACTGCATTCACATTCTTTCACTTATGCAATCATTGTTTCCCCTTCACAAACCCAACCGACATATGTGTAGGCATTAAGGTTATGTTCGTCGCGGGCTTAGATTGTAGCAGAGTGCCTTTAGAGTTAGTATTCGTTTTTGTCGCAGCATTTGTAATGAAATAAAAAAATAAAACAAGTACTTACATAATTGCCCCAAAATTGGCAGCAAATTTTTATCAGCTTTAGCAACAGCACGTAACGCGAACATCTTCAGACCAATATATTGTCGACCCGATTAAGATTCAGTGCCCAAAAACATCGATGCGTTGGATAACGATAACGATAGTGTGAAAAATTAGTACTGTAAAATAACTGGTTCTGTAAAATAACAAGGCCAGATTTCTGTTAAATAAAATAGCACTTTTAAAAGTTATATTAGAGATTTCTCCATTTCATAAGTAAATGTTTGACCAAACATCGATAAACATCGACGAAACATCGCGAACAAAATAATATCGAACAACATCACGCTTCATTTCAAAATCATCGCTCAAATTTTAAAATCATTTCCGCAATTACAATGGGCTAGAACCTGGCTCGGAAATTTGTTTTCTCATCGCCCAAATCTAATTACCAGCTATTAACTCTTGTATTTAGCAGCTGAACTTGAGAATGAGTCTCCAGATATGCCCATGGTGAATGAGCACCATAAATAGCCAGGACCAAATAACTACTAGTGTAAACCATTTACATATGTATGTATATACATTTATAGATGCTTGCTTTGCCGTCTCCCCTTTGGACAAAGCTGGACAAGGATGCCTTGCCTTGCTGGCTTATTTGAAACTTGATTTAAGCCAAAAAGCATTTTTAAAAATTGGAGCTCCCTAGCATTTAAGACTTCTGAAATCTTGGAAATAATTGAACGTCCATATATTTTTAATCAGCTGCCTGTCTGTCTTTTCGGCCGTGCTTTTAGGCAGCCACACCAAACGGACACTAAAAAGTTTGCTCATACACGCACACGCATGAAAAGGAAGTGTGTGGCAGGGGACGATTCGTATTCTGTTCCTGGAAATGACCTGTGTGTGTTGTTGTTGTGCTGTTTCGAAGCGTAACCGCAAGCGGGTGATTTTGGTGTTGTTTTTCTTGAAAGAATCGTCTGTCAACTGATAACAATCTGACAACGATATATATCGAACATATTCGGTTTCCACGCATATATAACCTTGATTAATACAATTTATTCCTTTTTTTTCTATACCGATATATAGTTTTTGATCTTCCCCTGGCCGATAATAAGCTGTAGCATGCACATCACAGAGGTCAAAAACTACAATGTTGTATGTATGCGTGAGTCAACGTATACAAAGTATAAGTTGTTCGCTTAGGAGAATGTGTGTGTAAATATATGTGTTTTATGCTATTTGGCTACTCCTGCACCAAGAAAATAACAGTGCGTTGTGCATACAACCTTTGACCTCCATTTTGACCCACTTGCAGTTGTACTGTGGCAAAATGGCTTCTTGTACCTTGTGTAAAAATTTCAGTATCCTACCTATTTCCGTTTGACCTGTGCGTTGAGTAGTAGTCAGTCAAGACAAAGAGTGTTAAATTTTTAAATAAGTTGAACAAATTGACCGATTTCAAATTGAAATCGTTTATGAAATGGCATATAATTATTAAACTAAATATACACGTATATAAATTTTTTTTAACATTTATAAATCAATTGTAATTGTACATATATATCTAACTACCCAGCTGTTGAAATCAATATCTACATATATAACAAGTAAGGACCTTACAGTCGAAATTCCGAATATTTTGGAAACACAGACATCCACACAACCACAATGAATTCGCTTACTTTACGAGTACGAGTATAATATTGAGCTTACATGTTGTGTGTGTGAAAGAAAAATAAGGCCTAAGGCTCGCCTTCGGTTAGAGCCAAAGCAGCAGAATGTTCTCTCTCTCTCTCTCTCTCTCTCTTTCACGCACATAGCAATGATTTGGCAAGTATATATGATATGTGTGTATGTATATGATTTTTTTTTGTGTTTGGGGGTTTTTAAATGTTCTTTTGTCTACAATTCTTATCCTATTTTTATTCAATTCTGCAGACCGGTGTATGATGTGTTTATACATATGAACCAACATATCAATTAAAAACATCAAAATTGTGGGAGATATAAGGAGAGAAAAGGCGTACCAAATTTGCTGACCTAGGTCTTATAGTCTGCAAGATCTAGGTGTGAATCCCGACGGGCAAGGCTAAATCGACTCCGCTGTTGATGCTAATCAAGAATATATTATACATTATAGCATTGATGGGGCAATGAAATTGATCAAATGGACCGACTTACCTCTTCACCTAATAGCTAAGAATGCCAAAACTCGAATTAAATCGTATGTACTGTTTAATTATTGGATAGAGAATACGTGCTAAGATTATTATACGAATTTATGTAGAATAAGCGAAATTGATGTGTATGCGAAAGTTAGCCCAATAATACTGTCTCAAAAAGCCCTTTAGAATAACAAACCGAGCGAGTGGAATTGCATCAATGTCGACATTGTTGAACTTCGCACGTTTGCTCTAACTCTTACGTCTCTGGCTTTAAATTAAAATTAAGTAAACGCATTACAAAATTTTATTCTAAATCATTTTTAATGAAATAATAACAGTAAATTATGTATTAAGCTTGAATATTATAGTTTGTTCTTCGTTTGTGTTTATTTAATTATTTGTATTTTTTTTATTTGAGATTGCAAACGCGCGCTCTCACATTGTAAGCCGAAGAACAGCGACAGCGATTACAGTTACAGGTGATACTCGTACTTGTACTTATTGTATGAGGGGGATTGGATTTGGATCGTGCATTTAAATCTAACTTACTCGTAGTACATATGTTAGCTGTAGCGTGTGTTCTATGTGAGGGGTTTGCGTATCCGTAATAGAACAAGATACAAAGCAAGAGTACAACAGATGGACGATTTTATACTTTAATTTAAATTCTAGAACATCGATTGGCATACAGCCAACATATCAATTATTTTATATGTATGGCTATGACTACTGGCTATATGGTTTCGTAGGTCGACTCACAAGCAAGAACAGAATATATATATATGTACTTAGTTTATACTTATGGGGACGGAGATGCCTCTTTCTATGCATACACACACACACACACGTATATTATGAATTGCACTATGACATAATGCTATGCTCTACATACATACATACTTACATAATCATTCGAATTAGAATATCAAGAAGGCAAACATTCCAGAAACAATCATACAAATTGCACAGTTTTTTGCAAAGCCAATAATGAAGACTTCAATTCTTTGACTTTTGATTAGTATTGCGTGATGGCGCTACTCTCGAAATAGGTTTCCTTGTCGGAGAATCATCCCGATGAAGATGATAGGATGATAGGATTTAAAACACAGGCGAATGTGTATATGTAGCGATTTTCGTTTAATTGCAAGTGGATATGGGACATTGGGAGGTAATTCAACATATTTGTTTGGAGTTATTTACTTCTGAAAGATGTCATTATACTTTCTTTCTTATTCCATTATAAACGTTAAATAGGTGCAAAAGGATATACTTATACTTGTATAATATACTTGTACATATATGTGTGTGTGTATGTAAGTGCAACTCATTTTATTCATTTTATTAGAAAATTTATATGGTTCGTTGTGCTTATCTTCACGTCTCTAACGGATCTTAATCAGCACAAGAAATCATTTATAGAGGACTCTTTAATGGCATACCGTATATTCATATTGTATGTAAGTATATATGTATGCGTTATGTGTACACCTTTGCTCTGAACCATTACATTTGTCGCGTATAATTTTACAATATCCTTGTTTATAATTATTCAATTTCTTCGATATGATTTCATACACACATATTACACCCAAACATACATACACATATGTGTATGGATAGACATGACCATGACATAAATATGTATTTAAAACATCTCAACGAAAAGAAGCTAAGTAGCCTCATAAACATATATGGAAGCGTAAGTATTATATGCATATGTGTATGTATATGTATGCGTTTGTGCATATGCATGGGTTGGTACATACACATAAGTATATATGATGTACATGTTATGTACGTATACATGTTCGTAAGTATGTACTGAGTTAATTTGCTAAAATACAATGCATGCGTAGTTTCCGGCATTTTCGTTAGTGGATTGGGATTGGAGTTACAATCGTTGAATGCATTAGATCTTGGTATATGTTTTAAAAGCACATTTACATATCTTGAAATTCAACTCTGATAGACACATTAACCAACGCCCCCAAAATTGCCCTATCCCGTTTAATTTACCGTTGAAAACATATTGCTGTTGTCCCATTCCAGTTGATTGATGTGAGCGAATCCCTCTTTCATAACTGCGAGTACAAAAGAAGAAGAATAAATGAGATCGCCTGATACTAAACACAAGACCTCAACTCACAACATTTAAAATAGAACAAGTAGAACAAGTAAGAACGCTTTAGTCGATATTCCGACTATACGATACTTGTACTGTAATGTAAGCGTTGGCAACGGAAATTAAGTTCCTTTTTTTTTGGATGTGCCTTTATGCAATTATTTACTAAGTTACTACTGGTTGTTACGAATACAAACCTTCTTCGTCCTCGGAGTCCGAATTGTCAGATTCCGAGCTTTCCTCCGAAACGGCATCCGTTTGCATTGGATTTATGGTAATTGTCAATGCGGAATCATCCCAAATCAGGCCCTCGTCGGCAATCTATGTGAGCGTGAAACAGTATACAAACAGTATAGGAGTAAGCGTAAGAGTTATTTATACAAATACATATAAGCTAACAACTGTGCGTGTTGGGGGGTAGTCATTCTTGCGCTGCACGTTCAAGTGGACCCACGATAACCAACCACGGTGCTTGTTATGCGCGAAGCCCAGGCTAGAAGCTCCCACATCCCGCCCAACCGGCCGAGGGGCGCAACCCCTTAACAAGCGAAACGAATATCGAAGACGAAAAAAAGCCTACTTAAATATGAGGAGGTCCCAATTCAACCCACGGAGAGCAAAAAGTAAACTTTTTTTTTTTTAACAGACTCAATACGGTCCTGGTGATTCCTGTATTGTGGACACCAATCACACGATGCGTACTCCAAAATAGGTGGGACCATAGAAGTATACCGTAGTTTAGTTGTATAAGTTGTATAATTCTAGTAAATTAGTAGTGGTACTTAGTAGTACTCTTCATAAGCGCATGCTGCGCAGATGAAATTATAGAACCACAAGAGTGTTGTCACTGTAAAGTTCATATTTTTCCAAAAAAGTTAAGAATAGCAGACAGTTTTGATATGACTCTGTAGTTTTGGGCATTTCCCTTTTTAATAAACGACTCCTTCCATAGGGAAGGGAAAGACGAAGAATTCAAAGATAGATCAAAAGCGCATCAGCGCAGAATCTGAGAATACAACCCCGAACGCCGTCAGGACCAGGAAAAAAGTTAGGCTAAATAGACTTAAGTTCATTAAGCAATAAGCAATATAAGGGCATATCTGATCGGACTGATACTTAAGAGAGGAATAAGTTGCTTAAAAGAATCCTGCAAACAAATTGGCAATGCCTTGATTAATGACAGTGAACCTTGAACGAGCAGCAATATAGCGCGAATATCAGATGACCCCGAGATTTTGAACTTCTTAAAGATTGCATTTTTTTTTTAATTAGACAGCTGTGGAGTAAACCAAGAAGGCTTATTAACCCTAACAGGCCTACTGAGCGGAACCAAATCCTTACAAATGGAATAAAGAATTTTGTAGAAGAACTCTGATTGAAGGATGACATTGTTAAAGCTAACGAAATCAGCCTTTTTAAATGAATATGTTTTAGCTGACAAGTTGGAAGATGCATAGTATCCGTAGTAACGTGTAATGATGGGTGAAAATGGTCTTCAGGAAGCAAAAGCGGACTGACTCTAGAGACTATTGAAATGGAAATGGTCAGAAGCAAATATCAAATCGAGTTGGCGATTCAATGAGTTTGTTACAAAATTAACTTGAGATAATGACAATTCAAGAAGGCATCAACTCACTTGGGTTGTGCTTTTCAGGCTCGCAATACTTGAGTACGGCCTCGTAGCGAGTAATATCTTACCTTGGGGCATGGCTGATGGCGTTGAGTGTACTTCTGGTTGTTTTTGATCCGTGCAATTGAAACGCCGCATAGCAGGATGACGAGGAAAACGCAGATTAAGATGATGAGCATTGTTGGATGCGATGCTTCAGCTGCAAATCAATTGAAATCGAGACATGTCAAGTCATATTGAATACAACAATTTAATTGAGCGCGATCCACAATCAAAGTTCAACTGACCTTTGTGAACAACGGAATGCACATTGGACCTGGGTTCCTGCACATCGTTAGTGTGCAGGAGAGAGTACGAAAAGAGCTTAGTGTCTGCAAGATATTGAAATACAATCACGAATCAATGCTAACTTATCCTTGGATGATAGCAGGCCATCGGCATACACACCTGTTACCTGATCGATGCCGTCTTTTGGCAAATGTCCATCAATGTGATAAGAAGCGGCACCTGGAGATGCTGAGTTTCCAGCACTGCTAGCAGCATCGTTCAGCGATGATGCGAATGGCGGATAATTTGTTGTCTTGGACAGCGTCTGCTTGGGATGCAGCACAGTCAGCGTCAGCGTGTACTCCACGCTTTTGAATTGGGCGCTCAGCTGCGTGCAGGTAAGCTTGAATACGCGATTCAGATAGTACGCCGGCTTCTTGTTGCTGTAAACTAGGGAACGTAAAACGTTCAGATAGTTTCGAATAGTGTCGGTACCAATCATCTCCACGCCATCCTTGTTGATGTTCGTTTTGATGTCCATGGTGGATGACAACGATTCGTCGCCATCTATTTGGATTTCCTCGTGATCCGGATTCAAGGAGGGGAACACAATGACGCTGCATGAATCCAAATACTCTTTCCTAGATGCCTTTATCTTATTGCTGTTGTTGTTGCTGCTTGAGAGTACTATGTGAACTTTGTCCAAAATGTGAACGCCCAATTTGATTTCTTGGTAAGAAACCAATTTGTTTGATGTGCCTAAAAATGACAGTCTGTTATTTTGCATTGCATTTGCATTCCAACATGCAAATTGCTGGATATGTCAATAAACTATGTGAACTCTATGAATTATGTATTCAAATTTCCTGCGCAACATATTTTCGTGCCGAATCCTCTCTTCGCTTTCTCTTTTAAACTCCTGAAAGAAGCCACGCTATTGTTAAATGCACACGTATTGTATTCAAATATCCATACAATATGTATAACGAAAAATATGCTCCTCAGAAAAATATTATTCATAAATCGCTCTCTCAGTCCTTTTCTGCTAGGGCCCTATAGACGCGAACTGTCGAAAGACTGGGGTTAGACCACGCGACTTTGCATCTAGTAATTTTACCCGACTTTTGCCGAAATAAGTAAACCTACACCCAATCCGTTTTGGGATATTTTGAAAACCGTAAAATAAGTTTATACTTACTAATTAATTTACACTTACTCACCTGAGATTGTTATCTTACTAGTCGCAGTCGTCCCAGATTGTATATCTTGAAGAGGCTTCTCATGTGGCAGCAGCAATGATTGCGATGACGACTTGATATTGTCAACCTTGTACATGGCCGCCGTGTCGATATCGACTTTGTCATGCCTGTCACTCGCTGACGACGATAAGGATGACGTTATGGTTATGGGGACAATCGGCTCATTAACCATAATATATGTCTCAATGGTGGGAAGACGGATGGCACTCTGGTTGGCACACATCATGGTTGTACGAACCTCTATGTTGCGCCTTCCGACGGTTGGCCTCTGCTTAATGTTGATGTACTGAACTTTGCGCATCAGCTGTTCGATTTTGTGCTTGCTCTGGGCCTCAATGTAGATCTCGTTCATTTGTGCATTGGCCTGCACTTGGAAGTCGGGCAATTCCTGATCTTGGTTCTGGTTCTCAGAGGGTGGAAGTAAATGTTCGGCACAGCTGGTGCCGCACTTAATGTCTTCGTTCGATAAAATGCTATTGACGGACATCTTCACCACTGAGATGTCACCATTGAAGCCATGCTTCAGTCGATTCTCGGAACTCTGGTAGCAAGCGCCCACAGCCAGGGTGGTGTTCACGCCGTGAGCGGCATGGAGAGGCCAATCGTCAATCACCTCTGGATTGCTATGGCGGTCCTCAACGGAGCTCTCAAAGCGCTCGCCGTCAATATACAGACCTACTTTGGCCAAATGATCCACATTGATCACGTAGTGATGCCACTCGTTATCGCACACCTGCGGAATCTTCCAGCGCCACTCCGCCGGACTGAAGATGTTCAGATCGCCCTCGTTGAAATTTTTGCGCAGCAGTAGAATCAGCCTGCAGTTGCGCACAAATAAGGCCATATGATGGCGATTCATTTTGTGGTCATCCGCGCTGCACAGGATGTGCTCCTTCACATGCTTATTGCTCGAGCTCTGGCTGCTGTGCCGGAATATGGTCACAAT
This sequence comes from Hirtodrosophila duncani, assembly GCA_037043425.1. Lineage (NCBI taxonomy): Eukaryota > Metazoa > Arthropoda > Insecta > Diptera > Drosophilidae > Hirtodrosophila > Hirtodrosophila duncani. The sequence goes on from JBAMBM010000837.1 coordinate 400,236, forward strand.
ACCAAATGGACGCACCGAAAAGTCGCGATGTCCAATAAAGCCATCCGGCACGATTACACCCGACGACCCATCAAAGTGGAAAATGGGCTCGGGGCCCTCATCATAGCTCAGTTCCTTAGTCCACTCGGCGCCACGGGGAAGCACATCTTTTAAAGCCAGGCCCGCAGAGCAGTTGGAAATTTCTCTGTCGCAGCCGAAGGATATGTGCTTTGTCTGTTCAAGGCGGAAAACATTATATAAGCAACGAATTAACCATAGAAATGGATAAGGAATATATGTATATATATATGTGTGTCGGGAATGCTTTCTTTTGACCGCTATAGTCCGACTTTAAGATACCCGTGCTCAGATCCCATAAAGTAGTATATATATATTCCTAATCATGATTAATAGCAGAGTCGCTCTAGCCGCGTCCATCTGTCTGACTGTGTGTCCATATGAACATCCAGACCTCAGAGACTATAGGATCTGGAAGCACTGGCGCCTACTTTAGTATACAGATTTCAAAAGTAGACACGCAGACCGATAAACACAATTTAAAAAGCATTTAGTTGAAACAAACGCACCCATCTCTCGTTACGGTATGGGGTACGGCGGCAAAGACAAATCGCAACAGATTCCAGGGGCTGCAGAAATAAGCCATGAGGAATAATTACTGGTTGTTCATAAGGAACTCCACACTGCACCGGGATCGAAAACTGATACCGGTCGAAGAGCAGCTTTGCTTCTACTCCAGCCGATACAACGGTTTTACGTTTTTAATTTAACCTTTTAAGTTTATAATTACAGAGTCCATAAACCCGGCGAGGAATTGTATGAAAAAAAGATATTTATGATAAGTATAAATATTGATTCAATATTATTCAAAAGGCTTCCCGAAGCTAATAAATATACCATATTGTAAATATTTAACCGATCTATATCAAATCCGGTCGGCGAAAGTGGGGCTACAGGGGATGCAAGGGATACAAACCGAAATTGGTTTGATTTGGATGAAAAACAGCTAAGGTTATGCTACTAAGTGTTCATTCATTGATTAGTAATCTAGTGAATACACTCATTATCTTTGATCGCAGCATCCACGCATTGGATAGGGTCACAGGTATAAGAACATGCTCTCATTCAATCAGCGATACATTTCAAGGTAGATTTGTTCTGTATACGAGTGTCGTAATCAATGCGCAAACGAATAGACATGATGCGGCTACGGAGCAATTTGCTTTTCAAGGTTCCACAAGAACAATCTTTCGCTTACCTTAAGAGCAATCGATGAATGTATATTAAGCTCCTCAGTGTTGCAGAATATGTCGCAAAGATCCAGTCGGGCATTCGGGAACAATTGTAGGCTCTCAGTGCTGCCGGACTAATTATGATGAAACGTAAAACATAATTATCATATTAGGGGAAGTCTTGCAAAAATGATACTATGTGATCTGCAATATGTCAAATTATAAGCAAAGAAAAGCAACGCGGTGTTGCCAATTACGTTGTTGCTTATAGTAGACCGCTCTCCACGTTTTTTACAAATTAAATTAAATTAATAATAATGCTTCGTACCATTCGATACAATTTACTTGATCATATTATTTAACTCAATGCAAGGGAATACTGACGCACTCTCTTAATTTTCACCATTCCCTCTGTTGCAGATTCGTCCAATGGCTCGACTTTAATATAGTGCACTGCGTATATATGCAATATTTAAACTTACTGTGTAATCAATGCGCTCAGGTATGCCCAAGAACTTCGCCTCGCACACCCGCCGTACCTTAATGCTGACCATAATCGGCATCGACTCTTTCATGGCGCAGTCATAGGCCACTACGGAGAGAATGTGATTGTGGGAAGCCTTGTGCGAAAGAGGCTCGGTGTTCTTGATGGAACCCTCATTGTCGATGGTGAACGGCTCGTCGTTGTTCAATATCTCATATTTGCAGACATCGCCAAAGAGTGGCGTGCAATCCTTGTCGGAGGCCTCAACGCGAATTATCTCGTTGTAAAGGCGGCCCTCATCCACTTCTGTCACATACGATGGCTGCAAGAATGTCGGCGCGTACTCATTAATATCGATTACGGTTATATGGACATTGGCTGTATTCGATGGAGTTCCATCGCAGTAAATAGCCACAATTTCGAAATGATAGCTCTTGCGCTTTTCGCAATTCAACATGCGACGCGCTTTTAGAATTCCAAGATTATTTATTAACTCAATCTGAAACAAAGTGGTTTGTTAAACTCCCTTTTCTCGCTTGTGGCGAAATTGCAAACTTGCTCACCTGGAATGGTATTTCATGATATGGCTTTTTTAGTATCCGAAAGTTGCAAATTTTCTCTTCGTCCACTTTAATTAAAGGAGTTATTTCCACCAAAGTCTCATTTTCTCGAATTAAACCGTGATACGACTTTTCCAAAATATTTTCTAAAATGATAAAATATTGTAGCATCTTCAGATGTACTTGTTTATTAAAAAATGTTAAGTAAACAATTTACTAGTTACCCCAAACTAGAGGATATTATTGTGATAAATAAATATCGACTAATCTTCGCTCCGTTCTTGAGCTCCTTTTTCGCTCTGTTTATGCTCATACTCCAGAAGAGTAAACGAAATATATTGTATTCGTGCAAATGTATGTAAAAGGCAGAAGGATGCGTCTAAGACCCCATCAGTATATATATTCTTGATCAGCATTAACAGCCGAGTCGATCTAGCCATACAGACGGACATGGCTAGATCGACTCGGTTGTTGATGCTGATCTATAATATATATACTTTATGGGGTCTTAAACGCTCATTTCTTCCATGCATTTCTTCTCATGCACGAATACAATATATTTCGTTTACTCTACTAGAGTACGAGTGTATAAATTAATAATGTGTGGCATACTTTTGAGTCTGTCGTATATTAAATAGATGCTGAGTACGAGTCTCTTATAGTCGGAATATCGAGTATAGCCTTTGTTTAAATTAGATAACTGTGGAGTGAACCAAGGTGGCTTATTAAGCCTAACTAGACTACTGAGCGGAACAAAATCCTTAAAAATAGAATGAAGAATTTTGTAGAAGAAGTCTACCGCTCTGTCCATATCTGTACAAGTGTACAAATATAACCAGTCTGATTGAAGGATGACATCGTTAAATATATGAATATGTTCTAGCTGACAAGTTAGAAGATGCATGGAATAGGAATATCCATAGTAACGTGAAATAATGGGTGAAACGGGTCTTCAGGAAGCAAAAGCGGACTTACTGTTGAGACCACTAAATTGGAAGGGTCCGAAGCAAATATCAAATCAAGTTGGCTATTCAATGGGTTTGCTAAAAAATTAACAAGAGATAAGGACAATTCAAGTAGGCCGTGAATAAACTCGAGTTGCCTTGTAGGTATCAAACCGGCACAGTCGGTCGCAGAGGGCCACGAAACATCACTGATGTTGAAATCACCGAAAACCAATAATTGATCAGTATCAGAAGCATTGACACGATCGATTGAATCGCATTAAGATGATGCAAGAAAAAAGAAAGTATAGGAATGTAAGAGGCAGTGATAAAGGAAGAAAAACATTTAAGAGATAAGTACATATAAATTCAATTATGTTAGGAAAATTATACATATTATTATATAGAAAAATTGCAGAGTCTAAATATTAAAATGTGTTAATCAAAACATGAAAAGTTTAGGGAGGTATTAAAGGGTAGGGGTATTAAAGGTTTAGGGTTATAATAAAGGCTTCTATTAGGTAGGCAAGAAAAAAAGATGAAATTAGTTTTTTGGAAATATATAAGAAGGTACGGATTGTGCAGCAGCAGGGAGTCTAATCGGTCTCCCATTTCTAGTTCTGGCTTTAAACTCCTTTACTACTAGGTGCTCAGGCCAGAAAATTTTTTGAAAGATTGTGTCAAAATAGTCGTCCGGAACACTTATGTTGAAGGAAGCTATATTACGCGTAGACTATTTTGTCTAAAAATATACTATACGATTTTGTCAACAAATTTTATACGACCGTAGTGATGTTTGGCAGATTTGGTATATTATGAGCTTATACATATATAAGCCAAGTTTAAAATAAATGTGTTAAAAAATTTGGGAGATATTTTTTTTCTCGATTTGCGAGAGCGGGAGTAGGTGTGGCAAAATTTTAAAACAAACTTGATCTGACGCCCTACATGGGGTGACCCTAGCTCTTATAGTCTCTGAGATCTAGGTGTTCATACGGACGGACATGGGTAGATCGACTCGACTGCTCCGGATCAAGAATATATATACTTTATGGTGTCGGAAAGATTTCATTTTACTTCATTACATACAATACACTCGTTTACTCTGCTAGAGTATGAGTATAAAAATCCATGAATACTAGCTAGCAATTTCAACACTTAAGGTCTTAGCATTTATTTCACATCAAAACTATGGATGAATATCCATTGACTTTTATGCATCTTTTTATTCGTACAAAGCTAGACAAAAAGATCTACTGCATATGTTGAATTGTTTGCATATGCATTAGTCAGATTTTGAGGTACCTGCACCCCACAAAGAGGATTAAATGTGTTGTGGTACTCAAATATGTATAAGCTCTTAGTACCCATTCATATAGCTTTCTGAAGCAGCACACCCTGGAGAGAGTTAGGCACGTGAGCAGCCATTTAGAGATCTTTTCTTTATACATTTAACAGCAACTTATTTTAAGATATGATGACACCAATTCGAGGCGAGCAGGCACTGTCGCTGGAGAAGCAAGCTTACATAAGGTAATCGTGTAAAGATCGATTTATATATACTGCTGCTGAGAGTATTTAAGATTAAGAGTAAGGCAGTCACAGTATGTACCTCGCTGTGTGAGATATTCATCCTCGTTTTCAGTTGAAGCCGCAATTCCAGTCGCTGATGCAGTGGTGAAGAATGTCGTGCTAAGAAGTCCAAGGTAGACATAAAATATGGTACGCTTTAGGGCCATCTTCGCTCCTCTTCTGGAGACGGATGCTGAGGTTGGATGTGGATGACCGATGTTCGGTGCCACGATGCACACGCTAATGTTTAGTTGGTAATCGTAGTAATTAGTAATTAGGCGCCCTTTAACACTCCTTCACTGAAATTGCATTTTTATCTATGTTACATAGAATTACATATATGAGCGTCAATACTAAATTATTTCCTCCTCAATTTTGATTTATAGTATGTATAGGTATTGTATGTATCATACAAACATCATGCACACATCCTCATCAGCATATTCATATGTATATATAGATAAATAGGTTTGAAAGAAATACCCACATTCACACATACGGATGAACACTTTTATATGGCTGTGTTTGTGTTTGTATCCATGAGATACACATTTTGTGATGGATATCTATATGTGCATATGCGCAAGGTAATCCAAGCTGCATCTGCCTTTTTCCACTATCAACTTTAACTATGTACATTCAAGTAGAAGTTGGTGCTTAGAACATGCTTTGGGCTTGGGCTTCAACGATTATGCTTATCCACAAAACAAAAATCCAAATTTAATTCGAATTCAAATATTTAATTATTTTCACTCTCCCCGTACGCAGCTGAAAAAATCAATAATTAATTCTAACAGAGGCAACTGCAATTTACATTTTCTTCGGCCGCATGTGTTGGGCGCAGTACGCGTATTTTAATATATATAATAAATAATAAAAATATATAATATAATATTATATATAATATTAATTATAGTTTTTGGTATTGTTGACAATATAAATTATAATTCCTTGTAATCTGCGTTGGCCGTAAGGCAATGAAATACTGATACAAATCTATCGTTCGCGTTTTTGCTTGTCGATGAGAATTAACGATGACGTTGTGAACTCCGATTCCGAGTGTTAACCAAATTTATCGAATGCAAGCTTGTATTCAACCGTTTACAAATATATCGATTTTTCAAGTATTGTAACAACGAGTATAATTTGAATCGTTGAAATAATAACATCGACGAAGCATTAATTTATGGACGTATTCAATTATAAATCTGTACCCGTAGTCAAAGCCACACGAATTATGCAGTGCCTATATTTATAATGTATATATTATTATTATTATTTATAGAGCCACATCACATTCCCATATTGTGAGGGGAACGAATAAAATATACTTTTAGCTTATTTGGGAAAATGTATTTGTAAAAGCAAGCTTGCCATTCCCATTATACGCGAATTTAAAACGTTCCTACCATAGATGAAGTACTCTTTACTAAATCCTCAAGATTAAGAGCATTTGCTTAAATGGTTATGAAAAGCGAATGTTAAAATTTCACACTCGTTGAAAGACCAATGGTTCTATCATATAAACATTTTAAGAGATGCAAAGTGCACACGCACGTGCACCTGCTCGCTGAAAAGCTCAATGTCATACATGAAGAGAGTGAGAATTGCAAAAATTTCATTCAAGTCATACTTCTATGTATATGTATATATTTATACCATTCATGAAATTTGCATTACAGAGGGTAACTAAGAATTTGTTACTATGAAAATGGTATCAATAACGAATTTGTTCGCACATTTTTCGTGTTCTTAGCTACCCGGATAAGCCGAAGCAGGCATTTTTATACTCGTGCTCTAGTAGAGTATACAAATAATTGTATTTTGACTCACCAAAATTTTGTATGTAGGCTCCCCTAGTGAGGAGCCAGATCAAGATTCCTTTGAAATTTTGCTACGCCACTTCTCGCAAATTGATAAAAAAAAAAACCCTCACAATTTTTGACACATTTAGTTGAAAAAAAAAACCAAAATGTGTTACATATTTTTGAGAGCATGGCAAATATAAAATAAAAGATAATTATTGTATAGTCGGGTTTTCGACTATAAAGTTCTTACTTATTCAATGTCGGATTGAAGAGAATTAAGTTAAGTTAAATTAACATAAACATTGGTTATATAATTTCAATGGAGGCTTTCTTTTTTTATTTTGATTCACATATTGCAGGCCCTGATTGCTGTATTTGCGCCTGCTTTCTCTTCACTCTGCCTTTTTTTTATTGAAATATGCATAAAAAAGCAAAAGAAAGCGTTTCCGACCCCATAATGTGTATATATTCTTGATCAGGATCAACAGCCGAGTCGATCTAGATATGTCCGTCTGACCGTCCGTATGAACACCTAGATCTCGGAGGCTATAAGTGGTTGGGTCACCAAATTTGGTATGTAGAATCCCCTTGTGGGGCGTCAGATCATGTTTGTTTTAACATTTTACCAAGCCCCCTCCCGCCCCAGCAAATCGATTACAACCTTATATCTCCCACAAATTTTAACGCATTTGGTTGAAACTCGAATATTAAATAAATGCTGAGTACGAGTATCTTATAGTCGGAATATTGACTATAGCGTTCTTACTTGTTATACCATTCACAAGATGGTATATTAATTTTGTTATGAAGTTATGAAGCACGCCAAGGGGAGTCGCTATAGCTATGTCCGTTCGTCTGTTTCAATAGAACTGCAATTTTTGCCAGATGGTTGCCTGCACGTTGCATTTGCGATGGTGATGTGTTTAGGACTTGAAACTGGCCATCTTAAAGAGAGATAAGTTAATGTATGTATTTGTAAAGATGACTTTATCAAGAGTAAGAGCAGAGAGAGTGAAAATGAAATTTTTGGGCGGAACCTTCGAGCTTGCTACAAAATTCATTCATGACGCAAATGTGTGCTGAACATATCTGTACACTTGACGAAAATTCTTACGTACATAACACACGATATGTATGCGCATACCTGATACTGACAAAGAGAAGGCCGCTGAAGTATTTGGTGTTGAAAAATAATTTTGGAATTCATTCTCTTTTTCTCTCATTCATTGTGACCATCCCCGATTAATATTTAAGAACAAGTAAGGACGCTATTGTCGATATTGCGACCATCAGATACTCGTACTCAGCATTTATTCAATATTTGACACACTCAAAAGAAGGAAACACCTTGTGATTTTTTGGCGTGCTTTCATTCAAAATGTTTATTAACGTGGTAATATTTTAACTTGATCTGACGCAGAGGCGAGTCTATATACCAAATTTGTCTCCAAGATCTAGATGGTCATACAGACGGACATGGCTAGATCGGCTCGGCTGTTGCTCATGATGAAGAATATATATACTTTATATGGTCGGAAACGCTTCCTTTGTACGTTACATACATTTGCAAGAATACAATATACTCGTTTAGTCTACTAGAGTACGAGATAACAAGTAAGATCGCTATAGACGATATTCTGACTATAAGACAGTCGTACTCTGCATTTATTTAATATTCGACTTACTCAAAAGAATACAGATAAACAGCCGGACATGGATCGACTCGTCTGTTGATGCTGATCAAGAATATATATACTTTATGGGGTCGGAAACGCTTCTATTTGCTTCTTACATACATTTGCACGAATACAATATACTCATTTACTCTACTACTCTACTACTACTCTACTCTACTAGAGTACGCGTATAATAAGAGTATGTATGTACTCATATGGGTTTTGTAAGGTTAGTTCAGTAAACTTGGTCAGCTTCGGACTCTGTTGGCAGAAAGCTGCAGCTGTTATAGCGTGGCTATCGGTCAACAAATTATTCTCAATAATGTTCGTAATGCACTGACACTCGATGCTTGAAGTATAAAAAGTCCATGGGTAATAATTGTCGGTTGTGCCAATCTATCAACCGTGAACGATATTCATTTTTCTTACAAAGAGGTCCCCTCCAATATATGTAAATATTCTTTATTCCTTTAATAAAGCACTAAGATATGCCGTGTGTTTTTTCGTTTTCATTTAAAAGAACTCGTCACCGCACACTTTGCCAAAGGATCATAGCGTACCTCGAGCAAATTCATATGACAAATTTTACCCCGATGAGTCAAAATTCACTTAGGAGGATGCTATGTATCATACTCTAATCGGTCAGTCAGGACGCCGTGTTTAATATATGTATATAAAAGAATTTACTCCAACGTAATTTGAAGTTTCTCTTTAAAGTTCAACGAATATGTATGTACTTTTGTTTTAGTGTAAAATGTACATACTCAAATATACACACAACTATACATTTATATTGCGGTACTCGTACGGCCACGCCCACGCAAATATTCTGAGCGCGGGCGAATAAGCTTTTTAGCACCTAGCTGCAGGAGCCGAAGCTTGAGCTTGCGCCGAGTACAAGTGTCTGCACACAAACGTACACAAGCAACGCACACGTAGAGAAAGGAAGAAAGTTGGCTTGGGCTGCGAGCTTCTTTTTACTTCTGCTGCTGTCCGTGTTTCGATTCAAATTCAAGCCCAGGTCCAGTCCAGTTGAGTTTATGTCAAGAGTCTGAACAGTCTTCGGATAAGCATAAGCCACACAACTAATAGCAATAGTGAGCAAATAGTGATATCAGATATATACACAGTTACAGGTTACACGACATAGGTATATACATAGTATCTAACGCTACAATTGTGTAAAAGTGTAGACAAGTGCAAGTGAGAAGCAGGAGGAGATATAGTTTTATGAATTTCAACAAATTTGAGAAATTCGACTTATAGCTGTATTTGTATCTGGGAAAAGGCAAGTATATACTTGATACTCGTGCACACTTATGGAATGCAACGCCTACACCTTACACTTACCGAATAGTCCTGTTGTGTGTACACGTGTATGTATGTAAATGCGTACATATGTATACGTCGCGCATGACTAACATGTGCGAATAGCTTTGTATATATGTATGTATGAATACGTGCGTATGTACATACGCGTGCACTCTTACTTCAGCCTCAGCTTCAGGTAAATCTTTATAATACAGTTATTTTAAATTAAATAATAATTAGTATTTTTTTTTACGAATTCTTGACTATGAAAATCTGGGAGCATCCCCACTTATTTATTCAGATTCTAAATATATACACATATACAATTTCGACAAAAAGGAAACAGATACACAAAGAGACCTACTGACAATTGTCATGTTGACAAAGAATATTTATACCGTATAGGGCCATAAGGTACACATATCTTATATACGATCGTATTTCAGATTCCTTATCAGATTGATGTAAATTTCTTTGATAATGCGAAGGTACACATATACATATACGATTGTATTTCAAATTCCATATCACATCGGTATACATTTCGTTGATAACGAGAAAGCTCCGATTTTAAGATGCTTATCAGTAAGTGATCGAAAAATGATCAAAGCTGCATAATATGTTAGATAATGATTTTTTACTGTTCTAAAATCAACCTAGCATACGCTTCCTGCCTTGTGGTTGCGAATGCGCCTTTTATATAACTGCTTATCAACTACCATTGTTCGCTATACAAACTCATTATATCCATTGAAGTCAGTTTTTTTTATTATCGCATTAAATGCAAAATTTATGTGTAACCAACATTGGTATAGCCTAGGGTCTGATCCTACAACTATAATATCGAGGTAGAGTAACCCAATAATTCATACATTCGGGTACCCAAAGTTAGCCTTTCTATCTTGTTTAATCTAACAAAAACTATTGAGCAGTTTATTAGGTCAGTGAGCTTTTGAATTACAAAGACGAAGCATGGGTCCCTCACACCAAACTAAACACCAAGAAACAATCAAGGTAGTAGGTTTTCCGCGTAAGCGTGTCTCAAAATAAAGCCAAAATGGGTAAATCGGCCAAGAAGGTTAAATACCAACGTTTTTCAGTTGCATTGGTATCAGACTATTATTCAGAACTTTTGAATAAATATTGATAAAAAGCAAAAATTGCAAGATTTGTGGAAGGAATAGGTGTTTGTCCATCAAGATCATGTTCGGATGCGGCTGCACCACCACAACTTCGTAGTCACCATGGTAACAATCCATAAAATTGGTTACGAACTGTTCCCTCAACCTCACCCGGTATATCAGACAGAGACAGAGGGTTCGGGTTCAGGTTCCTATCATTGTACATATATTTGTGAATGGTTTGTGTTTCATACAACTTTTGCAACCAATCTTCCTACAGTGTTGAAAATGACCACTGCGACTGGCTCCACCCATACCCATTGCCCGCCACCGATAACGCGCCCAGGGGTTGGGCATAAGGTCTTCGAGTTCCAGTTCCTTGACGTGGGAGAATGGAAAGGGAAAGGGTGTGGCAACGGCCTGCTCATACTACGTTGCCAAAAATTCCAAAGAAGAAAGTATATAAACTCTTTAGCCGATTTGTTCGGCAAAGTTAAATTCACTAGCACAGCACTTGCCCTCGCACAATGCACCGTTGATCAATGCACCGATTTATTTGTTCGACAAGCACCGCCCCCACCATGCACCTTTACCTAAACTTAATTAAAATTGCACGAGGCTGAAACGGTACTCAATTAAAGAATGTCCATCAATTGAGTGTATATTTGCAGCCTCGTAATGATCATTACTCATTTTTCAATGACCTATTAAGCCGAAAAACCATTTCTTTATGGCAGATAAACACTCTTGAATCGCGAACATATTGGAACACATATCATATATTCCAACCGATGAAAGGACGGTGAAACTTTTGCTGATCATTACATGATTTATAAGCGATTCTGGAGCTGGACCTTAACTAAAATTGGAAAGATGCTTTGTAACCATATATTGGTGAGTGCTTAGGTTATCTCTATCATCACGCCTCCAAAAAAGCAGCATTTCCAACCATGTAATAGAAAAATGTATGTATATCCTAGGGGCAAGCTTATAAAACTATATCCGTCCGCAATGTATGCGAGTAAATTTAGGTGTCAAAATTAAAATTTTGTCAGCAGAAGTGGGGAGGCTTTCAACGGGTACCTAACAAATTTAATTGAAATCATGAAAAAAACCTACATAATTTGGTTCAATTCGGATAATAAACAAAAATGGTTTTCCTGCTTAATGTTTATTTTTACGCACTCAGCTCTATGGCAGCTATATGATGATCTTGAAATTAACCAGCGTGCATCCGGAAAATTCAGATCTGCAGCTGTTAAGATTTGCAATTCTGAGATTTCTTAGTTGACATAGCCATAGCTTTATACTCTCCTCTCATCATAATCAAGAATATGTATACTTTTTATGATTGAAAACGCTTTAATTTGTGCGTTGCATGACAAAAAGAACATAAACAATATATTTTTGGGTATGGTATTAGTAATATTAATTTATTAAATTGAATGCCCACTTTTAGAAGTTCTATTTGGGAAATGTGAAATAAATGCTGAGTACGGGTATCTCTTATAGTCGGAGTTTCGACTATAACATTATTACTTTTTCTTACTTTCACCAAAAGTAAGGCAAATTGTCACTCGAAAACGCACACTCTACAATTTTAAGTCTTTATATATTTGTGGTAACGTGAAAATCTTTACAGATCAAACATATACAATTTGACATTCTATTGGTAACCTTAATATGTCTAACCTATGGCAATGGGAACTATATTAGCTCACGTAACCGGGAATATAATTCTCAACGCAACACAGATAATAGCAATGGCGTTGGAGTTGTGAAAGCAGAAAGTGGAGACGCAGGTGGAACTGTGCGCACAGTTGGTGAGGTGTTTGTTCCAAAAACATTTCCACTAAGCTCACAGGAGCCGACGTGTGAACAACTGCGTGCCATGTGGATGTAAGTACAATTATTCCCCGTCACCAATTCAACTGCTCACGTTCTATTTCTCCTCTACTGCATATAAATATATGCACGCGTCTAGCTTTTCCAAAAGGCAATCTCGGGCAGCGGAAATATCTAATGAAATACCAACATATCGTGATCCATTCGCATACAATGTCTGGGAGCCACTCTACCCAAACTCACGAATGCTGGGCTCGTAAGTACTTTAAAGGCTGGAGCACTTAGCCCTTGTCTTCTTCTAAGAAGACATCCATTGTGATGTCTTTCATATGTTATATTAGTAAAAATAAACTCCCTCGTCGGATTCACTTTTGAAATACTCAGATGGTTGACCTCTTTCCTGATTTAGCATTCGGATGGGTGCCAGGGAACGGGCACGTTCACCGGTCTTCGGCCGCGTAGTAAGCCGAGAACCAATGATACCCCTCCAGCCACATTTCCCCACTCAAAGTCGATTTTATGGCTCCGAAGTGCGACCTTCGAATGCAAATGTTAATGGCGGTAGCGGCGGCTCCTCCTCATCGCGACGTTCCACCAAGAACAGACATATGGGCATGGGCGTTCCAAGCATCGCAGGCAGCGGCGGCAACCAGAACTCTGTGGCCGTTCAAGGGAGCTTCCAAAAGCTTAAGGAGCTCATTTGGACCGAAAGAGCTAAGGAGTTGACGCAGCAACGTCGTGACGAAGAGTTGGCCGCCAGAGCAGCCGTCCTTAAAGAAATCGCCAATGGTCAAAAGTAAGTCCAACCAATACCCACATATACTCACATAAGATGTCCTCACATCTTTAATTCAAGATTTTTGTTGTAGGTCCGTGAATACTTATATTTAGAATATTTTTTAATAACTCGAATAACTAAATCAAGTACGAACAAGTAAAAACGCTATATTCGATATTCCGATTATAAGATACTCGTACTCAGCATTTATTCAATATTTTTTTTACGATTTTGTCTACAATTAATATCTGATCTCAACAAACTGTGTTTATACATATACAAACTGAGTTTCAACTAAATGCGTTAAAGTTTGTGGAAGATATACGGTTTTGCAGTTTGCGGGGGCGGGAGGGGGCTTGGTAAAATGTTAAAACAAACATGATCTGACGCCCCACAAGGGGATTCTACATACCAAATTGGGTCTCTCTAGCTCTAACAGTCTCCGAGATCTAGGTGTTCATACGAACGGACGGACAGACGGACATGGCAAGATCGACTCGCCTGTTGATGTTGATCAAGAATATGTGGGGTCTTAGACGCTTCCTTCTGCCTGTTACATACATTTGCACAAATACAATAAATACAATTCATCGAACATTATTTAAGCCGTATTTAAACGCACTCAAGTTAGTAAAATAACATTCCTAATATAAGTGTTCTCGGACTTGAAAAATTCTTGAGCTTAGAAATTCTTACTTAAATAAAGATTTTTTGAACTTGATCAATATTTTTTCTCTAAGTGTAGTCCCTGAATTAGTTCAGTTATCCACTTCACTGAAGTTACTGAGCTCATCCAATATAACTTACTACTCTGCAAGCAATGACACAGCTCGAATACGATAGAATGTGTAAGAGGGAAAAGGGCCAGAGTGGCTTATAAATATTAGATTGAATAAGACAATCTGGCAAGCCAGTAATAATAAAATGTATATGCGTTTCGTTAGTGTTTGCAATAATAATAATATGAGCATTTCTTTGTTCTTGCTGAAACTTGTAGTATTCAACAGCCTTACAAGCCATCGTTCAGTACCCCATCGGAATCCTTACTGATGGACGAGAATCGCAGCCCAGATGGAAGCGTTTATCAATATATCAACGATGGTCGATTGTCAATTGCGAACGGAGCTAATGGTGCTGCTGGCAACAGCGACGGCAATAAAAATGGAAACGGAAATGGCCACCACAGCGGCGGTGCACGGGTATCCGCAACCACACGCCGCATTGGACATGTCCACTCTCACTCGTATGGCTCTCCGGATAGTACCAGTGGAAGTAAGGAAATCGGTTCAATATTTTCTGGCAACTCTGCAGCACTGCAGTCGAACCGGGCAGGTCGCATCAAAATTCCAGCCACAGACTTGTATTCGGTGGACCCATCTGAAAGGGATCAAACTGTGATTGGCATTCCGAGAACGTACCCCATACGGCAGTCCCATTTTAGAGAGAGAAATTCATTTTTAAAACAGGTAAGCCGCCTTCTCACTTGTTTTATGGCAACCACATAACAACAAGCAAGAAAGCTACGGTAAAATTCCGACTATAAGATATATGTGTTCCCAACAAAATAAACGGCTTAAGGTCAAATAAAAACAAGTAAGAACGCTATAATCTACAGATTTTATAAATTTCATTAAGATCGGATAATAATTGTAGCTCTTACAGTCTCCGAGATCTAGTTGTTCATACGGACGGACGGTCATGGCTAGATCGGCTCGGCTGTTGATGCTGATCAAGAATATATGTACTGATGGGGTCTTAGACGCTTCCTTCTGCCTGTTATATACATTTGCACAAATACAGTATACTCGTTTAGAGTACGAGTAGAGTACGAGTATAGAAAAGTAAAGAGTGTATCTTATAGTCGGAATATCGACTATAGCGTACTTACTTGTTGTTTTTTGAGGTGGGGTGTCCTCATAAACATTATTTATTACGTTTTTGTCTATAATTATTATTCGATATGAAATTTGGCACATAGATAGATTATATTATTACGTTAAGATGCGTGGGAGATATAAGGTTTTTATCGATTTTCAGGGGCGGGAGGGGGCGTGGCAAAAAAAAAAAAAACACATTCTGACGCCCCAAAAGTAGAGTCTACATACCAAATTTGGTGACACTAGCTCTTATACTCCCTAAGATATAGTTGTTTTTGTGGATAACTTTTTTTTTAGTTTTGCGGGGGTGCGAGGCGGCGGAGCAAAATTTTCCAACAAACTGGATCTGGCGCCCCAAAAGGGGAGGCCACATACCAAGTCTGATGACTCTAGCTCTTATAGTCTCCGAGACCGAGTAGTTCATACGGACGGACAGACGGACATGGCTAGATCGATTCGGCTGTTGATGCTGATCAAGAATATATATGGAGTCGGAGACGCTTCCTTTTGCCTGTTACATATATTTGCACGAATACAATATACTCGTTTACTCTACTAGAGTACGAGTATAACAATTGTTTTTAGTGTATATAAGATTATCTGACTGGAAGAGAATTTCTTTTGTTAATTTGTATTTATAATTTGATTATTTTATAAGAAAAATTAATAAGACCCTTATAAATAAATATACAATAATTTTTTTTATAAGCATTCAATTTGAAAAATGGAGCCGATGCATTGATATTATCGAATTTGAGATTTTTTAAGAACACTCCCTTCATACAGAACTATTTCGAAGGCAGCCAGGCTCCTCATCTACCTTTAGATTGGTTGACGTTATCATGTGAGCAGGAGTCTTTGGTTCCAGCCGTAGCCACCTGAACGGTGTAAATGCTTCGTAAAGCCTACTATTCTATCTTTCCTTCCGCATTATTATTAATAAGTCCCTCATCCTTAATTATAAAAGGTAATTCAAATCCTTTTTCACATTTAGCATTCGGCGAGTGAGCACTATCAGCGCAACACAAGAGCCAAATTGAGGAAATGGAATGAGGGGATTGGCATTGACGATGATATTCCAAAGCTAGGTAAAAACATTGCACAAACAATCGACTACGATCTAGGTTTGGGCATCGACGAAGATCGTATCCGTATGTCGTATTTGGATTTGGCGGCTCAAAATCAAAACCCCACCCCCACAGTTGAACAATACGTGTACGATACGTATGACTATAATGGCTTTTAAATCTCATTAATTCATGACGATAATATTGAATTCATATCTAAGACAATAATAATAACTCTAACAATAATGATAATGATTATATGTACTAAATGATAATAATTGTGGCTTGGCATTATGTATGTATGTAAATATTGAAATATGTTATGAAAATATGAAATCATCTTTTGTAACGGTATGTATTGTATTATGTGACACTTAAGAACTTGTAATAATAATTACAATATTACAAATCTAACAACTCTGTATCTATGTAACCTCATTAAAAGCGAATGCATTGATTGTAGTAGAGAGAGAGTTAAAAAATGCCAAATGAAAGAAGGGAAGAAACGGTTGTCAATTGAAATAATAATACATACACAATTTAACTATAATATGTACATAGATACAGAACGAAACGAAAACGAATCTTAAGTCAAATTTGGGGCAGTTCTTTCTCACTGAGTATTCCGCGTAGCGTACATATCTACAACACATACCACCATACCATCAACATCAAATATATACTCACATCAGCTATATAGACCGCGACCGATGTGGAAATCTACAACTTTTAAAGTCTGTTCTCATGTCCTTCACCAATATTCCCCCCTGCGCCGCCCAAAAATCGAAATCGACTCATTGGAGTCCAAGTCCCATTGTTAATTGGCTTGGCTTTTTATTTTTTCGATATTTTCAATGAAATATTTAGATATTAACTGTACTCTGCTCTGAGATTTGTGTAACTCTTTCTATTGAACAATTTAAAGGAATGTGTCGAAAACTAATTGCTGACGTATTGTTCATAAGTACATACTTCCTGTGCCTGTACTTTAAATAAGCTTAACTAAATGGAATCTAACAACCGCGAAACAATCAGCATCTAATCGCCATCACCGTCACCCCAAGAGTAAGAGTATGCGATTACCATATACATATGTATGTATTTATTTAGAAAACTGTGAGCCTATGTAGTAATTGCATATGTATAATAGGGATGTTGTGTATCTTCTGTATTGCATAAAGATTGCATCGAATAGAACTCACACTTGCTTATTGCACACATACTTACACATATGTCAAAGTCAATTTAACATATCGATATCAAACTCAAACCTATCCAAAATGTACTTGAGCTAACTAATGTGTACTGTAATCAAAAACCAATCAAAAGCACTAAAAACAAAAGAAATTTTATTACCTAAACCTAAGCATCTCGATATGATCAGTATTGAGAATATGTGCTAATTGATATTATAACTAATTTATCATTATAACATTTATAATAATAACTAAAATAATAATAATAACTGATATATTCTTGTGTATTCCTGAATCTGAATCTATCAATCGTTATTAAGTTATTTGTATATCATTTGAGATTGTCTCTTATATATATATATATATATATATATATATATATATATATTTATATATCTATATCTATATCTATGTATATATATAAGTATATGTAAATGTGACACTAGCGTTAAATCGAATTCGAAATCGAACCGATATCCGAAATCCAACAAACCAAACTCTTATCCAAACGAATATTGACAATAAATATGTAAATCTAATTGTGAAAAGTCAAAGTGAAGTATCTACGCATGGTTGATGTTAAACAATATTTATAAATAAAACAACAAGCAAAATTCATAAAGCTGTTGTCAATATTATTGTATAACAAACATATTGTATATTACGATTATTAACGAATATTAAATCAAATAAAAATAAAAACAAACAAGTTAAAAAATTAAATACTAACCAACATTTACAATTCTTTTCTGATTTCGATTATCTTGCATTGGATCTGGCTCTGAAAAGTTGACTATGGACTATTTCCCCAAGCTGTTTCTCCCAAATGTTGGATGACTAACAGCACCTGCTGCAGTCGCCATCGAATCTCGAAATGGAACGCGAATCGTCGTGCTATTTGATGAGGAAGCCCTTGAACTACATGCAGTTGCTGCAGCATAATAACAACAACTTACAAATGCTTCGCTTCACGCTGGAGGACCTTGACTGAACGGTGCCAAAGTAATTCACTATATCTGCATGTCGATGAGTTGTGTGAAAGAGTGAAGAAGATCTATGCTTGCCGCCTCCTCTTCCCAGCAGTTGTTTTTGTCTTGGAGACACTAAATATGATTGAATGGCAGTATGTGGTATTGTTATACTGCGCAATTTGAAGCCTGAGAACATTTATCAGCAACCTAGAGTTACGCTAGCAAGTCCCAGTTACTGAAGCGCAAGGGAAGTTGTTTGTGAACGCGTCTTTGAGCTTTTTGGGGTTGTTTCTCTTTTATATGCATCGCTGACCCTATAAGGGATATTTTTTATTTTGATCACCATGATTAACTTAGTTGATAAAGCCATGTCTGTCTGTTTCCATTTTAAAGCTATCCATCGAAAATGTCCAACATAGGTCCAAGTCGGTCACATCATATATTTGCCATATGAACGACATTTGTGTAATGAAATTATGGTAGTTAGCGTTTTGCCTTGTTTGCACAATAATAAGTTATTTTTTTCAGGTTACCCTTGACAGCTTGTACCGTCATGAGGCGACTACTATGACTACATTTGTTCTGGACACATAATTGGTTTTAAACTTTTTACACCCTTTACCTATTAAAAAGCAGTATATATTAAAGTTGTTGCAATGTATGTAGCAGGCAAAAGAAGGCGTGGAAAACCCCATGAAGTATGTATATATCGAGCCCTGACCGCAAAATAACATAAGCGCCAAAAGCCAATTTTGCAGGGGACGACGAAAAACGCTCTTCGTTTTTAGTGTTGCTTTAGTGTTGCATTGTTATTGGAAGTGAAATGTCTCTAATATATATAATTGATTTTTTATTTTTTGAGTGTAGATCCGTATAATATTTATGTCATATTTGCACTAAATAAATTGTTTTGAAAAATGTCGTTTACGTTATTTTTGTATTTAGGGTTCGATATATTCTTGGTCAAATCTGGATATTTAGCCCTGTTCACAAATTTCTTGTTATTGTGTGTATTTATCATCAGATATATATTTTTATGTCAATTTTTAATTCATTGGGGAGAGTTTTGTGTTAATTGATATACCTGAGGTCTAAATTTATTAAAGAATATTTTTTACAAAAATATAGCTCATTACTTGAGTGCATAAGAAAACAATGCGCGTGTATTGAATCTGCTTCGTTGAATCTACTTGTTAATGTTCATCGGATGCGGAAATCAGATATTCGTTTTAATTTTGAACCCGCAGAGGAAACGGTAACAGGCCTGATTATAATTCTAAAGAATGGTGCGCAGATCAAGTTGGTGTAGCCCAATACAAAACCAACCACTCACCCACTTCTGTTTTTATTAAAAACTTTTTTTTCTTATACGATTCACAAAATGATATTTTGTCAGGAAGTTTGCAACTCATAGAAGAAAGCATTTCCGACTATATAAAGAATATTCTTGATCGGCAAGGCAAGGGGAGTCGATATAACCATGTCCGTCCGTCTGCTTCAAAGCTACAAAGCTGCCAGATGGTTCTTTGGACTGCACGCTGGTTAAGTTCAAAATTCACCCAGATCGGTCAACTATATCATATAGCTCTCATATAACCGATTTTTTTTTTTGGAAGGAATACTTAGTAGTATAACTTTTCTGTTTTTCATCTAAATCAAACTAAATTTTGATAGTACCCATTTGAGGAGGTCACACGTCCGCCCGAGATAGGAGAACTATATCATATAGTTTACTTATGACTGATTTTTCCGGAATGAAAACTTTGGATCATAACTTTTCTGTTTTTCATCCAAATCAAAACAAATTCGCCTTGTGTCCCTTGCATCTACGCCCACCGACCAGATTTGATATAGATCGGTTATGTATATACAATGTGAATGGTATATAAGCTTCGGCAAGTCGAAGCTAGCATTCCTTTCTTGTTTTACATTAACATTGAACAAAATTCTGGGTAGGACATATATCCTATCCGTCTGTACATTATATGACCAAATTTATCCAATAGCCCCTAAGAACAATTTCTTTCGGTATGCACACTCAGAAGGAACATTTTTGTTAATTATCGAAATCAAATCAAATTCGGTTTGTTATATATATTTTAGGAGGCCCCACATCCGCTGACCAAGTTGTATCCAGTTTGGTCTAATATATATTATAAAGGAGGTACAGGTTATTTAACTATCGAGCAATTTCGACTATGTTAATTTATTTTACAGTTCAATGCCAGAGGCATTACTAAGTTAGCCTAAGCCTACTACAACTATATATAAATTCATCCATATTTACATATACACAATCGACTTTGCTTTGAAACAAAATAGCGAAACGAGTAATACTCAAAATGGTTATTATTGTTTGTGAAGTTGTTGCTGTCGTATTCGTTAATGAAGGAACTGCTCCTTTTGCTGCTCATTGAGATCCATTTTACGGAATCTCCAACTCCCTTGGCCATCAAACTCAAGAATGTGCGTATGAAATTTCCTGTGGATCAGATAGACACATATATTTGTATTTATCCTGCATACATACTATATACTTTATTGTTGTTTAATGCATACCACAGTGTCGGCCTATGCGTAATCGTCAGTAGAGTGATTCCCATGCTCTTCGCGAACTCGTAAATCGAACTCTCCACGTCAATTGACACGGCACTGGTACATTCATCGAGCAAAGCATAACGCGGTCTATATACGAGATGGTAAGCAAGCAAGTGTCAAACGTTAGTCATCTTTATTTAAAAAGACCCATTCCAGTTTTGTAAACTTAGTACGAACTTGTGATAGAAGAGGCGCGCCACCGCCATTCGTTGCTTTTCGCCCCCAGAGAGTATGTCCTTCCAATCGCGAACAACATCAAAACTGTCCCTGCAAGAAGAATATGCTTTAGTTAAATGCAGTTAAGGCAGCTTCTGAATGGGTTCCTTACCGTTGCGCAATATGCTCAAGGCTGACCATTTTCAAGATGTCTCTCAACTGATTCTCGGATATGCCTTTCCGTTTCATGTCGTCCCGAGTATCGGGGTAGATAATCTGATCACACAGACTACCGATCGACATGTAGGGGCGCTGCGGAATGTAAAACATGCAGGGCTTGTCTTCGACGGGCCGTGGTATGTGCAGTTCGCCCGCGTAGATTGGCCATAGGCCGCTTAAGATGCGGAACAAGCTGGACTTGCCGCAGCCATTAGGTCCCGTTATCAATAAATGGACACCAGGCTCGATTGTCAGCGTCAGACTTGGCACAACTATATCACAGTTGGGGGTCACGACCGGCACGGCTCGTAGGTTGATGGACATATTGCCAGGTACGTCGGTATAGATTATGCGCCCCTTTGCTATCGGCTTGCCTTCACGGAACTCAATGATGCCATTCATTTCATCGTTCTCGGCCACTGTGGCCTTACTGTAAATGCCCTGGGAGGTTTCTTCGAATACATCCAGCATTCCAGCCACGCGATATGTATACCCGGCCAGAGCGACGATCTCCTTGTACGAGGACATTAGGCGTTCTATCGCATCAGCCGCTGATATGAGTAAGTTTCTCGCCGTTGTCAAGTATTGAGTGCGTTCACTCACGCTAGATTCATAGCCTCCGGCTATGGAATCGGATGCATTGGAAATGCTTGGGTTTGAGCTGCCTCCGGCTCCCGTCAGTATGGGTAAGGATACCATTACCATTCCTGTGCCGGACCACACATATTTCATAAAGAACTGCTCGAGCATTACGAACCAAAGTTTCTGGCTAAATATGTTATTCATTTGGTTGACAAGACGATTATAGGCTTGTCGAAGCTGCTGCATCTCCACCTAGACACAGATACAAACACATCAGGTACGTTTAAGCACTTGCTTGTATATCATTGGCCAACCAATTGCTCACCTTGTGTCCACCGTAAAAGGCAATTTCCTCGGCATTCGTTATGATACGGGAATGAATGTGCCTCAAGTAGCCATAACGGTTAGCTTCTTCCGACACTAACTGACCAAATTTGGGCGATACCACACGCAATATGTGAGCGGTTAGAGCAATTACGCTCACCGATAGAGCCGGACCTATCGATTTATAGAAGATATGTAAATAAGACAAAGTTGTTAGTACATATATATATATACATATATATATCTAAGCTTTCTCTTTTGAGGTCCTACTTATATCAGCATAAGTGCAATAATTACGCTTACCTGACAGAATGTTGGCTTTCATTTTTCTGGAGGATCGCATCAATGCCAAACCGATTAACATTAGGTCGAAGCACGGCTTGGTCAAGCTGCTATATAAATGGGCCACCGAACTGGCGAATACCGAAATGTCCTCAGTTAGCCTTTGCATGCGGAATAGCACATTCGAATTAGAACAAAGTTGCAGAATAAACCAATATTTGAGGTTATCCTACCTGTGGTCAGCGTTTTCAATACGTCCATCCAAATTGGAGACTCTGTAGTAGTTTTGATTTTTGAAATACAATCGATACGAATGTCGCACCAAGCGAGTTCTGCGAAACACGAAAAAAAAAAAACAAATACGTAAAAAATATACAAGTTCATTTGAGTAAAGCATCTACAGCCGTACCGGAAAGCTAGTGCCAGTTTACTCTCCAGAAATCGTATCATCGAATTCACGAATGTGGCCGGAATGGCAATGCCAAACCATTTGAGAAGTACAAGGGCAAACTGCTTAACATCCTTGCGCACAATGAATTTGACCAAGGCACCTTCGAGGGCAGCCACATAAATACTGAGAAATGTGCGAGAAATCAGACATAAAGTGTGCACACTGAGTAGGCCGGTCTCATAGCAGAGGGTCGTTGGAATCATAATCCTGACCAACGTGCCGAGCTGCTTTAGAAACTCCTTGTTAAGGCCTGGCTCGAGCAGCTGTTTGTTTTTGGTTTTCTTTTTCATTTGTTGCTCCACTAGTAGCTTCTCGGCCTCGGCCAGTTTTGAGTCCTCATCACTGGCAGAGCCATCGGTTTCACATGGTGTCAAAGTGCCCGCTCCGGCGCCACCCTTTGCATTCGCTGAAGCCGCCCTCTTTCCCGCATTCTTTAGATGGGGGATGGTGACCTTAACAGTCAAAGCTAATATCGCAGTGGTAACGAGAGCATAGCTGAACGCGTGCTTTGATAGTCCAGCCTGTTCATATTTTTCCGCAATGCGTTCCACATATTTGGACAAGACGGCCATATTTACATTTAAAACAGTGGTAGCAGAGTCCCAATACCACGGATGGCGGAGGCTTAATGCTGAATTCCGTCCAATATCCGTAGGTTAACAAAGAGCACGCACTCAAAAAAATCTCACTGTAAATGCACACAAGAAGAATCAATCAATAAAAAAAGCTTGCCGAAGCTTATATACCACTCGCATTTTTAATATAGGGGCTAGTGGATACAAGGGATACAAGACAACTTTAGTATGATTTGAATGAAAGAAAAGTTATGTTACTAAATAAGCAATCCGGAACAATCGGTTATATGAGAGCTATATGATATAGTTGTGCGATCTTGACCAGATCTAGTCAGCGGACGTGTGGCCGCATGAAATGCATACAAGCCGAATTTGGTTTGATTTCGATGAAAAACAGAGTGCTTCTAAGAGTTCATTCCGGAACAATCAGTATTATGACAGGTATATGATATAGCTGTCTGATCTTGATCAAATCTGGACGTTGGGCTACAGGGGATACAAGGGATGCAAACCAAATTTGGTTTATTTGGATGATGTTACTAAGTTTTCATTCCATTACAAGCGGTTATATGGGAGCTTTTATCCGATCTTGACAGAAAGTTAGCTACTAAGTTATATGGGATCTATATGATATAGTTGTCCGATCTGGATGAATCTCTAACATAAGCAGCGTGCACAACAAACATCTGGTAGTTTTAGCTCTGTATCTCTTAAGGCTTCTGAGATCTTGGGGACAGACGTACATGGCTATATCTACTCCTCGTGCTAATCAAGAATATATAAACTTTATTTAGTCGGAAACTCTTCGTTCTATGCGTTGTAAACTGCATGACAAAATACATGCATATTTTTTGAGAATGGTATAAAAACAAGTAAGAACGGTATGGTCAAAGCAAAAATACATAAGTTCCAATTGCATTTGAACAAGCACAATCCCTAACCTTTACACTGATCTCTTGATCTCTTATCTTTTGCTTTTCATATATTAATATTTACTGAAACTTGGTTAAAACCTGATATTTCGGACTCGTCAATTTATTCTAATATTTATATCACCTACATCGTCCCTCCCGCCAGGGTAGTGGTGTACTAATTGCTTTTGGTACCGGTGTTTCGTCGGACCAATTCCGCTTATTTTTCTAAAGAAAATTGATTTATAAGTACTGAAGTATTTCTTAAACGCCTCTAAAACGGCCTCTTACATTCCTCCACGTTCTGACATTTCTGTTTATCATCTTAATGCTGTTTAATCGATCGCGTCGATGCTTTCTGACAGTGATCAATTGTTGGTTTTTTGTGATTTTAACATCAACGATATCTCGTGTTCCTCTGCGATCGACTCTGCCGGTTTGATACCTTCGAGACAACTCGAGTTTATTCACGGCCTACTTAAATTATCCTTATCACAAGTTAATTTTGCCGCTGGTGTTGGCGCTGGCGTCTAAAGGCTCAAACTTTTGACGTCAGGAGATCAACAGCGGTCGCGGGTTCGATTCCCGCGCTTGGGCTGGGTGTTCCGTGTTGTATATATATATATGTATGTGTTGTGATTGTTTGTGCTCGTCCTCGTCCCTGTCAATTGTGTGTACCAGGACGCTGAACTCCCCTCAACCCCTCATCCCTTTACCAACTCACCCCCACACCACCTCACCTACTTATCACCCCTCCTCAACAACTCGACACATAAGTCAATGTACTGTAATTGCTAATGTAAATTCCATACAATATACTGATTGTCCACATAATAGGACAGATTGTATATAAAGATAATGATATACATTTTTTACAAGTTAATTTTGTTGC
Organism: Hirtodrosophila duncani; assembly: GCA_037043425.1. NCBI lineage: Eukaryota > Metazoa > Arthropoda > Insecta > Diptera > Drosophilidae > Hirtodrosophila > Hirtodrosophila duncani. The sequence continues at coordinate 425,665 of JBAMBM010000837.1, forward strand.
AAACTAATTAAATCACCTGCTTGATTTGATATTTGTTTGTGAACCTTCCATTACAGTTGTGTCAAGAATTAGTCCGATTTTGCTTCCTGAAGGCCCTTTTCATCCTTCATTGCTATGGATATTCGGATAAAAACTAAAGGTTTCCTATACTAAGTCTTCATTCAGAAGGTTCTATGAAAGCTATTCGATATAATTGTCCAATATATATATCAAATTTGCTAAGCACACGAGGGGTTTCTAAAACGAATATCTAAAATATTAGCTTCACTTAGGCTTAGAATTAGGATACACGTTCTCTAGTAAAGTAAACGATTATATTGTATTCGTGCAAATGTATGTAACAGGCAAAGCGAAGCGTTTCCGATCCCTTAAAGTATATATATATATTCTTGATCAGCATCAACAGCCGACGCGACCTAGACGTCCGTATGAACGAATATATCTCGGAGAATATAAAAGCTAGAAACACCAAATTCGGCATTTACACTTCCCTAAAGTTTCGTCAGATCAAGATAAAATTTTGCCACTCCCCCTACCGCCCCCGCACAACGATAAAAATTTCAATCAGATCGGATAATAATTGTAGAAAAACTGGTAAACAAAAAAAAATTTGTATGAAAAAAACAAGTAAGAACGCTATAGTCGATAACCCGACTAATAGATACTCGTAATCAGCATTTATTCAATATTTTTTTTTAGGGGTGGGGTACTTTTATACAAGATGTTTTTACGCTTTTCCCTACAATTATTATCCGTTCTCAACAAAACTCGGCAAATCGGTAGATTATGTGGTTATACATATACAAACCGAGTTTCAATGAAACACGTTAAAATTTGTGGAAGTTAAAAGCTTTTATCGATTTGCGGGGCGGGGCAAAATTTTAAAACAACCTTACACAAACTTAAGCAAACCAAAATGGGTAACTCTAGCTCATATAGTCTCTGAGATCTAGGTGTTCATTCGGACTGACGGACGGACAGAGGATCAGACGGACAACATGACATGGCTAGATCGCCTCGGCTGTTGATGCTGATCAAGAATATATATATTATGGGGTCGGAGATACTTCCTTCGGCCTCTTATATACAGCTGCACGACTGCAATATACTCGTTTACTTTACTACAGTACGAGTATAACAATTAAAAACGCTATAGTCGATATTCCGACTATAAGGTACTAGTACTCTTTATTTATTTTATATAAGACACACTCGGAAGTATCCAACACTTATGAAATTATTTTTTTTTTTTTTTTGGAGATTTGGTGCTCTCATACAAAAATACAAAAACAATTTTGTCTATTATTATTATTCGATATACTAATCGAGTTTTAACTAAATTCGTGAAGATTTGTGGGAGACATAAGGTGTTTCACGATTTGCGGGGGCGAGTTTTAGGAATCACATTCTGACGATCCACAAGTGGAATCTACATACCAAATTTGGTGTCCCTAGCTTTTATAGTCTCCGAGATATAATTGTATTTGTGGCTAGATCGACTCTGCTATTGATGCTGATCAAGAATATATAAGCTTTATGGGGTCGCAGACTATACAATATATAATATACTTGTTTACTCTACTAGAGTACGATTATAAAAAAAGGAGAATTACGGTTTCGACTGATTATAATCAGAGAAGAACGTTGAAAGTTGGAAAAATTCTTAATTCAAGAGTTTTTTAAGTCCGATAATACTTATTAACTCTAGTAGAGTCAACGAGTATATTGCATTCGTGCAAATGTATGTAACAGGCAGAACGAAGCGTCTCAGATCACATAAAGTATATATATTCTTGTCAGCATCAACAGCCGAGTCGATCTACCCATGTCTGTCTGCTGTTAAGATCGGATAATAATTGTAGACAAAATCATAAAAAAACATTTTGTATAAGAACCCCACCCACAAAAAAAAAATATTTTTTTTTTACTTTTGAGTGTGTCGAATATTGAATAAATGCTGAGTACGAGTATCTTATAATCGGAATATCCACTATAGCAAATACGAAATTTGTTTTATTTCGAAAGTAAGCTCCGAGTACTAGTAAATCGTAAGGCGATACTACTCCCTATACTCACAGAAGGTTGGGATATGCACACCCAATTTGTTGAAATCAGTACACGTCAGAGGAAAATATTATCTTTGGCCACGTCTACTGCAAAAAAGCACATGGCGCGCACTTTCAGTAAAAAATATCAAGGATTATCGCATTATGACCGGACACTGCTAAACACGCCTTAGTCGTTGCGCTCTCTGGCCAAACTATTGAAAGGCGATGGACAATGTTTGTTTAAAAGCTTACTCGGTTGCGATATCGTAGACCGCAAAACTGATAAAGTCCACACGTCCAAGTTAAGTCCACAAACTTTGGTTTGTAAGTGCGCGTTCTTCAACTGTAACGCTGAAGTGTACCAATCCAAGTATTTCGTTTTATTTCAAATTCTATTCGCCACACACACTACTGATATTAAGCAAAAATGTTGTGCCAAAGGGCACAAATCCGTAAGTTAATCTACACACACAAGTATATAGAATTGAGTATGTATATGCTTGGTTAAGATAACGTATGCGATTGCTATTTAATAAAATTTGCGCTTTTCCGGGTTCTTAATTGGAAAGACTAACCGGAGGTATACTGCCTTCTTAATAACCCTACCTTAACGGTCATAGCTATGAAAGGTTTGCCACCTGGTGCTCCCCATTCCTGTACGAAGTTCACAAAAGTTTACACAAATAACAGCCGCAGCAAATGTCAGGAGACCGCGACCTGCTATGTCAATAAACAAATGAGCATATCTAAAATTTTCGGATTTGCCTTTGATTTTGTCCGTTAAAAACAAAAACTGGACAAGGAAAGCACCAATTCGAGTGTTACGCTCATATCCCAACAATGCAACAAAGGCACTACAGCTGCTAATTATATTCCCCTACCACCTCTTAAGCTATAAACACGTTCAGGTCACCCAGCAGCAAGCATATGTGTTAGTGGGAGAGAGACAGAAACATTCTTGGCTGGCTTAAATTATAAAACTGAAGTAAAATATTACTGCTTAGGAGGCGTGGCTAAACAAACCTCGGTAAATCTGTAGATTATGTGCTTTACATATACAAACCGAGTTTCAACTAAATGCGTTAAAATTTGTGGAAGATATAAAGTTTTGCGGTTTGCGGGGGCGGGAGGGAGCTGGAAAAACTTAAAAACCTGATCTGATGCCCCATAAGGGGAGTCTACATACCAAATTGGGTCTATCTAGCTCTTACAGTCTCCGAGATCTAGGTGTTCATACGGACGGACAAGGCTAGATCGACTCGGCTGTTGATGCTGATCAAGAATACATATACTTTATTGATTCTTAGATGCTTATTTCTGCCTGTTACATACGTTTGCACGAATACAATATACTCGTTTACTCTACTAGAGTACGAGTATAAACATAAAGTTCTCAGAACGAATTTGGTCATCCGCAAGCATATTCTTCAGCCAGTCGTTTCTATGACAGTTATTATACTTTTTCTCCGATCCGGATGAAATTTAGATACCACATGCGTATGCTTAAATTTCCATCCAAATCAACCTCAACGAGAGTGGCCAAGGTCAGCCAGTAGCAGAACAGAGGCAAAGGTTGCCCAATAAAGAAATAAAGTATAAACATATGTATATACTTATGTACATGAATCACACACGTATGTACGTAAGGTCGGGTCCGGTAAGCGCTGGTGGCTAAGGAATTATATTTTGCGATTGAGATTAGTTGAGCGGAAGCGATAGAAATATCAATTGCCTTTAGCTTAGGGACTTTGACTTTGAAGTTTATATAATTTGTAGAATGCGTGATAGAGATAAACGAATAAACATTGGACCCAGACATTTACATTTGCTGCAGCAGCAACACAACAACAAACGTAAATGCCATAGCGTAATAGCATTACCGATACCGATAGCTGCCTGATGCTATGTATATGTATCGGCGTTCGCGTGAGTGGTTTTGCTTTGTTAAAGTTTATCCATATCCTTGCGTTAGCTTTTTTTACAACTACCTATATTTTATTAGGAAACACAACTTACATTACATTCACACATAGAGTTGTGTCGGAACGAACCGTAGAACTGGTTCGATATTATATCGAGCACTTCCGAATCAAAGAGTCCTACTCTAATATATGTATATATGTTCGTACCATTCACACGTATATTAACTATGCATACATACATCAATTAATGTGTGTTAATCTTGTACAAATATTTGGTGCACAGACGCGAATGAGGAGAACACAAGAGATGTAATGATAAAGCAAAATATCACAAGAAATACGAATACGCACAAGCACAGGTTCACATAACTACTATTTGCATGCATGTCATGTACATACATGTACACAGTAGAGTTATTTTAATTATGCACGCCCTGTGCATTTCAATGTACATCACATTTGATTAAATATTAAAAAGAAGAATTTCATTTGTATGTCAAATAGAACAAGAATACTTTAAACCAAACTCACATATATAAAATAGCGTGGAAACAAAAAAAAATGACTGAACAGCGCAAAAGCTTAAAGCTTAATGAATGTACTTGCTTATTAAAATGAAATGCATATATACATGTAGATACACATACTGATATGAATGTATATGCACAAGGGTGTATCCAAGTGGACTCGGGGGCCCGTTGCCCCCTGCAGCTCGAAATTCACTACAACTACAATATCACTAATCAAAATATGCATATTTCATATATATCTATTTTTTTTATATTTCCTTTAATTTTCCACTATGTACAAACAACTTAAATGCTATATTATTAATATATTTAGGATAGCGCTATTTGCCTGCGGTACGGCCGCAAAGCAATGCTTCGCAAGCGCCTTGGCGATATCTATATAGATTACATCCTTCTTCTATTCTATTCTGACTTCCTCCAGAGTCGACCTGTGCGAGGAGAATCTCCCGCACTCGAAGATCACGTGGTACGGTCTTTCTACTGCGTCGCCTTCGCACCAAGGACATTCATCCGTTTGGTCATGTCCAAACCGTTTAAGGTAGCTCCGAAAGAAGCCATGCCCAATAAGAAGTTGCGTTAGGTGGAAGTTGACTTCGCCATGTTTTCAACTTACCCACGTTGCCAAGTTTGGGATAAGTTGATGTGTCCATCGCCCTTTGGGTGACCGGTCCCAGCGTTCCTGCCACCTTGTGATGCTCGGCTGTCTCAAAACGCGTGAGCTTTCTGTAGTGTGGGCTTCTAAGTGAGTTCCGGCTACAGCATGAATCGGTTCTGCCTCCTTGACTAATTCCTGTAATGGAAGCATCCCTGCCAGGACCAGAGCTGCCCCGTCCGAAATGGTTCGGAAGACACAGATGAACCGTATGGCGCTTAGGCGGTAGGTCACGCAAACGCCTCGGCTGTAGCTTGGAACCGCCATCGCTCGGCCCCGGCTCGGACCTCGGGTGTTCAACATTAACGTGCTCGAGGTGCTCTCGGAAGGACAACCTCGTGTCGAGCATGACCCCCAGGTATCTTAGTGCCCCTTTTTGAGGCAATCGGAGTGTTTCCTACCAGTATGTTTGCAGTTTCCAGTTTCTTTCGCGAGCTTCCGCTGTCGTTTTAAGCTCCTTGCCGACAACGACCACAGCTACATTGTCAGCGAAGCCTACGACGTGTGTATCTGCCGGGTGAACTACATTATGTTCCACAGTAGTGGACTCAAGACTGATCCGTGAGGGACACTTGGTTGCTTTTAAGACCATCTAGCGTAAAGCACTGGAGTGATCTTCCGCTGAAGTAGCTTTTAATTATCTCCAGCAGGTAACTAGGGACGCGTCTACTAGCCAAAACCTCCAGTATTTTATCCCACCTGGCTGTGTTAAATGCATTTTTGACATCCAACGTAGCTACGAGGCAGTATTTCTTGGTCCCTTCCCTCCACCTTGTGTCCTGGATGGCATTAGTCGCTATTCCATGTCCAGAGCGTCTATGGTCGACTTTGCTTTCCGGAAACCAAATTGGTTAGGGTAAAGTCCTCGTCCAAGTCCAAGTCTAATACTTTGCCAATCGTGTCGATTCGGTATATTGGCCTATAAGATGATGGATCTTCGTGAAGTTTCCCAGGTTTAGGAAACAGCACCATGGATTGCTTTTTCCATATTCTGGGGAAGACTCTCTCTCTGAAGCACTCGTTGAACTAACACGTTCGGGTGCAGAGAGAGGGCCAGCTTCAACGCCAGGGGGTGGGACTCAGCCTCTAGCGGTAGTGGTATGGCAGCCCCACTCCTCCGCCCACGCGTTGAAGTCGCCAGCCAGGACCGCTTCGCGATATACCGAGCCCGTGACCGGGCTCTCCATATCTGAAGCACGCATCCTTGAAGGAGGCTACACTGGTGCAGTTGCTTGCGATGTGCCCGTATTCGAGGCATCCGAGCGCTCCGGTTGTATGATGGGCCGCATGCGTCCGCATCCAATACGGATTTTTCCCAGGTCTACCAAAACTTTGGCTTTTGATGTAGGCTGCAGCAGCGTAGCCGTCTGCACTGCACTTCTCGACGCCTGTAGTGATCTAATCGGTTCCTCGGCCAGTGATGGCTCTTTTGTGGCTTGCCTCACCGCCTCGACAATTTCTTCCTTAGTCGCCAACTCATTCCAGGTCGCGAATTTCGACTTGGGCCGTTTCTGTCAATGCTTTGACGACAGCACGTCCAACTGCGTCTTGCAGCTCGGTTGTACTGATCGCTTGTTTTTTATTTTGGCGCATCAGGAGGTCGCGCTTTGCAGTCTTCTGTATGCCCTGTACATCTCCGCATAGGTGCTTTAGCGAGGGATCGCTTTTTTCTACCTTTAGGATACCTGCGTAGCTGCAGTCACCGATACCAGATACTGTGATTGCATTAGGTCTTGAGCGTTTTGGCAATTGGCGCCGGCCTACTACACTTGACCAGCTCTCACTGAGTACATTTGGCTTCTTTCCGGGTGCACCAGCAAGGTCAACAACAGCCTCCTCTACTAGGTTTTTATCCTGGCGTTTGCTTTTTTGGCAGGTGTTTTCCGTTGCTCCGATAATGCTGAGTCCCGCATTCTTTTTGGCGTATTTTTTGCCACAGGAAAATGTTCCTTAGTAATTATCGTTCGAGAAGGCATGGGGGGGGGGGGGGGCATCGTGGGAGCGTTTTGCGTCTCGGCTGATGCCATCGTTTCCGAGATCGACTCTATGGCGGTAGGGCATAACCTAAAGGCCATATATATGTATCAACAACAATGTAGGTACTCTTTTTGCTTCTGAATTCCATATTTGTAGAGGGTATTTACAGAGGGTATTATAGACTTATCACGATATTGGTAACGCATAGAATGAAGCACCTCTGACCTCAGATTCTTGATCAGCATGACAAGCCGAGTCGATATAGCCATGTCCATGTTTCCGTCTGTTTCTATAACTAGTCTCTCAGTTTTAAAGCTATTGAATTGAAATTTTGACCATAGACATCTTTCTACTGTATAGCTCCCGACCGATCGGAATTGACTCTAGGTACACCAAAATTGGTTGTTTTTATCCGAATTACCAAAGTTTTTCCGAATCGGACCACTATATTATATAGCTCCCAGACAACCGAGCGATTGGGAATGAGTACATCAAAATTGGTTGTTTTTTAAGAATTGAATCCAATTTGGCACTTGTCAGAATTAGAAGCCTCCACGTGTGCTGAGCGAATTTGAACCAGAACAGGCAACTAATTTTTTGGGCTTATTATACTACTAATCTGTAAGGGTATGTAAGCTTCGGCTACCCTAAGTTAGCCTTTACATTTTGCTTAAAAAATAAAGATTACACTAATGTGTATTGGTTGTGGGTGCGAGCAGAACATTGAATATTAGTCTTAAATTTGTAAATTAATTTAAATAATTAAAATGGAGATTAAAATTATTGACTGTTGTGTTCTTAAAAATCGATGACAATGGGTTCATGCTTATTCACACCCAGCTGGTCTAGCCAGTTCGCCATGATGTGCGACTTTTGTGCGAGGTGCTCGTTCATTGATATATTACTGACCGAATGTGTACGGAAAACTCTTTGGAGTTTATGGAAAGTTCGACCGTACCCGAAAAATTAAAAGTAATCTAAAGTTTTTTGTAGCTTTAACTATTAAATAGAACAAGTTTGTTATTAAATTTTGCCACGCCCCCTCCCGCCCCGCAAACCACAAAACTTTATATTTCCCATAAGTTTTAACGCATTTAGTTGAAACTCGGTTTGTACATGTACAAGCACAGAATCTACCGAGTTTACTGAGTGTGCCTAGTTTTATTAAGATCGGATAATAATTGTAAACAAAATCGTAAAAAACATTTTTTATGAGAACACCCCACCCCTAAAAACAAAAAAAAATTTTTCATACTTTTGAGTGTTTCGAATATTGAATAAATGCTGAGTACGAGTGTGTTATCGTCGGAATATCGACTATAGCGTTCTTACTTATTAATAAACGAGTATAGTGTATTCGTACAAATGTAACAGGCCGAAGGAAGCGTCTCCGACCTCATATATATTATTGATCAGCATCAGCAGCCGAGTCGATCTAGCCATGTCCGTCCGTATGAACACCTAGATCTCGGAGACTATAAGAGCTAGGGAGACCAAATTTGGTATGTAGACTCCCCTTGTGGGGCGTCAGATCAAGTTTGTTTTTAAAGTCTAACACGTCCCCTCCCGCCCCCGCAAAACCTTATATCTTCCACCATCTGCTTCTATGGTGATAACAAGGGCCAGGTGGTCAGAGTCTAGATCCCAGCTCTGACTTATACTTGCTCGATAAGGAAGGCGTATGGCTGGGTACATATGGATATATGGAGTTGTATATATCTCCCCACAGCCAGTGTCTCGCGTTCCAATCGCCTCCAACTAGATATCTTTGACCGCAGGCACGGAGAATATCAGTGAAGTGCCTTTCCTCGATTCTGTTTCTTGGAGGGCAGAAAGCTGAATTCCATGTCTCCCAGTCCAGTGGCAACCTTTACTGTTAACATCTGGATGGTGCGCGTCTCTATGACCCTTTGAGGGAAATTGCGAAGTAAACTCCTCACTAATACCGCTGCTCCTCCGCCGCTGCTTCCCCTCGGTTAAGCCTGATCTCAGTCAAGAGAAGAATGTCAACGCTGTTGTTGTGCGCGAAGATCTCAACATCTCTAGCCTTCCCTGAAGTGCCATTGACATTCCAGATAAGAACCTTGAGTGGGTTCATTGCGAGGCTGAAGCGTTGTTCTGAAGCTAGAGATTAGATTTATCCCCAGTCCATTGCGTTATCATATTGGCCATTTCGAATACCATTATTCCAAACTTTTCTAGACGTTGTTTAGCTTGCTTGTTTTGCTGTTGCTGTTCCTGTTGCTGCTGCTATAGCCACATGAGAAATTGCTGTCGATGCTGTAGTTGGAGCTACTGCTGCCATTGCTTTAATTGTTGTTCCTGCTGTTGTAACTGTTGTAACTATTGGAGATCAAGTGAGTTCGGTTGCTGCTTAATTATTTGTTGTTGCTGCAATAGCTGTTGCGCTTGTAGGCCGCCTGAAGGCCCTGAGCGTTGCCAGATGTTGCATTCGAGTTGCTTTTAGCTACTGCAGCATAGGAGACACCTGTGTTGCAAGACGGCTGCTCGTATGTGACTAGTGGCTGCTTTTGTGATGGCTGCTGTCGCTGCTTTTGCTGATTCTTAGCATTTTTACTGGGCCCAGACTGCAAAGGCGGAAACTGTTGCGGATCCCTGGCGAGTGTGGCATAGGGAGGGCTAGCCACGTTTAAGGGCGCACGGCTACTCCAACACCGTAGGCCCCATGGATCGGCAAAGAAACTCCTGGTACCTGGTACCAGCCTTTGTAGCTGGCCATGTGACTTCCTGCACAGTGGATGCAGGTAGGCGGTGCTTCTTGGGGGCGTGAGCATTGTTGAGTGTCATGATTTTCACAACATTTGACGCAGTTGGGATGACTGCGGCAGTGTCTGGCGGTGTGGCCGTATTCCTGGCAGCGACGACATTGCGCGGTTTTCATAGTTTTTCGCATCCTTTCAATCCTCACTTTCTGGCGGCAAGGAGTCCTTATTTCGAAAATGTCGTCCACTTTGGCGCAAGGCTTAATATTAATGAAAAATATATTGAGTTTTCATCTTTATTAATTCTGGATCTTGGATTATGGATCTGCAGAACCTCTTAGCCAAATGTTTTGTAGTTGGCAATAGTTTCATTGTTTAGGGTACACTATGGTGTAGGAAGATTCTGGCCGTTCTCCTTGGTTCACCTTGACGATAACGTTATCCACATTAGCGACCTCTTTGATAAGATCAAAAAGGTAATTTAGGTTACTAATGTGGGCAACTGTTTGCGGTGGCTTTGGTGGTTCCTTCAGCTGGTTGCCAGAATTTGTAGTGATGTCTTGTGGGCAGCTGTCGATGTTAGTAGTTCGTTGGGGTTTCATCATCATCACTGTCAATGGGAATATCCATGTCAAGTGCGGCATACGTGTTGCTAGAGGTTGCCTGATGGCTTGTAGTTGGGGGCAGCTGTCTAGAGTGTTTAGTACTTTAGTACTAGAGTGTTGAATACTGGCAGTGGGTGACAATGTTCTTTTCCTTTTAGCAGCTTGCTTTTTTTTGGCATCCTGCAATCTTGAGGCAGCAGCGCTGTGCATTGGAACAGCATTGTCTGAGGTGCATTGGGGTATGGAGCCGTTGTTGTTATTACTGCTCATAACCGAGCAAGAGCTGCTGGTTGTGGCAGTTGCCAAGGTGAACGTGGTCTTACTAGTAGCACTTGTAAATGTCAAGGTACTTGTAAATGTCAAGGTTGTAGTGGTTGTGCTGTTGTTATGCGTTTCCGTGCTGTAGTTAAGCCGTTGAGTATCTAAGAGGCACTCAGACCTAATCGTTATTTACCAGCGATTATGTACATTTTCTCGTGGTCAACATTCTTATTGCTAAGCCAAGAGTAAGAAGAAAGTTTCTCCTCCATTTTAGTAATTTTTAGTTGAATCAGATCAGCAGAACTGATGAGCGTTCTATTTTTAGATTTATTCCCCTCTTGCCTTGCTGCGCGTGGATTGAGAAGTAATATCTTGCCCGAATCCCAGCGAATGCAAGCTTATAACACTTCGTTTATGATGCTTGTTGTTGTCCAGATGCCGACACTGCACAGGCGGTGACCGAAAATAATGCCGTTATCACACGATAGAATTCGCGCAGAATAGATAGAACTCCGCTGCTGCTGCCCGAACGTAGCTGCGTTGCTGACAAAGAAAAACAAGCAATAGTCGAAAACGAAAACAAAATGATTGCCGTCCGCTGACACGTCTTCACTTAACACACGAACGATCGCGACTATAAATATTGCACTGGAATTCGAAATGCTCCCACTGCGCAACTAACTATATGTGCTATTTGAAATGGATATAAATTGTAAGTTCATTCATAACCACGGGCCACGGCCATTTTTTAAAACATTTTTCCATTTTCCCATTCCTGTTGTATGAAAACCATAATCCCTAACAATAAATGTTGCATACTTTTGAGAGCTTGTAAAATATGAAATAAATAATGAGTACGGGTATCTTTTATTCGGAATTTCGACTATAACACTTTTGATTGCTTGAAATGAATCCAAACTCCATTTTAGGAGATCCCAAGCTCGTTAACCAAATGTGATCCGGATAGGTACATATGTTATATATAATGCGCTGCAAGTGGCCGCACGATACCAAGCCACGGGGCTTGTTACGCGCGAAGCCCAGACTAGAAGCTCTCACCTCCCGCCCAACCGGCCGAGGGGCGCAGCCGCATAACGAGCGACACGAATCGCGAAGACGAAAAAAAAACGCGGACTCGCTCGCTCACTTTCAATGAGAGTAAAAAACAACAAACCATAAACAATTTGCATTATCTACTAGCACGATGCGTTAGTATAGATGTTTTGTTTGAATTTAGGGAGTTAGTATTAGATTATTATAGTTACAACAAAGGACACGTTAAGGTTCATGCAGGAGATAGTTTAAATTACAGTGCTGAAGATAGATAGAAACATAATTTCTAGTTGTTCTACGAGGAACAAAAAAACTGATTTGGCTAGTTAAAGACGGCGAGTCAATTTTACTATTAATCAGCTTATGTATAAAGATAACATTAAGCATAGTTCTACGATTTTCAAGCGATGGAAGGTTTATTAGCAGGAGCCTACTTGAAAATGAAGGGAGGAGGTTATTGGTGACCCAATTCAACCCACGGAGAGCAAAAAGTAAAAATTTGTTTTGAACAGACTCAATGCGGTCCTGGTGATTTCTGTATTGTGGGCACCAGACACACGATGCGTACTCTAAAATAGGTCGGACAAGAGAAATATACAGTAGTTTGGTTATATAAGGATCATCAAATTCATTCGACCATCGCTTGATAAAAAATGTGCAAGTCGAATATTAATTTAGGGTCTAAAAGAACACCCCACTCATCAACTGAGTCGATACGATCAAGGGGTATATCTTAAAGAAGGTACGATGGCTGAAGCGGTATGCTACGACAAAACGACATAACTTTGCATTTAGAACAGTTGACATTTAATAAGTTGACCTGAAACCACAATTGGAAAGAATCAAGGTCATCTTGTAGCCTGAACAGAACATGACGCAAATCGATGATAAGGTGAAGAGCAGGGGGCCGAGGTTGCCACCCTGCGGTACCCCTGATGTAACCGTAAGGGGTTTAGAGTAAGAGTTATGAATAAGAACTTTCTGAGTTCAGATATTAAGGTAGTAGGAAATTCACTTAAGAAGATGGGATGGGAAGCCTAGAAGACCCCACTTATGAATAAATAAACAGTGGTTTACCGAGTCAAATGCTTTGCTGAAGTCAGTGTAAATGACGTCAGTATTACAAAAGAAGAAAATTCTAGTAAATTAGTGGTGATAGACCTACGTTTCATAAGAACATGCTGATCAAATTATAGAACCACAAGAATGTTGTAACTGTGAAGTTAATTTTTTTTTTCAAAAAGCTTACGAAAAGCAGACAGTTTTTATATACCTCTGTACTTTTGCTTATGGAGAGGAATATTGAAAGTCTCCTTCCAGAGAGAAGGGAAACACGAAGAATTCAAAGATAGATCAAAAAGAAAGAACGAACTCTGCAAACAAGTTGGCAATGCCGTGATCTGTATTTGCTTTAGTATTTGTATAAAACAATGAAGAAGGTAGGACAGATGTTTTACGTTTTGTATTAAGAAAATTATAAAATTGTTTTGGGTCCTGAGAAAATTGAGCCCTACAGGGATGCAAATATCCTTTAGAGCACTCGGAATTAATGACAGTGAATCTTGAACAAGCAGCAATATAGCGCGAATAATCAGAGGACCTTCCCGAGACTTTGATCTTCTTAGAGTCTAGACTTGATATTTTTTAAATTAGACAACTTTTTAAATTAGACTAAAGCAAGAAGGTTTATTAAGCCTAACATGACTACTGAACGGAACCAAATAAACAATTTTGTAAAAGAAGCCAACCGCACTGCCCATATCTGTACAAGTGTACAAGAATGACCACTCTCATTGAAGAATGACATTGTTAAAGCTAGCGAAATAAGGCTTTCTAAATGAATATGTTCTAGCTGACAAGTTGAATGATGCAGGTACAGCAGGATTAGGAATATCCATAGTAACGTATAATGATGGGCGAAACGGGTCTTCAGGAAGCAAAAGCCAATATGAAATAGAAGGGTCACAAGCAAATATCAAATCAAGTCGGCGATTCAATGAGTTTGTTACAAAATTTACTTGAGATAAGGACAATTTGTGTTTGCTTTGAAGGTATCAAACCGGCTGAGTCGATCACAGAGGACCACGTGTCATCACTGATATTGAAATCACCAAAAACCAACAATTGATCGGTATCAGAAAGCATTTACGTGATCTATTGAATAGCATTAAGATGATCCAAGTAAACAGATATAAGAGTCTAAGATATCGGGTTCAAAATTAAAATATGAAAATCAAAAGATAGGCTAACAGTGTAAAGCTCAGCAAGTTGAGACTTAAGGCCTCTAACATTTTGGTAGGCAAGAAAAAAGTTAGTTTTTTTGGAGCTATGTTAGAGGGTACGGATTGTGCGGCAGCAGAGAGTCTAATCGGTATCCGATTTATAGTTCTAGCTTCAAACTCCTTCACGACTAGGTGCTCAGCTCAGAAACTTTTTTAAAAGATTAGTCAAAACAGTCGTCCGGAACACCTATCTTGGAAGAAGCTATATTGCGCGTAACATTAAACCTAAACTGTTCTACCTTAATCTTCGAACTATGTAAATAGTTTTGGCCTGTACATAGGCGGAAACATCTTCAGATGTAGAATCTACGGCTAGTCTAGAAATAAGGACCTTCTTCGGCTTTGAAATACCAATGAGAGGTCTAGGCAGAGCAGCCACAGCAGTGGGTATGCTGCTGTCGGATGAAGTCAACGATACTGAGGGTACGACACTGGAAAGTTCGACAGGGGCGCATTTTCCGACATTTGCACAGACGAGGAACCTTCAATTTTCGTGTCATCCACCCTCTCCAGAATGACCGGAGGGCCCATCCCCATTAAAGCATCCGGATTTGGCTGGGGACTGTAACTATCGAGCGGACTAGGAGTGCGAAAGATAGAATATCTAGAAGTTGGCACAGGGGTTTTCGGCTCTATAACGACAGGGTCAATAGAGTCGTTTTCCAGTCCAGATCTACCCAGATCATTTAGTTTCTTGCACTTAAGAGACTCCATATTAAAAGATGTGAAATTTGCTGTGAGCGTTGAGAATGACGTATTTAATTGCTTAAAGCCAACGCGGACAGCTTTAAAACCTTCCTTTGCGTTCAGTAAGAACGAACGCAACTCGGCTTCAGCAGGTCGACACAACTCGCTTGTAAATTTCTAACCATGATTATTTGTAAAAAAAATCGCTTACACGGACACTGATTTTGGCACATTTGGAATGAATGGTGTTACGACAGAGCCGACAGAAAAGCATAGGATCGGAAGAATCAGCCTTGGAGTGGCAACTTTTTTTGTAACAGTCAGCCATTGGAATTTAGAGAAACCTTCAGTGAATCTAGAAGTTTGGCAGAAAATGTTTTATTTTTGAAAGTTGTAATACAAAAATAAGTTATCGTTTGTATAAAATATATAAATACAAAAACATAACTTCATTTAAATTACAAAACTTCAAATGATAGCTCCATTTAATTAAAATAGTTATAATGAGCCGGCACGTACGTCGATCCGGGGGGGCATTTCAAGCAATTGCGTTTAAGTGATCGTTGCTTTGACTTCGATCCATGGCAATGCATGGCGAAGCGGAGTTCCTCGGCCATTTCAGAGCAGAGGGATTGGTTTTCTGTATGTACGTTCTTTTTGGAGTTCCAGCAGAACTCAAATATGGCCACAACAACGGCGAGCGCAAGCCCACAAAGGAGGACAACAAATACACCGCCTAAAAAGATAAGAATGTGAGATAAAATTGAACGCATCGACAGCTTGAAACAACAAAACAGTTGCGTACCAATATTTTCGACACCCAAGGCATTCGCTTTTGATTCCTTGCTCTTATCGTCTCTATTGCACACGTCACCAGTGTTTTTCCACCACTTGTCGTAGAGTATCTGGATAATGCCCTTTTCCTGCAACTCCAATATTGCAAGCGATATTTTGTCCCGCCAGGGGGACCCCTTGGGTGTTGCAATGCCATAACCCTTCGAGTCTAGGAGGCCCCCGATTTGCGTCAGGTTACAATCACGCTGAACGGCGTAGTCCAGCATTGTTGACTCCATTAGGAATGCATAATTCCCGTCCATTACTCTTTTAATTCCGTCCTCGTACGTCTTGACAAACACCGATGTCTTACGATTTTCCATATAGCGCCACATTTTCTGGTACATCCCAATTTTAGAGTCTCTAAAAAAGGTCATGGTTGAGCCGCCCTCCAAAGTTCCTAGTTATATAATTTTATATATTTAATTTAAAATAAAAAAATTATTTCTAAAAATGATTGGTTAATTATAAAAATGTATTATTACCATAAGCTATTTCGGTTTGTTCTGCCAAATCGGATGCGCTCTCGATTGGTGTTGTCATCCGTTCCACCGTCAGAAAAGCAGCCAAATTTGCCGTATACGAAGATATGATAATTAGACAGAAGAAAAACCAGCAGCCCCCTACGATTCTAGTAGATGTGGCCTGCAAAGAAAATAATTTGTTTTCGTTAGCGGATATGGAAACCCAAGCATATTGTACCCTTGCAGAGAATGTACTATAAATGTATACATTCTTGAACAGCATGGTAAGACGAGTCTCTTTTCAGTCAAAAGACTGAGAACATTATGCGAACTACTCTATAAGTTTATTTCATCATGAGTGGAAGCGGAACTGAAGTCCGCTAAATAAATTTAAACAAGTAAAGAAAGCTACCTTCGGTTGGCCGAAGTTTACATACCATTCACTCAATTTCGATTAAAAACAAAAAAGGTACATTCTTACATTCTAAAACAATCTGTCTGAATCAGCCATGTGATATAGTAGCTTTAAAAAGTTTTTTAACATTTACACACCAAATTTAGTTTTATCGGATAAAAACAAAAAAAATTCCTATCATAAGTCATCATTCTGAACCAGAATGCTTTATGACAGCTATAAGATAGTGATGTCCGATCTGAATTAAATATTTTCAGACAGATGCAGCTAAGACATATACTACATTCGTTTCACTTCGGATATGAAACAAGGTTATTCTACTTTATGTTCATTCTGTAATATATAGTTGGTTCTATGGCAGCTATATGATATTGTTGTTCGATCCGGTTGAAACTTAACCACCATACAGATAAAAGAAGCATCAGGTTCAAATTTCAGCTCTGCAGCTCTTAAGACTTTTGAAATTTTGTTGTTGAAACGGGCACACGAAAGGACATAGCTGGACATAGCTATAACAACTCCCCTTGTCATGCTGATCAAGAATATATATACTTGTGACGCTATTGAATGTGGTAAGGCCCTAAAGATCCCACATTAGTTAAAGCAAGCTTGCTCGAGTCTTTATGGCCTCAAACACACCTTCATTAAAAATATGTTGCTTTAAGTAGTATTAGTATAAGAATTTTATACTCCAGCACACAAATACACACACACACGTCAGCTGTAACTCCAAAGCGCATTTTATTGGTCGCTCATAATTAAACGGCCGCTTCTTCTCGAGACATATTCATACGAGCACTTGTATTTGAATGGTACTTTAAAATCAAAAAGTCAAAGCCATATTTCTGCAAGAGTATGTTTACGTATGTAAGCTTCGGTTAGCCGAAGTTAGATAGTTGATAGTAGGATATGCTAGTTATGAAAATTGAAATGGTCCCGCTGCGCAACTATATGTGTTATTTGAAATAGATATGAATTGGAAGTTCATTCATACCCTGGGATACAAATCGGAGCCTTGTTGCATAAGAGCACCAATTGCGAACCAGAAACTATTTTTCAAAGTGAAATCATTTTGTATGCTTATTAACTCCACTGTGTTGTCATCCGGCTCGTCTCTGTTCACATCTAGATCAAGATCCGCGCCAGGCGTTTTATAGTTTGTGGTTGTATGGGAGTCGCAGTCAAGACTTTGCTCGCTCTCATTGTCATGTTGGAAGCGTGGTGTTATAGCTTCGAGCTCCAATTGTTCTTCAAGGTAGTTAGCCATTCGAATTTTGTGCAAGACGTGCTCGCATGCCATCGGGCAGGGTGGCTTGGAATATACCCATTCGACTGGCGACAAGCGAGCAACCACCCAAATTGAGACCGATACAAGAATATAGCCAAACGCTATATAGAACCAAATTTCAATTGCTAGTGGGTTCATGAAAGAGAAAAATTTCGTTTGCGCTCGATCTGAGATCTGAAATCAAAATTGAAGGGCTCGTTTAATAATAACTGAGCGAATACCAATATGGGTGATTCCTTTCAAGACATGCTTATTAGATATAGCTATAGGCTTGGGAATGTTAGCTCGTATACCTAGTGCATTTCGCATGTGCATAGCCTATATCGATCGCCGTAGCATAATTAAGGTTTACTTATATTTATTTTTACTCTACCTTTGGGTTCAGTCCCGATCCTTGACGTAAAAATGTGCCCGTTATAAACCAAAAACTGTTCGATATCGAAAATTGATTCTCGACAATATCCGTCTCCTTGTAACAGGGATGGGGGTTCTTCCACTCGTACGGGGAAAATCGAGCCATCACAAATAGAGCGAAGGATACTAATATGTAAGCAGCTAGCACATACAGCCATATCTCGATTGCCAATGGGTTCATAAAGGAAAACAGTCGTGTGGGTTGACTTGTCGGTACCTAGGGATTTAGCCATATTGATAAACATATATAAATATAAATTGAAGCTAGATGGACTTGTTGAATGGGTCAGATCATAAGCATAGTATAATCGGCATGCATTACAATCCATCCAGATGAACTGTTGTTACCAAATTGAATTTGGTATTTAGAAATATATTAAACTCATGGACAATTCAACACCGATGCTGGATGTATGTAAGTAAGGGCTAGCTACTCGTAAGTAATAGTACTTACCTTAAAAAGAATTCCAATGCCCAGATTCATGAAAGGCTTCGTGAAATCAATAACACTCTCCCGCGCGTAGTTGATAGTCATCGAGGCGACTGCTAGGTCGGCACGCTGTGCATAATACAACAATATTGAAATCAGAAAAGTATGAAAAGCAGCTAACCTCGCCTTTGCTGAAGCTACCACAATGCAATGCTGATGCTACCACAATGCATTTACTTATATCAAACTATTAATCTCCATTTTTCTATAACGATAATGGGGCCCGGTCCAATGTACCCAAATACCAACATTCATTGTTCTACGTTAAGAGAGCAGTAGAATATGGCGAATTTCCTTCTCCAACTCAAAGGGGAGTGGATCATACTTTATCTTTTACAATAGATGCAGACACTTCCAGTTTCCCATATAAACCTTGAGTTTGACTCACTTGTGTCTCGAAATAATTCAATTTTGCGTTTATCTAAAAGTATGCCAGCGCAGTTGTTAAGTACTTATTGCAATAGTCGAAGTACATATAACCAAAATTCTAGCATACTTTTAGAATCGTGATATCACTAACGCATTTCCATATAAACTTCGAGCCTGCTTCCCATTTTGCCAGACCTTCAGCTTGAACTTCCTAAAATGCTATCTCTGTGCTTTCCAATTCTATAATACCCAACTTACAGGGCGGGTGATGAATTTTGCTACAATAGTGTCGTTTTCACATCTAAACTTCACTTTGGCTGCCATTTCGTGTTGTTCAAAACTTTACTTTGGCTGCCATTCCGTGTTGTTCAAAAAAGTAGTGTTTAGTCGTCGCTTGAGCGGAAATAGTTTCCCCAGATACTTTGATGATAAGTTAGCACAATTTTTTTAGGATCCATTTTCTCGAAAGAATGCCGCTAAATATAAACGCTATCTCTCTTTGGACGAAAATGTTCGATTCCAATGCGTGATACCGATAATTGACACAAATTCTCATATAAGAATATTATTACTTTCTCTTTTTTTTGGTAGCTGCCTTAATCGGGCACCCTGTATGTGACAATTTCAGCCTTATGGTTGTTCTTGTTCCCAAATCAATCAATCAAAGCCAAGAGGGTTTCACATATTTAGAAAACCAAAAAGTTTTCCATGCGATGTCACATAAGTATAGCTGCATATTATGTGGTCAGAAAAGCTGTGTATAGCAAACAAAGAAAGTGAAATATTGGTTTTTCTCGTAATTTGTCTGCACTTCCATCTTCAAAAGTGTGAACACCTTATATAGTTCTCCGATAGACGTTTACTTACTCTCTCCATTAGTTCCTGCACGATTCCATTCCATTTCCCATTTTCCGGTATATAGACCCCATACATGTTATCGGGAACTAACTCAATCCTGTATTGAAAGCCAACCTGCTGGGCAATTGCCTTCAGCAGGTCAATACAGAATCCCTCGAATCTAGCATTTCCCGTTATATTGGCATCCTCCTTAACCATAACATAGGGACGCTCCTGAAAAGCGAATGTCACCTTAATACGTGTACTATCTGAATCTCAATGTGAGCATGTGCATGCTTACATATGTAGTTGTATACTCACCTCCCTAGTCATGACTACCAACGTTATATTGGCGATATTTGAATCGTAGAATGCTGTTGGATCAGATATATTGACTCCCATATCGGGGTGCCAGTAGCCAACTTTTTGAATGGTTTCTTGTTTCAATTTCAATATATCTACTTTGAAATTTTTTCGGCGACCTTCAATAAAATTCACTTTTCCAGTCAATCCATCAATGGCTGCCTGAAATGAAAAATTTGCCATG
Source organism: Hirtodrosophila duncani (assembly GCA_037043425.1). Taxonomy (NCBI): domain Eukaryota; kingdom Metazoa; phylum Arthropoda; class Insecta; order Diptera; family Drosophilidae; genus Hirtodrosophila; species Hirtodrosophila duncani. The sequence continues at coordinate 446,063 of JBAMBM010000837.1, forward strand.
GTATAAGAAGACAATAGGCTAAATGAATGCCCATGAATGAATGAATGAATATGTAATGTACTAATATGCTTACAGTCTCTGTTCAGCCAGGAAAGCAAAACACCTGTTTGATCACTTACCGAATTTATGTAGTTATATAGTGACAGCCCCTCGCCCCAGGTTTTGTCGGAGCTGCAGGAAAGGTTCTTGAACACCAACGTGTGACTGTTATCCAAGTGCAAATAATGCAATCCAGAGGCAAAAGCGTACACCGAATCGTACATCAAAGCCGACTCGGTCTGAAAGATCGGCAAACAATAATGCCAACTTGGGTATGGACTCAAACCCAGACCTACCTGTATGTAAGGCATTCCATTAATCAGTTTCAGTCCGCTGTGCTGTAGCTTTTGCATTTGATCTATAACCTCCTGATATCGCTTACTTCCAACATCGACTAATCGAAATGCCGTGATATTTACGCTATTGTATCGGAAATCCTCCAAATCGAATGTCTCCAGGTCCTGCCAATATAAAAATATTATGAACAATAAATAAAGGCTATCCTCGGATTACCGAAGCCTTCATACCATTCACATTGCGGTCTGATTATCAAATTATATTCAATTTCGAAAAAAAATGTGTATACAAATTGATGTATCTGATTAACAGAGGGCAGGTATAAAATGTCAGCCTTGTAGCTGTGAAGACTTCAGAGATATCGAGGTTGACACCCCCAGATGGACGAACAGATTGTCATACATATATATAATGTACATGTGTACATATATATAATCCTTCTGTGCGTTGAAATCTCTATGGGAATTGGAATGTATAAGTATATAAAAATGTGAATGCAATTGTCTGTTCGCTTATTAATAATGTTAATACTTGTTAATCTCAGAAAGTTATTTACCAATTGACACAATATTGCACTGGACTTGTTGAAGGTTAAGGGACTATATTTATAGGAAGTTGATGTTAACTTACAAACGTGGTGAACATGTAATGATATCGGTGGTCGTTCATCTGTAGTTGTAATATCTGCAATTATATAACATAGGTTTCTTCAACTCCGAAATTCAATTTATTCATTCACGCTGTGCATAGTACATATGTAAGTATTTAAGCACACATCTCCGTCTTATTCGTTACTTCCCATCACGTAGCACTGCTGCCATTACCATTATCACTTAGTTCAAAACAAGAACGCTATAGTCGATGTTTTCACCAAGGACTTACAGAATAAAGACTTCAATTCGAAATTCATAAAAAGTTTTACATATAGTATCGATTGGCCCAAAGACTTGGTGCCGAATAAAAACGAAAATAAACACAAGTAAGAACGCTATAGTCGATATTTCGACTATCAGATACTCGTACTCAGCATTTATTCAATATTCAACACACTCAAAAGTACGAAAAAACAATTTTTTTTGGAGGTGGGGTTCTCATGTTTTTTTTAACGATTTTGCATACAATTATCATCCGATCTCATCAAAACCCCGCAACTCGGTGCTTATACACATACAAACCGAGTTTACACTAAATGCGTTAAAATTTGTGGAACTTGGGTCTTTCTAGCTCTTACACTCTCCGAGATCTAGGTGTTATATCAGCATTTATTCAATATTCGACACACTCAAAAGTATAAAAAGAGATTTTGTTTGGGGGTGGGGTGGGGTGTTCTCACACAATAAATTTTTTACCGTTTTGCCTACAATTATTATCCGATCTCAATAAGCCCGGCAAATCGGTAGATTATATGCTTATACACATACAAACCGAGTTTCAACTAAATGTGTTAAAATTTGTGGAACTGGGGTCTCTCTAGCTCTTACAGTCTCCGAGATCTAGGTGTTCATAGGGCCGGACAGACGGTTAGACGGACATGACTAGATCGACTCGGCTGTTGATGCTGATCAAGAATATATATACTTTTTGGGGTCTTAGACACTTCTTTCTGCCTGTTACATACATTTGCACGAATACAATATACTCGTTTACTTATACTAGAGCACGAGTATAACAAGTAAGAACGCTATAGTCGATATTCCGACTATAAGATACGACTATCAGCATTTATTCAATATTCGACATACTCAAAAGTATAAAAAAATATTTATTTATTTTTTTTGGGGGTGGCGTGGGGTGTTCTCATACAATACATTTTTTACGATTTTGCCTACAATTATTATCCGATCTCAACAAAACCCGGCAAATAGGTAGATTATATGCTTATACACATACAAACCGAGTTTCAACTAAATGCGGTAAAATTTGTGGAATTTGGGTCTCGCTAGCTCTTACAGTCTCCGAGATCTAGGTGTTCATACAGACGGGCAGACGGTCAGACTGACATGGCTAGATCGACTTGGCTGTTTATACTGATCAAGAACATATATAATTTATGGGGTCGGAGATGTTTTCTTTTGTCTGTTACATACATTTACACGAATACAATAAAATCGTGTACTCTACTAGTGTACGAGTATAAAAATCGAATTCTCGATAATCCCAATTAGATAAATAATATCTTTGCTTATCTCGGTTGCAATATAACATTACTTTGGGTCAACTATTTGGCCTTCTGAGCTTTTTGAGTCAACTCCAGCAATATTTAATATATTAATAAGCAATATATTAATTTTTTCGAGAAGCTTGGAGCGCAGAGAAGAAAAGGGAAGCCCTTCCGACTATATAAAGAATGTATATTCATATTCAGCACAAATAGGGGAATCCGTCCGATCTTTTCTTTCGACCGATTCCGGCTTGCACCACTTCCAAAGATAGCATGTTCAATTCATTTACATGCCTTCACCAACTCCTCATTTGAACTATGGATTGATTCAATAAAGAAGGCCATAGACATGGGAGGATGTGGATGCCAGTGCATATTATTATTGCCATACTGTATTACGATATATATATGACAATAAGAAATAAAACAGACTTTTACCAAATTTGGCTGTACAAAGAGTTATAGTGATATACATTGACACCGACACTATTTAATGAGAATGAAACAAATAACGTCCTATACAATATTAACATAATTGAATTAATTTTCTGCAACAGACATATGTACTTATCTTTAATTATACTCATACTCTAGTAGAGTAAACGAGTATATTGCACTCATGCAAAATTTATGTATATATTCTTGATCAGCATCAACGGCCGAGTCGATTTAGCCATGTCCGTGTGACCGTCCGTATGAATACCTAAATCTTGGAGACTATAAGAGCTAGAGTCACCAAATTTGGTAAGTAGACTCCTTTTGTAGAGCAACAGAAAGTGTTTATCAAAAGTTTGCCACGCCCCTCCCGCCCACGCCATTCGATAAAAACCTTATATCTCCCAAAAATCTTAACGCATTTAGTTGAAACTCGGCTTGTATGTGTATAAGCACATAATCAACCGATTTGCCGAATTTAGTTAAGATCGCAATTGTAGACAAAATTCTAAAAAAAACGTTTTGTACACCAACCCACCCAAAAAAAAAAAAAAAAAAAAAAGTAAGAACGCTATAGTCGATATTCCGACTATGGGATACTTGTACTTATTTTATATTCGACACACTCGAAAGCATGCCACACTTGTTGATTTTTTTACTCGTACTCTAGTAGAGTAAACGAGTATATTGTATTCGTGCAAATGTATGTAACAGACAAAGAAAGCGTCTCCGACCCCATAAAGTATATATATTCTTGATCAGCATCACCAGCCGAGTCAATCTAGCCATGTCCGTCTGTCCGTCTGAACACCAAGATCTCGGAGACTGTTACACCTAGAGAGACCCAATTTGGTATGTAGACTCTCCTTGTGAAGCGTCAGAATGTGTTAATTCAAAATGTTGGGTTTTTCTTCAATTTGTGGGGATTTGAGGCGGCGGAGCAAAATTTTACAACAAACTTGATCTGACGCCCCAAAAGGGGAGTCTACATACCAAATTTGGTCTCCCTAGCTCTTATAGTCTCCGAGATCTAGGTGTTCATACGACGGACAGACGCACATGGCTAGATCGACTCGGATGTTGATACTGATCAAGAATATATGTACTTTATGGGGACGGAGACGCATCCTTTTGCCTGTTACATACATTTGCACGAATACAATACTCGTTTACTCTACTAGAGTACGCATATAAAATGAGAGACTAGTTCGCATAGAAACAGACGGACAGACACACGGACATGGCTACAGCAACAATGCTTATCATACATGCAAGGGTATTATGTGTACATTATGGGATCAGGAGCGCTTCTTTTCCATGTAATTAAGTATTTAAGTGGCTTGAATGTGTGCCGCATGACTTAAATACACATACATATGTACAAATGATTAATATATGAATTATAAGTATATCTTTCGTACTGATCGAAAAAATGTTTTTATATTAGTTGGATTTGTGTCAACAATTATTTTGTAAATTTCCTTTTGGCGTATTGCTCGTAAAACTTGACGATAGGTGTCCGGGTTAGCTTGCCTTATATACATTTCGGTTCTCAACTCAGTTGACGAGTGCATCATTAAGTCCTGCTGCTTGAAGAGCCCTGAAATAGAAATTAAGTGGGTGAAATAACTGCGAATGGAGTTAACATTAGCTGGTACACTCGCAAAAAGTTGTTTAAGGGCGATGAAAGCTATTTCCAATTTTGAATATGATAAATAGGTTATATTTTACCCAATACAAAATGCAAAAATAACAAGAAAATATGGTTAGCTCGGGCTTGCCGAAGCGTGGGGCTACTGTGGATACAAGGGATACAAGACGAATTTGGCTAAAAAACAGAAAAGTTATGCTTAGTCATTCCGGAACTATCGGTACTACGGTAGCTATTTGATATACTTCTCCGGTGTTTATCAGATCAGGCTAGCAAATGTGGGGTCTCTTCAAAGGCATACAAACCGAATTTGGTTTAATTTGGATGAAAACGGAAAGTTATACTCTTTTGTGTTCATTCCGGAACCATATTTTATATGATAGCTATAAGATATAGTGGCCCGATCTGGATAAATCTCGAACCTAACCAGCGTGCAGAAAAACCATCTGGTAAAAATGTCAGATCTGCAGCTCTTAAGACTTCTGAGATCTTGGGATTGAAACAGACAGTTGTACATACCTCAGTAAAATTGATATTTGTGAAAAAATGTTTTACGATATTTCTAAAAAAATATTGTCGGCGCATTTGTTCTTTTATACTTTAAGTCCATTTTTCATATGTTGACTTTTTATTAACTGCTAATCTATATTACCGCACTACATACTAAATTCATTATTCTTTTCACTATTAATTTCCATCGTTTTAGGCGCAGCGAGTTTCGGTCGCACCGAGATCCGTAACACAACTAACTGGTGTCCTCCCTTTTTCTCGGGCTTTTATACCGAACCACACTCGGCGACAGCTACAAAGGCTGTCGCCCCGCCAAAACGGGACTTTCCGTTAAATGAATACGAACCATACTCGGCGACAGCTGTAAACGCTGTCGCCCCGTTAAAACGGGACTTTCCGTTAAATGAGTTCGAACCGCACTCGGCGACAGCTCCAAACGCTGTCGCCCCGTTAAAACGGGACTTTCCTTAAACACATAGTAAAGCAGGCAACAAAACAGACACATAAATAGGCTGATGCAATGTCGCAATGTACCTACGATTCTGGTGAAATACCCAAATACGCACTAACACAAACTCAATACAATTCTAACATATATTCACACACGCCGCATATTCAAACTACTTATGCTTCCACATATATATGTATATATATTTATCCTTCAATCAGACTGGTCATACTTGTACACTTGCACAGATATGGACCACCGCAATGACTTCTTTTACAAAATTGTAGATTCCCCTGTTGTCTAATTTAAGAAATATCAAATCTAGACTCTTTAAGAAATTCAAAGTCTCGGGAAGGTCCTCTGACTATTTTCGTTAATTTGCTGCTCGTTCAAGGTTCACTGTCATTAATTCCGATTGCTATAAAGCATATTTGCATCGCTGTAGGGTTCAATTTTCTCAGGACCCAAAATAATATTATAATTTTGTTAATTCAAAACGTAAAACAACTGCCTTACCTTCTTCATTATTTTATATAAATACCTAAGCAAATACAGATCAAGGCATTGCCAATTTGATTGCAGAGTTCTTTCAAACAACTTATTAAGTATCGGTTCGATCAGATATGCCGTTATAGCTTACACAGAGTTCTAATAACATCCTACCTCCCCTACTTACTGAAAGCTTATTGCTTAATGAACTTAAATCTATTAAGGATAACTTTTTTCCTGGTCCTGATGGTATACCGGGGTGTATTCTCAGATTCTGCGCTGATGCGCTTTATAAGCCGATTTGGAAGCTTGTTGATCTATATTTGAATTCCTCGTCTTTCCCTTCTCTCTGGAAGGAGTCGTGCATTATTCCTCTCCATAGAAGGGGAATAAGTCGGATGCCCAAAACTACAGAGGCATATCAAATCGGTATGCTATTCCTAAGGTTTTGAAAAAATATTAACTTCACAGTTACAACTTTCTTGTGGTTCTATAATTTCATCTGCTCAGCATGGGTTTATGAAGCGTAGGTCTACCACCACTAAACTACTAGAATTTTCTTCTTTTGTAATACAAGGATTTAAGAATAAAATGCAAACTGACGTCGTCTACACTGGCTTCAGCAAAGCATTTGACTCGGTAAACCACTGTTTACTTATTCATAATTTGGATCTTTTTGGCTTCCCATCCCATCATCTTAAGTGGATCTCCGACTACCTTAATCTCAGAACCCAGAAAGTTATTTTTAATAACTCTTTCTCTAAGCCCCTTAGTGTTAAATCAGGGGTACCGCAGGGTAGCCACCTCGGTTCCCTTCTCTTTACCTTCTCTTTACCTTCTCTTCTCTTCTCTTCTCTTCTCTTCTCAACGAACTGCCTCAGGTTCTACCCCACTCTCGTGTACCTATGTACGCCGTCGATGTTAAACTTTGCTTGTCTTCAATGACTCTTCCCCCCACTTTAGGCTGCAAGATGACCTTGATTCTTTCCAATCGTGGTGTCAGGTCAACTTACTAAATCTCAACTGTTCTAAATGCAAAGTTATGTCGTTTTGGCGTAGCATACCGCTTCAGACATCGTACCTTCTTAACGATATGCCCCTCAATGGGATCGACTTGGGTGTTCTTTTAGACCCTAAATTAAAATTCGACTTACACATTTTACACGTTAATAAGGCTGTGGGTGTTCTGGTTTTATCAATCGATGGTCGAAGGAATTTGATGATTTTTATATAACTAAACTACTGTTTACTTCTCTGGTCCGACCTTTTTTAGAGTAAGCATCGTGTGTCCACAATATAGGAATCACCAGGGCCGCATTGAGTCTGTTCAAAAGCAATTTTTATTATTTATTTTTTGCTCTCCGTGGGTTGAATTGGGACCCCAATACGCCCTCCCTCCCTCCCTCTGAATACCCTCTGGCTTGGTATCGTGGGTCCACTTAGACGTGCAGCGCATTGTACTTCAACGTCCCGATATATCGAAATATGGGTTCTTCTCAAAGTAAAATTTCATGCCAATCTGCACTTACGGACTCTACCCATTACTCGACAAATAGTACAGAAAATTTGGACTCCTCATTTGAATTTTTAATGTCATTGAAAGGTGCACAAACCACCAAAACCGAAAGTGCAAAAAATCGCATGGGACCTCTGATGAAAAGTATAAGTTCGGGAATGACGAATTAAAAACTCTGATATTAAGTCATGAAAAGAAGTTTAATTTAGTCGGTTCAGACCCGGAAATATTAGAGAGATAGGCGTATATCATGGCGGTGGATCTTTTATGGTTTAGGCCGCTTTTAGTGCTAATGGAAAGTCTGCATTTTGTTTTGTACCAGGACTTATGAATGCACAAACATATGTGGAATTGCTGGAAGATGAGCTGACAGCGTTTGCAGAAGAATTTCATGTTCACATTTGGATATTTCAGCAGGATAATGATTCTATTCACGTTGCATGGCATACAATGTCGTACTTTGACTCGCACAACATTCCGATGTTGCAATAGCCGGTTTTAACTCCAGCTCTAAATCCAATTGAGCATCCTTTCTACCAAAATTTATGGAGCTGCAAGGCAGTTCGAGTCCTTGAAGCAGCTGAAAGCTGGCAAATATACAATTGTCCGCTCTACAAAACTTGGCTAATTCAATGCCTCGACGGTTACAACTACTTCTAAAAATCAAAGGAAAACGCTATTTAAAACTACAACAACACTTTTTATACTTGTACTTTAGTAGAGTAAACGAGTACATATATTGCATTTTCGCATATGTATGTATCGGGCAAAAGGAAGCGTTTCCGATCCCATAAAGTATATATATTCTTGATCAAGAACACCCAGATCTCGGAGATTATAAGAGCTACAGTTACCAAATTTGGGTCCCCTCGCGCGGCGTCAGATCAAGTTTTTTGAAAAATGTTGTCCTTATATCTCCCACATTTTTTTTTACAGATTTATACAAAAATAAGTGTTTTTATGTATGGCATGTATGTTTGACAAATTTCCTTAAGATAGGATAACAATTGTGGACAAAATCGTAAAAAATATTTTCTTTGAGAGCTCCTCACCCCCAGAAAAAAAAAATCACAAATGTTGCATACTTTTAAGGGTGTCGAATATTAAATAAATGCTGAGTACGAGTATCTTATGGTCTGAATATCGGCTATAGCGTTTTTACTTGTTTGAAATTCGAATATGTGTCGTGAATACAAATCGTGAATATATTTACCATAATCTTCTTCGTAGATTATTGCTACTTTCGTCCAGTTCAAATACATCATTAAGTCGCGATATGCTAGGGTGAGAACGTGATGTGAGGGGTATAAATTTATTGAGAACTCTTTAACGTTCATCTCTAGGTCGATGCGAACTTCGATATGTGGTATATCAAAGGCTTCGCAGATTGACTGCACATGTCCAGCCAATAGCGGATCGGTTGGTCCAAAAATCGCGTGAACTCCGACCTCAAGTTGCCGACACACCTTCTTCGTGGTGCGAAAGGAATCATCACGTGGCACATATTCAATGTCATAAACAAGTTGAGTATTTGGTAGAAGGGACTTGTCCTTGTTGATACGGTAAATGGCATACTTGAAAGCCGACTCGATGCTACTTTCGCGCTCATCTTCCGTAAATATAGCACCTGAAACATTAAAATTGGTTATATTGAGCTTGCTATTAGATGGACACACTCAGAGAAAAATCAACAAATTCGAGATTGACTCAAGAAAAATCATTCTCAAAAGTCAACCAAAGAAGAAAATGGTTTTGACTAAATCCAAATCAGTTTCGGACTGGAATCAAGTCTGATTATACTCGTACTCTAGTAGAGTAAATGAGTATAATGTATTCGTGCAAATGTATGTAACGGGCAATAGGAAGTGTTTCCCACCCCATAACGTATACATATTCTTGATCAGGAGCAACAGCCGAGCCGGCTCAAGAAATCGTTAAAAAGCATATGTATCCCACAAATTTTAACGCATTTAGTTTAAACTCGGCTATAGCGTTATCGACTATAGCGTTTTTATTACTTGTTCATACTCGTTCTCTAGTAGAGTAAACGAGTATATTGAATTCGGGCATGGACTATAGCGTTCTTATTGTTAATTCTGAAATCACGATATGTACTCTGAAATCAAGAATTTGCTTTCTTAGTGATTTAAGGTACTTACATTAATCAATTAATGCAATTACTTTTACTTCGGACAGCTGTTCCTTCTCATTTTTTACAAAGCAATGGATAGTGCTACAGTGGCTACTTCATTATTATGCGGATAGAATAAGCAATTGAAAGTGAAAGACCGTTTTGGCTTGAGCAAATCACATAGTAAAAAAAAGTATTTCAGGCATTAGAATATCAATGTAAGATTTACATTTTTATTTCTTTGCCAATACAAAACGTTTTTTTTTTGAGTGTGGAAAAGCTACCATATCAACGTAAAGCTGCATGGGCATGGGAATCATGACACACTTACCTACACGAATCACGGGTGGCAGCGCGTTCGCCATGATGATTATTGAGAAGAGCAATAATTGGATTATGTATATTTTGTACGATTTATCAAAGTGGTAAGCATCGCTGAATACTAAAATATCTGACTTGTACGCTCGCCCTTTAGGATAACGGCAGCGATAGCAGAATTCGTAATCATCATTCTCATCTATTACACATTTGCAAACGGATGGCATGTTTTGTTCTGGAATTAGGATTTTTTTCATATAGCTGTAGCAAAAGCGTGAGCGAGTGTTTTGACCCAGAATTTGTTCTGCACACTTTGAGGTCGGTGCATCACAGTCTCAACCTGGTCATTTAGGTATCGAATTGTTTCAGTTTTCTTTTACCTTTACCTTGACATCGATTGATTTTGTGGTTAAATATAGTACATAAACAGTTCCATCACATCACTTGGTTAGCTTGAAAGACATTGCGGGTTGCTTTCATTTGAATATACACCAACACCAAGTCAGATGCCCAAGCCCAATAATTTGTAGTCAAACTATAACTATGTAAAACCAAAACTGTGAATTGTGTCACAATCACGACAAGCTTGCACACTGCCCCTTCGGCACTATAATTAGTGCTTACACAGATACCGAGCTTTGAAAGTCCAAGAACGGGCATGCTCTCGCGCATGCTCACAACTCTACAGATTTGTGTGGTATCGGTATCCCAAAACGATAACGGAGAGATTCCTGGAACCTAGTAGCGTGCGTATGAGTACATCAGTGCACTTCCAAAACATACGCAAGTATTGAATCTTGCACAATTTTTTCTGTAAATAAGTAACAATCCTTTTGTCGATGCTTCGACAATAAGATAATAAACACTTAGTAGTATAACTTTTCTGTATTTCATCTAAATTAAAACAAATTCGTCTTGTATCCCTTGTATCCACTCCATTCAGATCTAGATCCGTTATATATTTACAATTCAAATGCTATATATAAGCTTCGGCAAGCTATTTTTCCTTTCTTGTTGTATTACTTACCTCGTACTGTAGTGCGGTATTGTGTTGGCTAGTGTCATTGGTCGATGAGATTATTGAGAGATTCGCCAACAATGCGAATGCAAATGGTCATACGCCAATAAATATGTATGTGTATGTGGGAATGCACAGACAGGTATTAACATATGGACATGCACGCTTAAATTTTTTGGATGGTATTGGATATGGTCATGTCATGATTTTTCGGTTCAAGTTCAAATCGGTCTAGAATAAACACTCCCGCTGGGAGGTTATGTACTACTACTAGAGAACGAATATAAAACAAGTAAGCACGCTATAAACGATATTCCGACTATAAGATATTCGTACTCAACATTTATTTAATATTCGACTTTTTTGATTTTTTAATTCGTACTCTAGTAAAGTAAGCGAGTATATTGTATTCGTCCAAATGTAAGTATTGGGCAAAGGAAGCGTTTCAGACACCATAAGGTATTCTTGATCAGGAGCAACAGCCATGCCCATCTATCCGTCCATTTGAACGCCTAGATCACGGAGACTATAAAAGCTAGAAGCACCACCTGAAGTTTCGTCAGGTTAAGTTTTTCTAATTTTTCCACGCCCCCTCCTGCCGCCGCAATGTTACATACATTTGCACGAATACAATATACTCGGTGTTGCAATACGAAAGCACTGATCATATCGTGCATCTCACCGGCAGACACCAACTGCGACGAAACCTTATCCACCCTACGGTACGCATGTCGAGCCAAATGTATATCGAATAAACCGAAAATCAATGAAGATCCAAAAGATGCGAAGCTGCAGCACTATCAGAAAGTAATCATCAAATTGAAGAGAATTCTTGACGAGGGTCACCAGAATGCAAATTCCATTCAATAAAACAGAACCGGTTCCGGACACAAACTTAGCCTCACCGACCGATGGCGTCATTATTGCAAGCAAAGTTTACTATAGAGGACTACTGTAAAAATTTCAGACGAATCGGACTCGTAGTCACTCGCCGTGCAGAAATATGAGTCGAATGAAAACATCGCCGCCCGAAGGCTTACATGGCAGACCCCGAGTAAAAGTATATTTCAGATGGGTTAAAGAACCAACGATGGCTGGGTTAAAGAACCAACGATGGTTGGGTCAAGAGTATCAAGCTAAAATGTTTAAAAATAAATCGACACTTCCTAAATTTTCGTTTTTCTTTTGTAAGCTAAGTACTTATCGGGTTTTATTTTCGTATTATTTTACCTCTCTTTCTTTTAATTGGTTGGAATCTTAGAATTTCCCATAATGGTATGTTTTAATCACAAGCTCTCTCCATCCCTGCAAAGGTACCCGAAAATATTTTAGAATGTTCTTCCTGGAATGACGATCTCAAAATCTGAAAGATTCCTGATGTCGTGGAAAACACCTCGAGACTGCCCACCGCTAATACAAAAAATTTAGATTTAATCCTCACTTTGCCTGCGCGAGAAATGTAACGAATGTGTGAGCATTTATGTGAGAATATTGTTAAAACGTTGTCTTATTTGATAGAAGCACGGCGTCGATGAATCCAATACAGAAACCTACAAGAAGAGCTAGTTTCGTATTCAGCGTATTAGAAGCTCTCAACTATTTGAAGGCGGTAAATATTTTATGCTGTAACTGTTTGCGAACTTTTCAACTGTACCTGTGCGCACATGTTACGTGTGAAGGTTCCCTGTATAACATACTCTATTTTGTAGCTTCCACAGATATTCATATCTCTGGTAGTCAACGATCTCAAGACAGCATAGCTGGATAAAAATGCAGATTTCGATGTTGAGCTTTCGAGAGGAAATACACAAAACGCTGTCGGCAAGTTGTGAAGCAGTGTTGTTCTGGGTAGGCTGTTGCTTTCCTAGATCCCAAATAAAATGATGGCACCAACTTCTTGGGACTCTTGGTCTCGTACTTCGAGATGCGAATCTACACATCAACGGTAAATTAAATGTGGCAGTAGTATAGCACTCGGAAGTTAAACAGTCACAATTTATTTTCTATCACTGTAGACAATCGCGAGAGACAAGGATCGTCGGCCGTTGCAAAAAATAAACCATCATCGAGCGATTAAAAGACGAAAATCGAAACCGATGTGGAAACGGAGTCAAATCAACTTATAAGAGGAGAATCGCGGGAGAATTTAAACGTGGCGTTGAAGTGAAAATATCTACTTTACCTACTTAAAAAGTTGAGATTAATTGCCAGCATTTCTACTATAGTCGAGCGGGTTTCTTCATTCTTGATTTTCCGCGTAAAATGATATTCACAAATGTTTATATAATACGGGCTATAGTAATATCCTAAGACTAAGTTCCCAAAATACAGACGTTCAGTCGGCATACATTAGGAAACTAGCATGGGAGTGGGTAGTGGTATCTGAAACATTATCACGCATTTCTACTTTTATGAAATTCGTAGAACTATCCTCCTCGCTGGGGCTGTTGCTGTTGGGATCAGTAATCGGAAAGGTGCTTTGGCGAGTGTTTCCTGTATTTTTCCTAAAAAAAAAATAAAGAATAATTATAATTTATATCAAATTGAGGCTACGCAGAAGCACTGTGCATTTACTTGGCCTTTGCATGTGTTAAAATATGCGATTTCAAGTTTGTGGATTGGGCGAATTTCTTGTTGCAGCCATCGAACGGGCACACAAACGGCCTGTCTCCAGTGTGAATTCTTACGTGAGTCCTACAATAGATACATCAATCAGAGACAAAGCAGTGTTTAAACATTGTTCTTATCACAACAAATGTATTCTAAATGCATTACTTTATTAAAATATGTATTAGTGAGGTATCGTACAGATTCAGATACTCTAATTCATTATAGAATGTGATTAGACTGACTGCGAAACTTACCTTAAATTAAAGTCCAAGGAGAATCGCTTGCCGCATCCTTCAAAGGTACACTGAAATGGTTTTTCTCCGGTGTGGACTAACTGATGTCTCTTCAGTTTGGAACTTTCCACAAACGCTTTCCCACACTCGGCGCATACGTGGACCCGTGGGCCGTGCGTGTGCAGATGCTTGCGCATAGCAGACGAGTCCCGAAAATATTTATGACAACCCTTATGAGGACAGGCGATCTTCTTATCGTTGGCATACGGCGACAAGGGCACTTCAATCGAATCGCTTAATACCCCACCACCGCCACTAGCAGCAACATCCTCAGCAGAGAGGGACGTAACTGTCGAAAATGGAAAGTCGAGAGATGTTAGGAATATACAATTCGCCGAGCCAAACCATTTTTGAGGCCTACCCAAATGATCATTGTAAATGGTCTGCGGAGGAGTTATGGATGCCTGTACTCTTCCCTCAACAAAGGGCGTTGTACCAGTAGCGAATGCAGCGGACTCACCATTTTCGCTTCCTGTCATCATTTCACGGCTACCCAATTGGTTGTTAACTGAGAAGTTGCTGTTGTTGCTCTTCATGATCAGCGCTTGTGCGGGCATGGAAGCGGGCATGGCGGTTCTCTTATCCTTTGATAATTGTCCCATCAATGGTAAGTTCAGTTGATACTGCTGCTGTTGCTGCAAATGCATTAAGTGTTCCTGCTGCTGTTGTTGCTGTTGATGGAAGAACTCCTGTTGCTGTAAGAGCGTATCCGCTTGTTGAAAATGTTCCTCGGCTGTTTGGTCTTGGTCCATGTCTTGATCTTGTTCGGGCGTTGGTGACATTGATATGGGCAGTTGAGTAGCTTCATCTGGATTCTGCTCCGAGCCTGAGTATTCATCGTCGGAAGTTCCAGACGCCCACATGGTGACACTGAACTCGCCTTCCATGGTTTTGATTTGAACCAATTTCTGTTCCCATCGTCTCGACTTACCATTAGTCGCTGTCATCCCGATACTTCTGCCATCGACAACATCCGAACCATTTGAACGATCTAGTCGGGTCGATCTGCTATTGTTGCTCATGTCATGGACACTTTCTAAGGCTTTTGAGCAGTTAGCTCTTCTTTTGCTGAAAATTGAAATACATATTGCATGTGAGATATCCTTGTGAAGTCGCTATGAGAAAAGAACTTACATTTTACTTGAAGCTGTCGCTGAAACTAAGCCAATACATCCGACTCCCCCACCCGGCGCTTTTATCAACGATTTTTCATCCAATATCGGTCGTACATATCCAGTGTTGTATGCGGCCTGCTCTGACGGAATGAACGAATCGAACATAATCTTCGAATTTTGCGAGTCTAGGGCCACCGCCACCTCACTGCCGGGGCCAATGGCATCTGAGATTAGGACTACAAGAACACATAGTAACTATTAGTTCCGGTGCCAAGGCCGTTTAAGGAACTAACTCACCATCGTTTATATTTTGCAAATTTATAGTCTGAAGCGCATCGGCTTTTGATATATCTTCATCATAGTGCTCGCTCTGGACTAGTATTCCATAGCGTTCGTATGCCATGCCAGCAAAGTTGGGATCCATAACTCTTAGATGCTTTGTACTTCACAGGTCATACCAAACTACATATGTCGTCTGTATACCGCTTTTGAGCAGGTACACGTGAGTGTTAGGTATATATTCTTTTCTTGTAGATTTCCTAAGCTGCAGCTGTGGCTTCGGCTTTTGTTTCTTTATTTACGAAAGTACATTTGACGCTGGTGCTCACAATTTGGAATACAAAACCAATTCCAGGGTGTTTATTGGTTGCGGCTGAATTATAAAATTTGGCAATCCCAACTTAAGGATCAGAGTCAGTGTGCAAAAAGACGAGGCCGCGGTCTGCCTGTTTGTTTTTGTTTGTTTTTAAGACAAAATCCAGCCAAAGTGACACAGCCGCACACACGCACTTATGCTTACGCTCCCGTACAGGCACGACAATGTATTAGTGAACAGTGGCAGTGGCCAAACACAAGCCCAAATGTTTGTTTTCCACTCGCGTTATTTAGTGTGACTTCAACTGCTACGGGTTTCGTTTAAGTTTAGTTAATATGTTACTATTATTTAGTACCATCCAAATCACAAATAATCTTTAGTCGCGGGAACGCGAAAACAATTAAAACGAAACTAAGCAAAGCAAAAAGGGATTTGATATATCGATATACTCAACTTTGGCATCACATATCGAGTAACACAAAAACGCTTATGCGTGAGCCCATATCGCGAATTATTTCAACTAAAAAAATGTGTATAAAAGACGTTCTCAAGCGATATATTTCGTCAACATATATCGCTGAATAGGCCTATTCTTATCATTTATTAAAATCTTAAGTACGTTATGCATATACTACTCAATTTTTTGTATATTTCACATTTATTGCATACTATTTTTGCTGCAAGCCAATCTTCGAATATCGGTAGCTCATGGGTGACCAGCTGACCAAATATCATACAGATCATATAGCTGCAATATAACCGAATGATTCACGACTACCAAGTTGTTTTTTCTAATTATTCATTTAATTTTATTCACATATTTTTTAATAATTAACAATAATAATACCAATAATATATTAATCTGTTAATAGATCTCCTGCATCTCTGCGAAACAATAACAATAACAGTAACAAGGACAAGGGATTGATGGGGTTGGGGTGGGGGGGAGGATTACTAACATCAATGGAATGCAAATATGTCCAATGTGAGGATGAAAGTTGCTAAATATAATTCATGCAACTTAAAAGCTTCTCTGACTTTTTGTTGCTTCATCTTCAGCTCCAATATATTTTCCTCCACCTCTTTCGTCGCCACTTTGCTTTGGGTTAATCGCTCATAGAGCGACGCTTCTGGCTATAATGAAAGTGCACATGAGAATTTTTGTTGATATTTTCTTTCTCTTGTTTTCCCGTGGCGAACCTCACAAAGCACATGTCTAACTTTTTGATTTTTGATAAACTCGATAGAAAAACTTACATTCGGGTAAACGAAATCCATTTTGAAAAAAAAGCAAAAACTTATTTTCGAAAAATGCCTGCCGATTTGATTGATTGGGGTTAGGATAACTAGTTATAGGATTATTTGCGCATTTATGTACAGTGCGTACCACTGTATTTAAAAGTAATCTGTGGCAAAAAAACGTAGTCGTGACAAAGATAAGATTAGGTCAGTTAGCCGTGGAAGGATCGCAGAATTGAGCGCATTCGTTTCCGCAACGTACCACAACTTTTTTGTTTTTCATAAGAACTGAACAAAATTTTGGTAGATGTCAGTTTTAGATACCTCCACCTATGCTGACCAAATTTCGGAGCGGATCATATATAGCTCCCTTATAACCGACCGATTCGGAATGAAATCTTAGTATTCAGGAATTCCTTTTTTTCGCTTTTTATCCGAATTGAACCAAATTTTTAACGTGTCACTCCTAGAAGCTGATCAAATTTCAACCGAATCTATAAGGGTATGTAAACTTCGGTTACCCGAAGTTAGCCTTCCTCTTTTGTTGCTCCTGTTAATTAGAAAATCTATGTTTATTTTTTGCTGGATAAGGACCTCCTGTGCACTAAAGGATGTAGAGGGGAGGTAAAAGGGAAGCCGGAAAACAGATGCGATGTTCTAATGTGTGTTGCTATTTTTACTTTATTGTAGTCCCAAGTACCACGGCGACAGATGCCACTTTATTACTCAGTGCCAATTCTTTCCCTGTATTTCTATCTGCACAATGTTGTAGTCATCTATGTATATACCATGAAAAATGTCATTGCTGTCCTCGGAAATTAGACGATACGGAAGGAGTTCTCCGGATCAATGTCTTTCTGCAAGTCGGCCAACGACACTTCCAAAACGCATCCCTTGAGGTAATCAGATACAATTCTCTGGCCTTGGGTCTGATTGACCAGTGTTTTTCCGGCCTGGTTTGGAACATATTCGGAGCCTTGACATCGTACCAGCCCCTGTGCGAGAGACGAGGCTAAGAGTAGTGTTGGTAAATGTATATGCTCGATATATAGGTTCATTTGAAAAAGTTTAGATAATTTTAGTTACCTGTAGTAATTTTAGTTGATATAAAAATGTGGGTGTGATGGCAATCGATGATTTAAAACTATTTCTAACGATTAAGAAAATGATCTAAGTAGAAGAGTATTCAGAAGAGAATATATATAGTATTAAGCAAATAAGAACGTCGATATTCCGACTATAAGATACTCGTACTCTTTATTTATTTTAAAATTTTACATTTGCTACATTTGCTCGAATACAATACTAGTAGAAAAAATGAGTATATTGTATTCATGCAAATGTATGTGGCAAAGGGAAGCAACCCCATAAAGTATATACATATATTCTTGATCAGCATCAACAGCCGCCGAGTGACCTAGATCTCGGAGACTGTAACAGCTAGAGAGATCGTTGTGGGGCGTCAGATCAAGTTTGTTGTAACATTTTTCCACTCCCTCTTTCGAACCCGCAAATCGATAAAAACCATATGTATATCTCCCACAAATTTTACAGCATTTAGTTGAAACTCGGTTAATATACGTATAAGCAGATAATCTACAGATTTGCCGAATTTTCTCAAGATGGGATAATAATTGTAGACAAAATCGAAAAAAAAAATTTTTGTACAAGCCGAGTTTGGTTTGATTTGGATGAAAAACAGAAAAGTAGTAGCGAAAGTGTTAATTTCGGAATAATCGGTTATATGGTAGCTACATGATATAGTTGTCCGATCTTGATCAGATCAGGCTAGTGTGCGTAGGAGTCCTCAAATGGCTACAAACCGAATTTGGTTTGATTTGGATGAAAAACAAAAAAGTTATGCTACTATGTTTTCATTCCGGAATGGTATCTATATGATATAGTTGTCCGATCTGGTTAAATTTCAGCCTTGCAGCTTTTAAGACTTCTGAGATCTTTGTGTTGAAACAGACGGACGGACGGACATGGTTGTATCGATTTCTCTTGTCATGTTATCAAGAATATATATACTTTATATTGTCGGAAACGCTTTCTCCCATGCATTGCAAACTTCCTGACAATATTAATATACCATTATGTAAATGGTATAGTAAATATTATAAGCTAAAATTAATTTTAGTTTATTTTTCGTTATATTGTTCCATAACGATATCGATATAATGATAGGCTCCACGTGACTGCGATCGATAGCTTGCTACATCGATACTCGGAGCGTGGATATCCCATTTTATATTTAATGGTTATTGAAAGTTTAGCATCGTCGAAAAAGAGCAAATACACATATACACGTCGCATATACATAAACTCTTGATCAGTATGATAGCGTGAAAATAAGATCATCATAAATCATTCATTGCCATCACCCCCATATTTTAATATAAACTTTTGTGGTGGTGCAATTTAAGCGAAATTTGTAAATTTTTAAAATTAACTAGGCTTCTTCGTGTCTCTAAAAACTATCGATATTTTTATATGAACCGACTTATCGAACATCGTCATTTACCAACACTGCTCTAATTTCAGCTCTGCCTTTTTTGACAGCTTCAGTCAACGTGACTCGACCTTTTCCGGTTTAAACGCGAATCATGGCGGTCGGCAAAAATAAAGGTCTCTCCAAAGGTGGAAAGAAAGGTGGAAAAAAGAAGGTTGTGGATCCATTCTCGCGCAAGGACTGGTACGATGTTAAGGCTCCGAATATGTTCCAAACCAGGCAGATCGGAAAAACACTGGTCAACCGCACCCAAGGCCAGAGAATTGCATCCGATTACCTCAAGGGACGCGTTTTCGAAGTGTCGTTGGCCGACTTGCAGAAAGACATTGATCCGGAGCGCTCCTTCCGCAAATTTCGTCTAATTGCCGAGGATGTGCAGGACCGCAATGTCTTGTGCAATTTCCATGGTATGGACTTAACCACAGACAAGTACAGGTTAGTGTGATTTATTATTTTTTACACCAACGCAAATTGTAGCAAGCCCTCTCACAAGTGTGTGTGTATGAATGTGTTAGTGTGAGTCAATGCATATATATGCATACATGTGTGTATGTTTATACATTCGTCAGTCGCGTGCGTGCTGCCCAGAACAACTAACTTCGCTTAACATACTTGATTCCTCTTCTCCGCAGGTCGATGGTAAAGAAATGGCAAACGCTTATTGAGGCTATTGTTGAAGCCAAGACCGTTGATGGTTACCTTCTGCGCGTATTCTGCATCGGATTCACATCCAAGGATTCGCAGTCGCAACGCAAGACTTGCTACGCCCAGCAGTCTCAAGTCCGCAAAATACGTGCTCGAATGACAGACATCATTACCAACGAAGTCAGCGGAGCTGATCTAAAGCAGTTGGTTAACAAATTGGCCCTGGACTCCATTGCTAAGGATATCGAGAAGAGCTGCCAACGCATCTATCCATTGCACGATGTGTACATTCGCAAGGTGAAGGTGCTGAAAAAGCCGCGCTTCGACATATCCAAGCTTTTGGAACTTCACGGCGACGGCGGCGGGAAAACCACTGATGCTGTTGTTTCCGCCGAGGGCGCCGTGGTGGACCGCCCCGAGGGATACGAGCCCCCCGTTCAGGAAGCCGTTTAAATTGGTCATGCATCGTAACACATAAAACATACATTGAAATTGAAAGATCATGTCTAAACAATAATACATTGCTCTACGGCTTGTGGAAACTGATTCCGTTGCTTTCTGTGTGGTCTTGGTGGTTCTTTCCGTTGCGGGGGTATTCTGATGTTTTCCTTTTCTTTCAGAAAATCTCGACTTGCATTCTGAGACGCTGTATAAGAACTCCAATATACACAATCTGATGACTTTTGATTTGCTCCTCTTGAAAACCCTGATAAGCACCACCATTTTAACTGACCTTATATTTGAATATACAGAGCAAAACCCTTGATCTCATAGAGCAATAGCAGATAGTTGTAAATAGTAATGTGTATGTGTGTTTACCATTACAAAATTTATCTTGGCCATAAGAGAGAGAAGTTAAGAGAAGTTCAATATTAATATAATGGAACTGATTATTAAGTTAAGTTAAGAGAAGTTCAATATTAATATAATGGAACTGATTATCTAGAGATCGAAATAAAACATATTTCTGACATCCTTCTAAAACAAAGGGCGAGTGGCATGGTGCCTTGCATGGGTTAATCTTCGTTTATAAATACACATTTATGATGACACACCCAGCTCTCTTCGACAGACCATGAAGAGAACTGTTCCATATCCAGCGCAAAACAATTGTGCAGCTAGAAATGCTTGTTGAGACCTTCGCTAATTAAAAGTAACTATTCTGCCTTTACAGAGAAAAAATTGGCACTACACGGAAGTAAAAAACAGCAGCGGACATAAAGAAATATATTCTTATATAGTTTTCTTATGTATGTTTTTTAAAATTGGGCTGCACTAGTATTTATTTACAAAACTAAAGATTGTTTTTGGATTTAGAGGTCTTTATTTTGCAATGTTTGTCGGTTAGCCGGCTCAAGCTCAAATAATATTGTTTTTATTACTCATTTACTCTACTAAAGTACGAGTATAACAAGTAAGCATGTTATAGACGATAGTCCGACTATAAAATACTAGTACTCAGCATTTATTTAGTATTCGACATACTCAAAAGTCTGCAATACTTTTTGACTTTTCTTTTCATCCTATCTTAAAGAAATTTGGAAGATCGGTAGGGAATGTGCTTATATGTACATATACAAACCAAGTTTTAACTAAATGTGTCGAAAATTGTAGAAGATATGAGGAATTTATCGAATTGCGGGGGCGTGGTAAAATTGAAAAACAAACGATCTGGCGAAACTAGAGGAATCTACAGAAAAAAATTTGGTGACTAGCTCTTATAGTCTCCGAGATCTAGGTGTTCATACGGACGGACACGGCTAGAGCGACTCGACACATGATGTTGATCAAGAATATATGGGGTCTTTGTCTACATATATTGCCTTGTCGTATATACAATTCAAACTTTTTTATTTTTTTGGTGTGGGGTGCTCTTATACAAAATGTTTCTTTACGATTTTGTCTACAATTATACGATCTTAATAAAATTCGGCAAATCGGTAGATTATATGCTTATGCATATACATAAACCGTTTATACGGACGAACAGACGTTATACGCGTACTCTAGTAGAGTAAATGAGTATATTGTATTCGTGCAATAATATATGTATTCTTGATAAGCAACAACAGTCGAGTCGATCTAGCCATGTCCGCCCGTCCCTCCGTATGAACACCTAGATCTCGGAGACTATAAAACTAGAGGCACCAAATTTTTAGGTAGACTCCCTTTTTGGGGCGTCAGATTAAGTTTGTTTTAAAATTTTGCCACGCTCCCTCCCGCCCACGGCAAATTGATGAAAACCTTATATCTCCCATAAATCTCAACGCATTTAGTTGGAACTCGGTTTTTATATGTATTAGCACATAATCTACCGATTAGGTTTTCATACGGACGGACAGACAGACATAGCTACATCGACTCGGCTGTTGATGCTGATCAAGAAAATATATACCTTTTGTGGGCGGAGACGCTTCCTTTTGCCTGTTATATATTTGCACCAATACAATATACTCGTGTACTCTACTAGAGTACAAGTATAAATAGGCTCGTAACTATTTGAGTAATGCCCACGCATTACTCATGTAACTAAATGAATTGGGTATACATGGGAATTGTGTATAAGCTTCGGCAAGCCGGTTCTGATCCCGGCAGTATCAAAGGTACTCTTTCCTCTCGAAGTGCAGAGAGACCAGGCGTCGATTGTTGACTAGCAGATCTAACACATTGTCATCCCTTAATTCAATGATGGGGCAGACTGTGATCTTTCATCCAAATATATATAAATACATAGCTTATAGTTTTAGTTTTTAATTGCCTACTGTACATATACAAAATAGGAATAATAAGTGAATTAAAAAAAAAACATGTTAGCATCCCTGGAAGAAGTTGCGAACGTGATCCATAAGGAATTACTCACCTTAGCTAAGCTTGAAACCCTTCAAAGCTCATGGTAATGGTTCATGCGCTGCTGAATTAACTAAGGCCTAATGGCCCCCTGCCTGGTGTTATTAATGTATTAAATGGTGACTTTATTTGTAAATTTTACAATAATGGGAATAATGATAATTCATTCAAATGATTGGGAAGACAAATATCAATATTATTTTATTATTATGGTGGCTTAGAGTTATGTTTTCGAAATGCCTTTCACGAATGCTATTTGTTCGAATGGCAAAATTATTCACTTAACTATTTCATTTCGTTTGCGATTGTTTTGATAACTTAACGGAACTACAACTATACCTATATAGGTGGCTGGACATTAGCCTTGATAAGTACACAGATCTTGGTGGGAAATTACAATACACATACATGCATATATGAGAAAATGAGAATCCATTATTATAATGTCAACAGGTATATGTGTGGTAATAGTCGTATTTTTTTTTTAATTGAAGAAGAGAAAGGTTTTACTGCATCATTTGCAGGTAGCGATTCTCCTCCAAAAGTGAGTTCAACGAGGTGGTCATATCATTGATGACCATATTAGCGCCGGGATGCGTTGAGCTACTCACGTCCTGTTCGAACCAGGCAGTATTGTTGTTGATGATAACAGCTTGGCCATTGTTGTTGTTGTTGGTCTGCATCCAACTCTGACAGCTTTGGACATATTCCAGTGTGCGCTGATAAGTATCGGATTGCATTTGCAGGGATATGGAAGTCAATGGGGTGCTATGTATCTGGTTATGGTTTTGTTGCTGGTTCTGGCCGGATATCGGTGTCAGTTGCTTTACGATTTTTGTTGGGTTGTTATTTCCATTGTATTTAGCAGTATTCACCGCAGGTGAAATTTGTGATTGGCTTATGACGCCACATTGAATCTCATTATGATCATGATCCGCATCCATTCGACAAATATTTTGATGTGGTTCCGGCTGAACGGCAGAGGATAACTCTGGCAAACTGGTCATTGATGAGTCAATAACGTGATTTTGAGTAGTCATTGCCCTCACCATTTCCTCATAGTTAAGTGGTAGCTGAGCGTTAATATGCCGATGGGCCTGATCTTGGCTGTGAACGTGGCCCTGGGCTAGCTGACGATACTGAGTGTGGCTATTGCAAAAAATGGACCGCGTCAAGGGCTCGGGCTGAGATGGTTCAAAGTTCCTCTGCGAATACGGAGTACTGCCCAGATTGGAGGCCGGCGAAGCCAAGGGCAGATATGGTAAAGGTGATGGTGATGCTTTGACACTTTGCTGAAGGCTTTGACCATCCTCATTGTCGGTGGCAGAAGTGGTGATAGCAGCGTTTATTGTTGAGTTGTCAGCCGCTGAAGCTGTAGTCGGCAAGGGCTTCGGCTTTGTCTTATCGTCACCGACGTCTGCCTCATCATCGGCATCTTCTTTGACCAAATTGAGATACTGCAGCATCTCATCGGGCAAGATGAGCTCTTCAACTTCATCCAAATTAACCTTTTCATTCGGATGATGATCTGTCGAATTGGCCACATTCGAATTAGAATTTGTATTTGAGCAATCCTGAGCTTGGTTAAAATCACGTTCAGAATCGGGCACCTGCACTGGAACAGGCACAGAACCTGAAGCAATCGGTATACATGCTCTATACCTGTTATACACAGAGTTTCGCATAAAGGCTGAAGCCGTTGTTGAAGGTGTAGCTGCAGTTGTGGCTGATCCTGGACCGGTTCCTGTTCCTGAAACAATTGGCATTCGTTCAAAACCTTGTTGCGTCACAACTGGCTCAGATTGGCGTCTACAAGGTTCATTATTCAGATGGTGAGGCTGCAGTTCATTGACAGAGTCCGTCTCCAACTCGACGGTATAATGGGGAGAGTTCGACTGCATCATGTTGGGTATTGAATAGCGTCCGCCTCCGTTTCCCATTTGGCCAATTTTGCTTATATGCTGATAGTTCCAATGGGATGCGGCCTGCAGGCGCTGCAGATGTGTGGCAATCAAGTGCGATGATGGTGGTGGGGGCTGGCTGCCATTGGTATGGCTAGGGCCAAAATACTGAGTCCCGCCACATGATGCAGATGCACAACCAGCAGTAGAGGCAGTTCCTTCGTTCAGTGAGGGGCCTGGCGCTGAGACTTGACCAGGCGAATAGGCATAGCAGCTGGCATTCACATTTGTAACATTCGACATTTGGCTAGAGCGCCGCGAACACCCAGGAGATATTGGATCGTAAAGCGAGGAAGTAGCGAAGGGGGTCGAGTTATAGGCAGAACCGGGACGCATTGTTGACATGGTTGATAGCTGCGAAGACTGGCTGCTGCGACGGCTTTGCATGCTGCAATAGTAAGTGCTGGCATTTGAGTTTTGACTGTCGCGACGTAATTGCGCGGTTTGCGCTTGCATCTGCCCAATTCCAAATCCAATGCCTGGCTGCTGTTGCTGCTGCGAACTGGTACGATTCTGAATCTGCGAATGAAGTTCGGTGAATTGCATTCCACCAGCAGGCAGTCGAGGTTGAGGTGAAGGTTGACTTGTTGTTCCTGTTCCGGTTTCCATTTTGAGCTCCGTTATGCGTTGATTCAGCTCATTGATCCCAATTACCCGGTTTCCGGTTTCCGGTATGTTGCACAATATTGAACTGCTAGAGTTGATTCCTTTGCTTTGCAAGCGACTGCGGAAACGTGGGCGAGCAGCTCCAGTGCCACCACAACCGCCAGCTCCAGTCCCAATATTAACCATGGCACGCAGGACAATGGGCAAGTCAGCCGCGTCGATGTCGTCATCATAGGGCCAACCGTCATCTAGCAAAGGCACGCTTTCGCTATTCATATCATCACGCCCAGTATATGGCATTACGCAATCGGAAGCAGCCCCGGATTCGACCCCAGACGTTTTGACATGCGCAGCACCCAGTTGAGGTGGCGAATTCGAATCCGATTCGGATTTCACACTGGAAACACTGATTGCCTTGCCTAATTGCAAGTCATCGCTGCAAGGGCTTGAGTCTATGTGCTGCTCTTGAAGGTGCTGCTGGCGGTGATGATCCCTATCCAGTTCAGAGCCCTTGTGTTTCTTATTCGCATAGAAATCAGCGCCATGAACGGTCTTCACATGTTTTCGCAGCGAGCTAGGATCGGTGTAACGTTTCGTGCACCCGGGAGCCTTGCAAATATACGGCTTCTGCAACGTCAAATATATTAGAAAAGTTTTCAAAATGTTATTGCCTGACTTAGTAAATGCATTAGTCTGTTTACGCACCTCATTACTGTGTGTTCGATTCTGGTGCTTGGCCCGATCGCTGGCGTTGCTGAAGGCCTTGCTACACCCGGGATACTCGCAGGTGTACGGCTTTTCGCCCGTATGCGAACGCAAGTGAGTTTTCAAGTTCTCCAAACGCGAGTAAGCCTTGAAGCAGCCCTCAAACTAGAAAAACGCAACATCCACAAAGATAAATATGAAAGTATGATATAAAGCTGAGAAGGAAATAGAAAGCTATATTCGGCGAACCGACGTTTACGTAGATATCTAATTGGTAAGCGTTAATCGTTAATTATCTCTAGGGAAGCTAAATAGGAAAATGTTCCCATCTGGACACTACCCTATGGTTAAAGTTTTTAACCCCGCTTGCGGACGGAAAGGGCCACAATAATAACGCAGTCCACAAGGGTATTTAGAATACGTTAAAATCACCCGTATGATCCTTACAGTGCATTTGTGGGGTTTTTCTCCAGTGTGCCGGCGCATGTGGACAACCAGCATGTATTGCGCCTTGAACGGCTTTTCACCTCGCGAGCAATTCTCCCAGCGGCAGACGAACGCCTTCTTGTTGCTCTGAATGTGGTCATTGTTAATGTGCTTTACCAGATCGTCCTGGGTCAGAAACTCTATGCCACAATTACGCCAATGGCAATTAGTTTCAATGAAATCGCCAGGCTCATCCTTGATATCCGTGGTGTCGGCCGTGGGGCAGTCATATTCGTTTACTGGCGTTGATGCTGATGAAGCTGATCCGAAGTTTGTTTGGGTGTCGCCTTGCTTGATCTGGTCCCTGTGGTTTTGCCTATTTCCGCTCCCGGTTGCGCCTCCATTACCATTACCAAGGCAGTTGAAGGTTTTTCCACGTTGTTGTCGCCGCTCCAAAACGTTCACAGAGGCGGAAGCACTGGCACTGTCGGCCTCGACTTGGGCGACGCTGTCGGAAGTGGAGGATGGTTGTTCGATGGCCTTACTGTTTGCCAGCCTGCCGTTGCCACACGTATGATCGTTATTCTTGAAAGAAAACGGAAGACTCCGAACTTTAAAGCCAACTCTTCTTCACAGGGCGCAGTGTATTTACGGAAGAACTCACCTTGTTGGAGCTTGCTCGCTTAGCTTCATCAGCAAGTGGACAGCTCGTGGGACCTTGCGGGGAGGCCGGTGACTTGGATTGCTGCGCATGGTTGTGGTTATGGCTCTGGTTTTGGCTAACCAAGGCTAGTTCACTTGGATTGATATTAACATTGACATCAGTGAGTCCCAAAGCTGCTGCACTGGCCGCCTGGCTCATAGAGAAACTTGCCGCTGCCGCCTGTTGGGGTGTCATTGGATGGAGCAGACCAGCACTTGCACGTAGTAGATGCGCCTGCAGCTGCTGTAGATGTGGAGCCATCGTTGAGTGGGGATGGGCCATAGGGCTCATAGTGCTGGCAGAAATATGACCATAGGAGCCACAGCCACTCGCCGCACTGCTCGCCCGCGAGCCGTTCATGATGGTGGCCAGTGAATTTGGTGAGAAGCGAATCATCGAGTTGATATCAAATGAATCTGAATATGGCGACGAGGATAGAGCTCGCTTGCGGCTAATACTCGCTCGGATGCTGCCACTTCCTCCAACCCCTCCACCGCCCGCACGTCTTCCATTGCTGTTCCCGTCGACGCTGAAGTGAAAGTCTGTGCTTGCCAGAGAGCCCGCTGCGGCAGCGGCGGCAGCGGCTGCCGCTGCCACTGCAGCATGATGCAGTTCACCAAGCGAGCCCATGGCGCGGCCACTAAGATATTCGCCTGAGCTCAGACCCAGCCCCGCTAGGTGGAAAGCAGCAGGTCCACAATTTGCATACGGATCTATCAAATTTGAAAAATTATAATGAGGTTAAGAACTCCATGACATTTGAATGTGATCTATTATAATCCCTATTTACTGGGCTCAAAGTTCATATATTAATGACTTTTTAATAATTTTATGGCACACTAGTGCAAAAACATTCCAACCCATTACAATATTCTATGAAAAATTGTATTTATTTTATTTTTGGGGTGGGGTGCTCTTATATAAAATGTTTTTTTTTATACCATTTGGTCTACAATTATTATCTGATCTTAACAAACCGAGTTTCAACTAAATGCGTTAAAATTTGTGTAAGATATAAGGTTTTATCGCTTTGCGGTGGCGGGAGGTGGCATGGCAAAATTTTGAAAAACACATTCTGACGGACATGGTTAGATCGACTCGGCTGTTGATGTGATCAAGAATATATATACTTTATGGGGTCGAAGACGCTTCCTTTTGCCTGTTACATACATTTGCAAGAATACAATATATACTCGTTTACTCTACTACAGTACGAGAATAAAAAAGGATTTGTGACAAAGCCATATTCCGGCAGGCGTATATTAGCTTTGACTACATACATACGTATATCTTTACAATGTGTATGGTATGGATAGTATGGTCGATTGAGATTGAGGCTGAATTCTCATAAAATTGGGAGGTGCAATTAGCAATACAACGGAAGCGAAACAAAAAGATTGAATGAACTATTTGATATTTGATTATAGCCGTACTTGTAGATCGTGGCACAAAATATGTACGACCACATTTGACATTATGTGCGAAGAAACACTTATGAATCTGACGCACAGCAAGAGATGAATGTACTTGCCTGAGGCACAAGAAGAGCTTCTCGTGTATTTGGAGAACCCATAATTATACCATTCACAAAATAGTATATTAATTTTGTGAGGAAGTTTGCAACGCATAGAAGGAAGCGTTTCCGACTAAGTAAAGTATATATTTTTGATCAGCATGACAAGGGAAATCGATATAACCAAGTCCGTCTGTCCGTCCGCCCATCTGTCTGTTTCAATACAAATATCTCAGAAGTCTTAAACGCTACTTAGGTGAAATTTCTACCAGATGCTTCTTTTGTCTGCACGCTTAAGTTCGAGTTCTATCCAGATCGGACAGCTATATCATATAGCTCCCATATAACAGATTGTTCCGGACTTTTCTGTTTTTCTGTATCCATTTGAGGGCTCCCCACGTCCACTGGCCTGATCTGATCAAGATCGTACAACAGTATCATATAGCTACCATATATTCGATTTTTCCGAAATGCACACTTAGGAGCATGACTTTTCTGTTTTTCATCCAAATTAAAACCAATTCGTCTTGTATCCCTTGTATCCACTGTAGCCCCATGCCCATCGACCAAATTTGATCTAGATCGGTTATATGTTTACAAAGTGAATGGTATATAACCTTCGGCAAGCAGAAGATAGCCTTGCTTTCTTGTTTATATCTATTCTTAATTAGAATCAACAGCTGAGTTTGTCTCTTTGCCCATTTGTACGTATGTCCGTAAGTACACATAGATTCCGGAGATTTAATACACTACAATATACACAAATATATATATATATATATGTATATATATCAATATATATATATAATATATACATAAGCATATACCATATGCTTTACTTATTACCGTGATAGGAAGCGGTTGGGCTACTCCTTTGCAGTGAATAAAACTGTTCCATGTAGCCGGGGATTCTGTAGGCGGGATGAAAGTCATGCGGCTGGGGCTGCGCCTGCCCAGTTAGGATATGTTGCGAATGCTGCTGATGGTGGTGATGGTGATGAGGACCGTGACCCGCAGTGCTCAGCAGCGCATGACTGCTGGCACTTCCGTTTGCGGTAGAGGCCTGTGTGTGGGTGAGTGTAGGTGTGAGATGTGTTGAGTCCGAGGAGACTGTAGGCGCAACTGCGCCGTCCGGAACTGGGACAGGAATCGAGCTACTAACATCTGGTGTATTGTGGCCATGATCATGATTGTGGTTGCTAGAAGGCGAGCTCGGCAATACTGTAGCTGCTGCTGCAGCCGCGGCAGCTGCTCTCCGCGAAGCCAGAAACTGCAACTCCGAGTATCTAGAAAAATGCCGATTGAATATGAAAAAATCAGTAAGTATTTGTATAGGCAAAAATCGCTCTAAAATGAAATAAATCGCCTTTCTTCTAAAATTATACAAATTTTCTATTGTTTAGACATTTCTTTCTTGAATTTAGAAAACATCGAACAAAGTTCCAGTGTATAACATATTTCCTTAAATATGAAAAAAAAAGATTTATGACTAAAATTTATGGCTATTTGTTTTAAATTCGACCAACATTTTTATACAAAACACGAACAGACGGGCATAGCTAGATCTACTCCGCTGTTGATGCTGATCCAGAATATATATACTTTATGGGGTCGGAAACGTCTGTTTGTCTGTATGAACACCCAGATCACGGAGACTATAAGGTCTAGAGCCACAAAATTTGGAATGTAGACTCCCCTAGAGTGTCATCAGATGAAGTTAGTTTTCAAATTTTTGCACGCTAGTCCTGCCCCCCCAAATCAACAAAATCTTTATATCTCCCACAATTTTTGACACATTTAGTGAAAACTCCGATTATATATATAAGCACATAATCTACCGATTTGGCAAATTTCATTACGATCGGATAATTCTTGACAAAATTGTAAAAAAAATTTTTTATGAGAGCACCCAACCCTCACAAAATATTTAAAGTGTAGCATACTTTTAAAAGTCGCGAACAATAAATAATGCTGACGATTTAACTGTGTCCGTCTGTCCGTCCGTCCGTATGAACACCTAGATCTCGGAGACTATAAGAGCTAGAGTCACCAAATTTGCTATGTAGACTGTGTACACGCGGCTTAAGTAAATGGAATTGTATTAAATTAAAAACTCAAAATATTGGCTTGGCCACAAAAAGTGGTCTGAGTACGAGTATCTTATAGCAGAATTCGACTATAGAGCTCTTACTTGTTATACTCGTACTCTATTAGAGTAAACGAGTATATTGTATTCGAGCAAATATATGTAACAGGCAGAAGGAAGCGTCTAAGACCCCATAAAGTATATATATTCTTAATCAACAGCCGAGTTGATCTAGCCATGTCCGTCTGTCCGTCCGTGAACACCTAGATCTCGGAGACTGTAAGAACTAGAGAGACCCAATTTGCCCAATTTCGCCATACCCTTTCAGAGGATATTATAATTTTGTCACGATATTTGTAAAGCACAGACCCTATAAAGTTAATATATTCTTGATCAGCATGACAAGCCGAGTCGATATACTCCATATCCTTCTGTCTGTCCGTCCGGATTTATAAAAATGCAGATCTTGGAAACTATAAATGATGGAGACTTTTTCCTCTTTAATATGCGCGATCCCCAGGCTAGAAGCCCACCTCCCGCCCAACCGGCCGACGGGCGCAGCCGCATAACGAGCGACACGAATCGCGAAGACGGAAAAAAAACGCGGACTCGCTCACTCACTTTCAATGAGAGTATAAAACAAGAAACCATAAACAATTTACATTATCTACCAGCTAGATGCGATAGTATAGATGTTTTGTTTGAGTTAAGGGGGTTATTATTAGATATAAAGTTAAATAGATTATTATAAATACAACAAAGTACACGAAAAGGTTCACGCAGGACTTTAAATTACAGTGCTGAAGAGGGATAGGAACATAATTTTTAGTAGTTCTACGAGGAATACAAAAACTGATTTGGCTAATTAAAGACGGCAACTCAATATCACCATTAATCAGTTTATGTATAAAGATACCATTAAGCATAATTCTACGATTTTGAAGAGATGGAAGGCTTATTATTGGAGAGCAAAAAATAACAATTTCTTTTGAACAGACTCAATACGGTCTTGGTGTTCCTGTATTGTGGGCACCAAACACACGATGCGTACTCTGAAATAGGTCGGACAAGAGAAGTATACAGTAGTTTAGTTATAGCAGGATCATCAAATTCCTTCGACCATTGCTTGATAAAACCCAGAACACCCGCAGCCTTATTGACGGTAATTGAAATGTGTAAGTCGAATTTTAATTTAGGGTGTAAAATGACAGCCAAGTCATCAACTGAGTCGATCCGATCAAGAGGCATATCGTTAAGAAGGTACGATGTCTGAAGCGGTATGCTCCGACAAAACACCATAACTTTGCATTTAGAACAGTTGAGATTTAGTAAGTTGACCTGACACCACAATTGGAAAGAATTAAGGTAATCTTGCAGCCTGATGTGAGAAGAAGAGTCGTTGAAGGACAAGCAAAGCTTAAGGTTGTTAACGGCGAACATAAGTACACGAGAGTGGGATAAAACCTGAGGTAGTTCGTTGATAAATAAGGTGAAGAGCAGGGGACCGAGGTGGTCCCCCACTTTTATGGAGGTGAATAATGAACGACTCCTTCCAGAGAGAAGGGAAAGACGAAGAATTTAAAGATAGATCAAAACGCTTCAAAATCGGCTTGCAAAGTGCATCAGCGCAGAATTTTGTAAAAGAAGCCAACCACACTGTCCATATCTGTACAAGTGTACAATTATGACCAGTCTGATTGAAGAATGACATTGTTAAAGCTAGCGAAAAAAGCCTTTCTAAATGAATATGTTCTAGCTGACAAATTGAATGATGCAGGTACAGCATTATTAGGAATATCCATAGTAACGTATAATGATGGGCGAAACGGGTCTTCAGGCAGCAAAAGCGGACTGACTCTAGAGGGCAATGAAATGGAAGGGTCACAAGCAAATATCAAATCGAGTTGGCGATTCAATGAGTTTGTTACAAAATTAACTTGAGATAAGGACAATTCGTGTTTGCTTTGAAGGTATCAAACTGGATGAGTCGATCAAAGACTACCACGTGACATCACAGATGTTGAAGTCACCAAAAACCAACAATTGATCAGTATCAGAAAGCATTGATGCGATCGATTGAATAGCATTAAGATGATCCAAGTAAACAGAAATATCAGAGCATGGAGGAATGTAAGAGGCAGTGATAAAGACATAAAAACATTTAAGAGACACTTTAGTACTTATAAATTCAATTACGTTAGGAAAATTAAGCAAAATTGGTTCCGACAGAAGACCAGAATCAACAGCAATCATACGCCACCACCCTGGCGGGAGGGACGATAAAATCTATAGGCAGTATAATTATTAGGAAATATTGCAGAGTCTAAGATTTCGGGCTTTAACCAAGTTTCTGTAAAAATTAAAATATGAAAATCAAAAGATAGGCTATCAGTGTAAAGTTTAGAGAGTTTAGATTTAAGGCCTCCAACATTTTGCTAGGCAAGAAAAAAAGGTGAAGTTAGTTTTTTTGGAGCTATGTTAGAGGGTACGGATTGTGCGGCAGCAGGGATTCTAATCGGTATCCGATTTCTAGTTCTAGCTTTAAATTCCTTCACGACTAGGGGCTTAGGCCAGAAACTTTTTGGGAGATTGTGTCAAAACAGTCGTCCGGAACAGCTATCTTGAAAGAAGCTATATTGCGCGTAGCATTAAAACTAAACTTTTCTACCTTAATCTTCTAACGATGTAAATTAGTTTTGGCCTGTACATAGGCGGAAGCATCTTCAGATGTACATTTTACGGCTAGTCTAGAAATGAAGACCATCTTCGGCTTTGGAATACCGATGAGAGGTCTAGGCAGGGCAGCCAAAGTGAGACTTCAAAGTTCCATTTTTATTTTGTACCAAATTTATGGATTATGTGTATAAGGCTCAGATGAGATACATCAAGTGACCAAATTTGATTCGGATCGGGCTCCTATATCATATAGCCATGAATTCATTTTTTTGAATGAATAAAACATATTTGTTTTTCATCCAAATCGAATCAAATTCGGTTTGCTTTCATTTTAGGATGTCTTACGTCTGACCAAATTGTATTCAAATCGAGCAACAATGTCATAAAACCCAAACAGAAACTAAGCACAAACCACCCAAACTGAACTAAATTTGAACTAATTTTATTCAGATCGGGAAACTATAGCATATAGCCCCCATAGAACCAATTCTTCGGAATGAACACAAATTCATTGTTTTTCATTCAAATCAAGCCAAATTTGGCTTGCATCGATTTTAGGAGGACCCAAATCTGAATTTTTCCGAAGTTGAGTAGGAACAGTTTGTTATATTTTATAGCGGCTTATTAGGTACAGGGTATTTAACTGTCGAGCAAGCAAAATGTTTTTTTTTAAGATTGAGTCTGCAATTATTATCATCACTATAAAAAACACCAACAAAAAAAAATCATATTCAACACTAAAACTCAATTTTTACAAAAAGTTATCTAGCTTGAAAATGTTGTTATTTTGCTTTTCACCATCAATTTCAAAGATTTATATGGCAAACGACGCTTAATTGATGCAGCTATGTCAGTGCATAGACTTGAAAAGTAATATAATTTTTTCTAATTTTCCTTGAATGTAAAGTAAAAAAATTGAAAAAAAATCCCTCAAGATTTTTCTATAAATTGGATACAGTCAAAACCAAAGATTTGAATATAACAGTAAATATCGAAAATAAAGATATATAATCATTGGCTTTAAGGAAGCGTAAAGATTTAGAAATCCGTTGTGGCATTCTCGAGTAATGGTCGAAACTGCAAGGTCACTTCTAAAAAAATACCAGATTTTAAAAATTCTTTAAAAAAAGTTTCACCATAGTACAATTTTTTCTCATCTGGGGCCCCATACCTATACAAAAATTTGGCTCAACCTGAGTTCGAGTCCCGAACCTAAGCTCATGGAACTTGAACCTCAAATTTTCGAACTAACCCATGGGTGAAAAATTTTGGTGGTTGAAGGTCTGATATGGATACTCTTGTAACTGGACACTTATCAAGAAAGAGTTATTGAAAAAGCCGTCGGATAAAAGAGTCGTCGGGCAATGCAACAGCATTTAAACCTGTTCAGCGACAATATAACCTCTTTGGCCAATCAATTAGCGCAAGGGAGGAGCACAACGGACGTGGACGGCCTATGGAGCGACGGAACTTCGAATTGCGTGTGTAAGAAAATAACTACATTTTGAGAATGTACAAAGTACTGAAACAAAGTGAAGGTACAATGAACAGCTCGTGACCAGTTCCCACTCTCACTCCCGATCCCGGCCCGAATCCTAAGAAACCAATGTTCATTTTGAACATTTTCGTTAAACGAACTTAATTGAGACTTCAGCCTGGTCATATATACATATATATATACACATATATATATATATATATATATATATTGTGTGTGTGTGTGTGTGTGTGTGTGTGTGTATGTGTGAGTGTGTGTGTGTTTCAGATAGAATAATAACAAAGGCCAAGCTCTTCGTGGTAGTGGTAGAGCTTTACATCTATTCTCTCCAGTCTCCCATTATTTCTCTCTGGCGCTCTTCCAATTCCAAATCGAGACGTTCGTCGATCGATGGCGATGTCTTCTTCGTCACTGACGTGCGTCACGTCATTTTATTTCACTCTCTAGCCGCTGGATATTCTTTGTTGTAAACCAGTTTTGGAAGTACTGGCACAGGCCTAAGCCTATGCGTCCATACATATATTCACGCAAAGATACACATGTACGTATGCATACACATCACCATTGCCAACATCTTAACATACACATATAAATTCAAAACACACATTTCTATCTATTTTTGTACATTGTGCACTCACACACACACACACATGCAAACATGCGCGCACACGTGCTCACAGAGAGAGAAACGTTCAAATTTAATAAAGTTATTAAGTCCGATGAGTACCTGCATAGCAAATAAACATTAATTTGACCATTGAAGCCAGACTTCACACATGAAGTATATGTCTACCTGGCCACGCCCTCGGTGGATGGATTCTTGTTTTAATATTCCCTTTTTTTCTGCAGGCCAACATTTTTTTTTAAATAAAAAATTAAATTTAAATTTAAATTTTTTTTTAAAATAA
Source organism: Hirtodrosophila duncani (assembly GCA_037043425.1). Lineage (NCBI taxonomy): Eukaryota > Metazoa > Arthropoda > Insecta > Diptera > Drosophilidae > Hirtodrosophila > Hirtodrosophila duncani. The sequence continues at coordinate 482,014 of JBAMBM010000837.1, forward strand.
TTTGGACACGGTACTTAAGAAGCATAGAACACTCCTTGTGTAAGTATAGCCGATAGAGCCATGTCCGTCTGCCCCTTTCTATTTGAACTACTTTCTCAGTTGAACATAATTTCTGTTGTAAACTGATCTTATGTAAAATCGTCAAGATCGGACCACTGTAACATGAATTCAATGAATGAAACTGTTTATCCCAATTGAACCAAATGGATACATATCAAAAGTTTTAAATGTCTCGACGTCCGTTGACCAAATATGGACCGCATCAGACACCTTAACGTATAGCTGCTATATAACCGACCCTTTAAAAAGAACAAGTAAGAACACTATAGTCGATATTTCAACTATAAGATACACTCGTACTCAGCATTTATTTAATATTCGATACACTCAAACATATGCAACATTTTTTTATTATACCGCATAAAGTACATATATAGAACGCTATAGTCTATATTCCGACAGATACTCGTATTCAGCATTTAGTCAATATTCAACACACTCAAAAGTATGGGGTGGGCTGAGGTGTTCTCATACAAAATGTTTTTCAGCATGACAAGGGGAATTGATATAACCATGTCCGTCTGTTTCAACACAAAGATCTCAGAATTCTTAAAAGCTACAAGGCTGAAATTTTTACCAGATGCTTCCTTTGTCTACAAGCTGGTCAAGTTTTAGTTTTATCCAGATCGGACAGCTATATCGTATACCTCCCATATAACCGTTTGTTCCGGAATGAACACTTAGTAGCATAACTTTTCTGTTTTTCATCCAAATCAAACCAAATTTGGTTTGTATTCATTTGAGGACTCCCCACGCCCTCTCCTGATCTGCTCAAGATGGGAGGACTATATCATACAGCTACCACATAATCAATTGTTCCGGAATGAACACACAGGAGCATAACTTTTCTGTTTCAGAAATATGTTTGAATAAGTCCCACGTCTACTGGCCTGATCTGATCAATATCGGAGAACTATATCATATAACTACCATATAACCGATTGTTCCAAAATGAACACTTAGAAGCTAACCATTTTAATAAGCCCCTGGCCTGATCTGATTAAGATCGGACAATTATATCAGATAGCTCCTATATAACCGATTGTTCCGGAATGAACACTTCATCCAAATCAAACCAAATTCGGCTTGCATGGTATATAAGCTTCGATAAGCCGAAGCTAGCTTTCCTTTCTGTTTTTTTTTTGTGGGGGGGGGGGGGTGGCGTGCTCTCATATAAAATGTTATTTCTACGTTTTTATCCGATCTTAATAAAAATTGGAAAATCGGTAGATTATGTGTTTATGGATACGCTTCCTTTTGCCTGTTGCGTACATTTTCACGAATACAATATACTCGTTTACTCTACTAGAGTACGAGAATAATCAGCGTATGTGCATTATTTGATATTACAGGCATGTGAGTGGTCCACGCACTTCTAATAACGAATTTGGAAAATGACAAGTGTCAGCTAATTTGATTTTATTGCATTGTTTTACATATTTTACGTATACACATCAAAGTAAATGTATCTTAAAATATTTCGAGCAGGCTAACTTTGGGTTACGGAAGCTTTACCTTCGAACTTCGAGAATTATTGTTCCCAGTTCTGTAAATATGTATTTAACATATGCACATATGCATATACGCTTCCTTTGTCTTCTACATACACTTGCACAAATACAATATACTCGTTTACCAATTACCGAAAGCGGCATTGGACATTCGATCAAAGATTCCTACATTGAATTAATGTTATATTATTCGCTTTCTGTTAAAATTAATAATCACATAATCATTGAGTATTTATCAAACTCTACAGAGTAAACGTGAAAATTTTTGTAACAGACAAAGGGAACCGTTTCCTACCCTACACTCAGAAAAAATACAATTATTTCGTACTTGAATCAAGAAGAAACACCCTCAAAAGACAAGCTTAACAAGCCTACGTTCCGGACTAAAATCAAGTTAGATTAATTCTGAAGCCAAGAATTTGGATTTTATATTTACAAATTCTTTAAAATGGGTAACTTCGGATACCCTTGCAGAGCTATAAAAAGGACAGAAAATTTACTAGTCAGCAGGTTAATAATTATCTAAAAATTACGAAAATAATCGTCAATTTGAAAACGAAATTGTAACCGTATTGGACCCTCCAACACTCGTCTACAACCACGCCTACTACAGCCTACACACCACTAAATTAAGAGACAGTAATGAAAGAACTGTAATAACAAAGGAACAACACAGCCATAATGCAATGTCCGTTTGTACATCTGTCCGTCCGTATGAACACCTAGATCTCGGAGACTAAAAGAGCTAGAGAGACCCAATTTGGTTTGTAGACTCCCCTTGTGGGGCGTCAGATCAATTTGTTTGTAACTTTTGCCCCGCCCCCGTAAGTCGATATAACCTTATATCTTTCACGAACGCATTTAGTTGAAACTCGGTTTGTATATGTATAACACATAATCTACCGATTTGCCGAATTTTGTTAAGATCTGATAATAATTGTAGACAACACACTCGCTTACTCTAATAGTACTAATAGTACTACTAATAGTACTACTGACCTGAAGCCTACTAAATGAAATAACAAACAATGTCCAAAAAGAATAATATCTAATAATATCAAATAAATATCTTAAGTGATAATTGTTTAGCGACCTTTCTATGTATACAATTTTTTATTTAGCAGGATTGAGGTCTGCAGTAAGTAATAAAAAAACAAATAGGAACGCTATAGTCGATATTCCGACTATAAGATACTCGTACTCAGCATTTATTCAATATTCGACACACTCAAAAGTATGAAAACAAATTTTTTTTTTGAGAGTGGGGTGTTCTTATACAAAATGTTTTTAAGATTTTGTCTACAATTATTATCTGATTTTAACAAAACTCTGCAAATCGGTAGGTTATGTGGTTATACATATACAAGCCGTGTTTCAACTAAATGCATTAAAATTTGACTCGCAAGGGGAGTCTACATACCAAATTGGGTCTCCCTAGCTCTGACAGTCTCCGAGATCTAGGTGTTCATACGGACGGACAGACGGACATGGCTAGATCGACTCGGCTGTTGATGCTGATCAAGAATATATATACTTTATTGGGTCTTATGCGCTTCGGTCTGCCTGTTACATACATTTGCACAAATACAATATACTCGTTTACTCTACTAGAGTGCGAGTATAATTTAAAAAGTGGAGCGTTTCGCAGGTCCGACACCGGCACCTCTTTCGGGATCAGGAATTCCCAATCGTCAGAAAATATCAATTTACATAATAGCAATTCGTATTTAAAACGTAGCATTCTATTTTACTCCTCAACATTTTTCTGTTTCACCTTTTATTCAATCTCGTTGTCATAGACATTTCAGAAATTTCTCATATAAAGTAACTATTGCTACTATACACATACGCATATGCGATAAAACTACGAGGGCAGTTTGAGAATTAATCAGTAATGCCCGCTTCTGGTAATTTTAATTGATTGAGATGTTGATTGTTCTTACTTTGTAGTATATATTTCGTGTATGTATCTGCGATACTACTACTTACGATAGTGTACTGACTTATTAGTATATATTAGGCGTAATGTATTTGTTATACTAATACTTACGCGAGTGGAAAATAAGTTGGTAACGCGTAAGCATCCATAATCCCGCTTGTGACTTTTCAATTTCGGTTTGAGATTTAGTTCGACTTTCAGGATGCAGATTGTGACCAAATAAATTGTCAATAAGTGGCGATAATGATAATGATAGCACTTTAAGCTTTCAGCAATGTAATGCACATGCACTGTTCACTTGCCGCCGGCTCTGGCACCGGAGCGTTCTATAGACGATCGGAATCGAATCGGATTACGATCGTGGCACTATTCACACATTACACTAAACATGTACTTGTCGATGTTGTTGTAATGCATTTTCATCGATTTGTATACATGCACAGATGCATTTGATCTTGTCATAGTTACAGGTACTAGGTATGTATTTATGTCCAAGTCATGTGCTGCAACCTGACTGCAGCTTTATAACAATTATGTATCCAATATGGTATTTGTATGTACAAAAAAACACAGTTGCATACATACATTATTCTTTATTTCTGGCTCGTGGCTGTGTAAGTCTTCCGTGATTGGTTCTGTGTCGGAACACTCGCGCGAAAGCAGACATACGTCCCGAAATAAAAATAAAATTTAGACGTTACCAAAACCAAAGGCAAAAGTTGAAGGCCACCTATGTGTGATGTACACTGACACTGTACTTTATGAATATTCATTGAGCTCTGTACATATGGATTTCTTGAGAATTGTCAATTTTCTCTTGTTTTTTTTTTTTAAATTCACAAGCGATCTGCACGTGCACGTGTGACGAAGTCAATAGTTTGAAGCAAACTGAGGTTCTTGCAATGTCTCACTTCAGCTGGAGAGCGCTCTCACGCATACATCTGCAGGTACAGATACAAGACAGCATTCACACAGATATAGATGCGACACAGATACACAGTCGCAGACAGAGCACAGTTACAAGTGTACAGCAAGCCCACAGGTCCACGATCTATCCCGGAGCTCACACGAATACACACATTTGCATGTATGCTTATAATAATGTATGTATGCATGTATTAAAACACTACATATCTGAAGCTGAAACTGGCCCGTTGGCTCTTCCTCTCAGTGTTGGGCGATTCAGCAGTTTCACGTCAGATTCACTTATGAGTTCTTGAGCGTTAAGAATTCCCACACGTATATATACTTTCGTGTTATACATTAAAAAATTACAGCACCCCTAGATATACAGTTCGAATTTTTCACAGCCGCTGCCTAGTGCACCTAAACATCGAAATTTATGCACACTTCCGCTTGGCAGCTATGCTTAGATTGTACGTTGTTTCCCAATTAGATAGTTATTAATAAGTGCTACATTTTTGTCAGGAGGCCTAGATGCTTTATTTACTTTTGAGCTGTTAATATTTTAGAATCAGTCCTATGGGAAATTTTGTTAAAGCTCACTTTAAAATTTTAGAGTAAGCAATCGGATTTCGCCCGCATCCGCAGCAGGTTTATTCGGGGCACGTACGAGTATCGCTTAAGTGTCTTCCCTACCTTTGGTTCGGCTGCCTTCGGCTCCAAAGCCGATTTTGGCTTCAACCCCAGTCAACCCAATCCGCATCCCAATCCAAGCAAAGCTACTTGTTATGCAGCAGATGGGTATTGAGGCGCACCCACATTGGATCTGTATGTGTGAGCGCTCTATATTTCTCTCTCGCTTTCGCTTCTGTCTCCGTGTGTATCTCTTCGTTTCTTCCTTGCCTTATCTTTGCCTTGCCGTGAAATTTTTGTGAAAACGTACACATATACATAGAGAAGTGCAGCTGCGCGTCTGTGTATGTACGCGTGCTTAATAAATGCAAGATACTGGGATTGATATTTTTTACGAAATTTCCCTCTGTATCTGTATTATAATAGAACATGATTTAAAGAAATTACCCATAATACATACAAACATTCAATATGTAATATTATTCTGATTATGGATTGGAGTACGATTTAATATTTGAATTTGGCTGAGTGCCACCCTCACACACATGCATATGTCGTACTGAAACTGCATAACAGTAATTAGAATTGTCGCTCTCATTCAAACTTGAACAGTCAATATTTATTGAAATCAGTTATGAGCCATACCTATGCACACATAGGACAAGATGCAATTAAATCATTTGGCCAAGACAATGTACACAACAATTTAGCAACTAGACGTCTGTATGTATGTGTGTATGTACGAGGGCAGTTCATAATATTCACCGAGAAAATATAAAAAACAGATCCTTCATCCTTCTTTATCAATCTTTGAATTCTTCGTCTTCCCCCTTCTTTCTGGGAGGGAGTCGTTTATTATTCTTCTCCATCAAAAGGTGAGCAAGACTGATGCCCAAAACTACCGAGGCATATCAAAAAAAGTGTCTGCTATTTCTAAACATCTTGAAAAAATCTTAACTTCATAGTTAAAACATTATTGTGGTTCTGTAATTTCATCTTCTCAGCATGCTTTTATAAAGCGTACCACCACTAATCTCCTAGAATTTTCTTTTTTTGTCATACAAGGATTTAAGAATAAAATGCAAATTGGCGTCATTTACACTGACTCGCAAATCACTGTTTACTTATACATAATCCTCCTTGGCTTCCCGTCCTATCTTCTTAAGTGGTTTTTCGACTACCTAAATGTCGTAACTCAGAAAGTTCTTTTTATAACGCATAGGAAAACTATATTATACAGCGCTCCCATATAAAGACATATAAATGAAAACCTTACACAATAGATGGCGCTAACAACATTTTATTTGCAAGCCAACCAACGTTATTTTGTGCTAGCCCTGTGCTCTGTTTCTTTCACTCGCAAACAGATTTCTTGGAATACGAACGTGTGGAGGTCATGAAAGCTTGTGAAAGTTTGTTTCTTTTCACCTTAATTATCAACGATTGGCCCAAAGTACTATCGCATTCTGCGTTTTTAATTCAACGATTCTTATTCCTACTTTAGTCTGCAAGATGACCTTGATGCTTTAGGTCAACTTACTTATATATGGAAACAGTTATTGGTGTTTGCTTATAAGCAAAGAGTTCTGAGTTTGACTTTTGATTTGGGCAACATACCATGTATATACCTCATCGTACCATGTATATATGATCTGTGTCTTTGCCACCGCTATCGAATTGTCAAAACATCATGAAGTACCAAACAAACATACTAAGTACACCCGAGCTCGCATATATACAATGATAAGATAGCCTCTTTGCACATTGACTCGGTTTGTATATGTATAAGTTCCGACGGAGAGGGCCAGATCGCCTCTGCTGTTGATTCTGATCAAGAATATATATACTTTATAGGGTCGAAAACGCTTTCTTTTGCCTGTTACACACATCTGCACGAATACTATTGTATTCCCATTACTCTACTCGTCCCATATCCCACAGAAAGAGGATACATCTCATTGCATACCGGCTATTCATTCTGTTTTGCTTTCCGCCCTTAATTCTGCCAAATTCTTATAGTCACTTTTGCACAACGTCCTCATCGGTGATATCGACGCTATATTTTAAGGACTTTGTTTCAATATATGTAATGACCCCGTCCCCGTGTACCAATTCTTCCCGTCCCTACTTCACTATTTGTTTTTTAATCCAATTTTCTTCCTGAGCTACACGAAAACATTTACTGTTTACTCTACAAGTACATTATATAATAATGTTATTATACTCGTACTCTAGTAGAGTAAACGAGTATATTGTAACATGCAGAAGGAAGCGTCTAAGACCCCATAAAATATATATATATTCTTGATCAGCATCAACATCCGAGTCGATCTAGCCATGTCCGTCCTAGATCTCGGGACTATAAGAGCTAGAGGCACCAAATTTGGTATGTAGACTCCCTTTTTGAGGCGTCAGATCAATCTTGTCTTAAAATTTTGCACCGCCCCTCCCAACCCCGCAAATCGATAAAAACGTTATCCACAAAAACAAATATATCTCGGAGACTATAAGAGTTAGGGTCACCAAATTTGGTATGTAAGCTCCCCTTGTAGAGCGTCAGGATGTGTTTTTCAAAATTTTGACACGTCCCCTCCCGCCCCCACAAATCGATCAAAGCTCTATATCTCCCACAAATAAAAATTCCTCATATCTTTGCACATATTAGACCGATTGCAATGAAATTTGTATTGCATACTGATGCGGACCATGGGAATGTCAAGGGCTATATATAAGTTACGAGAAATGGGCGTTGGACCGCCGCCTCATATTGGCGATACTATAAATTTGTCTTATATCGATAACTGAATATATCGATATTCCAAACCGATACACAGCTCGACATTTCATGACAATCGGTCTAATGGGTGCAGATAAGACAAATTTATAGTATCGCCTATATGAGGCGGCGGTCCAACGCCCATTTCTCGTATATATATTTTTTGGCCAAGTGATATCTCGAGTTATCGATATATTTATATCAATAATTTGAGGTTTTGATATATGTACATCAATATCTTAAGTTAACGATACATGTATATCGGTATCTTTCCATCAACATAAAAATATCGATAAAGGAGTGAGTATGGATATCTTTATATATCGATACATTTTATAGGCGTTCCACCGCCATTCACAAAAAACTCTGGAATACCATAGAAAATTCTGGTAGTTTGTAGCACAACAACAAACGTAAATCAACAGGTGGAGGCGTAGCGACACACGCTGGGTTAGCTAGTTACAAATATGTATCATGACAAATATATAATGAGATATGTGTTTGTATATCTCAAAGCAATCTGATTATTAATACATTACTTACAAAAATACATACTGTAAGAAATGGGTATGTTATAATAGGATATTTGTATCATTTCAGAAGCTCCCTCTAAATGTGTATGTGCCTGTGTCAAATGCGCCTGCGTCGGCAAAAAGAAAAGTAAGTTGAGTTACCTGCAGACGCAGGCCCAGACTTTTATTCCGACTCGGACTCTGGGACACAGACATTTGTCAATGCGAGGGTTCGGAAATGTGAAAACTGGATTGTAGTCAGAGGGCTGCGGGCTAACGAAGTGCATGAAAAGACCTTTTGGGTAACCTGTAGCGAAGCACAAAAAAGTCAGAGATAACGATTGCCCTGGGAGGGCAAGGGCACAGCGGGATTGGGATCGGGGACTATGACTGCGGATCGACCTTCCTTAAAACGCGCTTGCTGTGACGCTTCTCCGTAGTCCTCATTATGTTTGTTTGTGTGCGTCTTTTGTAATTTAACGTCTTATTCAAGTCATTCCAATTCCAAGTCTTCACTGTATGTATTCATGAAACGAAAAACACGAGATCGAAGACGGAGGCATGTCTACCAACATTGAAAACAAGCACACACAGGAACATATATATGCACAGAAACATGCATAGAAATTCAGAAAGCAAGCATGTGTGTGCATCCATGGATACACAATTAGGATGCGCTCAGCAGTAAAAGCCATTTTTGACTTGAGTTGAACTGATCGCGCAATCACATCGTCTGCTGAACTCGTCCGATGCCCTTCATCATCATATTCGTACACGTACACCAAATGTGCATTCGCCTTAGCATGGTCTTATTTTATGAGTATAAGGGAAGAGTCGGTTCTTGGAAACAGAAACAACATAAAACCAGATATCTATGTGAGTGTATATATGAATAGCATTTGTATGTCTGTATGTATGTTCTTTTTTTGCATCTGCATTCGTTTGTGCATCATCCCGATCCCGGGTGCGACAAGATGGATGAAAACGTCTGAATCTGAAACTAAAGCTGAACGACAGCGGCATCGTCATCAAGAATAGCCATTGCCATTAGCAGCAGAAAACAGACTCAGTTCAAATACTAATAGTGGCTCCGGGGCAAGGCCTCCACCAGCCCCCTATATTTCTATCACACTGGCGGTGATAGTGACGCCGGATGAATACATATTTCTTGCTTGCTCTCAGTTTTAGTGCAAATTATGTATGTTTGAAAAAATCCCCAACAATAATCATTTATATCGCCAAGACCTTAGTCGTAACTAATAATAAATTTGGTGCACTTCAGAAAATGGGCTGAGATTCGCAGTCACATAAGTCAGTCAAATTTTGTCCGGATCGGGAAAACTATATTATATAGCTGCCAGAGAACCGACCCTTTTTGGAATTAACACTTTTCATCGGAATGGAAAAAATTCGATATGGAAAACATTAATTTTTAAACCTTATACCACAAAGGTGTCACAGGTCCCTAGAGTAGATATACACATCAACTAGAAACTGAGTACAAGTTCACTATAAATTTTACTAATGGTCCCAAAATTTAAGTTTTTTGGTTGGTTTTAGCGACCTTTCTATTTATATAGCAAGCGAGGTTAAATAGGATAAAGCTCAATTTTTATGTTGAAGTCAAACGGACAACCAAACTGGAGACGCTTCTCATTATGAAATTGCAATCGACAAGAAGTAAGCGAATTAATTAAATAAGAAATAAGGCTTCAATGTACTAAGTAAATTTCTTTGGTATATTATGTGCTTGTTTTTTCTTAGTTCTTATGACAGCTCTATGATGGTCCAATCCGTCGCCTAGACGAATCGAGGATGAACAAATAGTACCGATGGCAATGTTATTTAATTTAGGAAGCAAAGCCAAGAAACGATTTAAAGGATTCCTTCGATGAGAAAATAAATAAAAATAAATTTAATTAATTATTGATATTATATCACTAGGTGTATTTAATTTATTTCTATATATCTATCTGTATTCCCATCTGAGTTAAAAGCCGTTTTCATTCGCTCTAGGCTCTCTATCACGCCCTCATTATAACAGATGAGCCAAATGACTTTATTTATCAATGCCTCGCTGCGGACCTGAATCAGTTTTAAGGGCTTAATTAGTCAGCAAATCGAAGCCAAAAAGAAGAATTTTCTTGGGTCTGGCTGTGGACAGAGAGACACCAACAAGCAGCAGCGACTCCAGTTTTAAATCCAGTTTCTTTCTTCATTATACTCGTAGTATGGGCATGGAGGCGGCAATAGCAGCATCCAACTCGAATTCTTGGGCTTATAGCTACGGCCCCGGACTCACAGCAGATCAACAATTATGTTGTATGGAAGTGGAGAATGAAAAGGAGTAGTGAGCCCAGCCCGGGCGAGCAACAACAAAATTAAGTGAATTGATGCTGTCGGCAACTAACATATATATTCATACATACTTATATTTGTATGTATATTAAGGGGGTTGCTCAACGAGTATTAAATAAAGAATATGCATATACAAACATATCTATATTACACCGTGGTAACTCAAAATTCTAGCCTAATGTCATACTAGACTTCCTAACAAACGAGTTTTGGCCACCAAAACCATTTATTCGTGAAGATCGCGAATGTAAAAGAATTAGCTCGATTGAGTTCCAAATAGAAAGTGTTTAATGGTTTGATATACAAATGTAAGTTAAGCCCTTCGTGTAAGCGTTAGCTTGGTGGGAATCCAAGTTCACATAAATGAGAGTGAGATTATATAAAACAAGTAAGAACGCCATAGTCGATATTCCGAATATTCGACACACTCAAAAATATGAAAGTATTTTTTTTTTTTGGTTGGGTGCTCTCATATAAAATGTTCGATGTTACGATTTTGTCTACAAGTATTATCCGATCTTAACGAAATTCGGCAAATCGGTAGATTATGTGCATGCGCATATATAAACCAAGTGTCAACTAATTGCGTTAAAGTTTGAGGGGTCGGGAGGGGGCGGGCAAAATTTTAAAACAAACTTGATCGTGCGCCCACGAGGGGGGTCTACTTACCAAATTTGGTAACTCCAGCTGTTACAGTCTCCGAAAACTAGGTGTTCATACGGACGGACAGACGGACGTGGCTAGATCGACTCGGCTGTTGATGCTGTCAAGAATATATATACTTTATGGGGTCGGAGACGCTTCCTATCGATGTACTTAACATACTATTATTAGTTAACATATTGCATACATATATTGAAATATATTATTATAAATAAATATATATAAATTTAAAAACGATTAACATGGACCGGTGTGGAAGTCAGCTTCGGAATATATTCTTAATCAGGTTCGGGTACCTTCTGGTCGTTCTTTACATTTGTCTACCAATTATTCTCATTCTATATTTAAATGCAGTAAATATAATAATAGGTATAATTGTATTACATGGATTGGATATGTCAAAGTCAAAACTGAGCAACTCGAGTTTGTTTATGTAAAAAAAATCGTGTTTAAAGCTCAGTAGAGTGGTCAAATTAAGACCCATTCGGGTTCGATGCAATTGCTCGCTATCGCAATTTCACGTCCTCTCCCCTTTTCAACCTCTTACTCAGCAGTCAGCAGCATCGTTCAGGGTCGAATACAGAGAGAAGAGACACAGGGGCAGCTCGCTTCGTTGTGGTTGTGCTGTCGCTGCTCTTGCTGATGAAGACATTATTATTTATAAGGCTCCAACGCTACCGAAAGACCAATACGAATACGAATAGTTCGTTGCGGTTGCGTGTCAGTGAGATGTTGTGCCTCTGCTTCTGCGTCCGCTGCACCCCTGCCTATGCCTGGAGCGAGCACAGACATACCACATACTACTTATTGAGACCGAGACCTGAAGACCGAAAACCGAGGATCGTATTATCATCGTCATCAGCTCCCCATCATTAACATTTTACACACAATCATAAAGACACACACACACACACACTATGCCCGTGCCTAACCGAGTTATGGTCACTTCTTTTAACTGCATTTGTATAATACATACATATTTGGAATTCGCGGCAAACTGGACGGATGTACAATTTAACACCGGTAGGCCTTAAAGCTTAGAAATATGTATATGAAGAAGCAGCAGCACTGGCATTACTTGAAGAAATATCATAATACCATACGATGTACACACGAAATTGTGATTCTATTTTAATATTTTCATGTGTGAAGCAGACGGCATCATATTTTGTCATGATATTTGTAACGCATAGAAGGAAGCATCTCCGACCTCATAATAATTGTTGATCAGCAGGACAAGCTGAGCCGAGCCATGTTCGTCTATCTTCCATTCCCATTATATTAATGTTGTCACGAAGTTCGCATCTGTCTGTTTCAACCTCGTGACCTCATAAGTTTGAAATGTTTATCTCCGCACGCTGTTTGTATGTTTGATTCATTTAAATCGGACAAGTATATCATATATCTCCCGACTGTTCCGGAATGAAGACTCAGTCAGAAGACTTTAGTTTTTTACTTAAATTACTGGAGGAGAATCCTCGTCCACCCAACTTCCATAGAAGGTGGTATTTATTTAAAATGTGAGTGGTATATAAGTCTCGTCAAGCCAAAGCTATTCTTGCGTCTACCATATCCATATCCATTAGCTTTGTTTTAGCTTGGCGGTTGATGTTGCTGCTGCCTGCGAATGAGGCGTTTGAATATCACGTTTCAAATGTTTCATAGGAAGGAGGCATTGTTATTTACAGCGAGCTTTAACTGTTTTGGATTTCTGGAATTTGCAACCCACAATATTACACACAGTTATATTTATTATTGTTTTGTTTAAACAACAAGCCTGAACGCTATAGTCGATATTCCGACTAAAAGATAGTCGTACTCAGCATTTATTCAAAATTCGACACACTCAAAAGTATGAAAAGCAAGTAAGAACGCTATAGTCGATATTTCGACTATAGGATACTCGTCAGTATTTATTCAATATTCGACACACTAAAAAGTATGAAAAAAGTCAAAAGTATGGGGTGGGGTGGGGTGTTCTCATACAAAATGTTTTTTTACGATTTTGTCTACAATTATTATCCGATCTTAACAAGACTCGGCAGATTATGTGCTTATACATATACAAACCGAGTTTCAACTAAATACGTTAAGATTTGTGGAACGTTTTGTGGGGGCGGGAGGGAGCGTGGCAACATTTAAAACTTGATCTGACGCCCCACAAGGGGAGTCTACATACCATATTTGGTAAATCTAGCTCTTATAGTCTCCGAGATCTAGGTGTTCATAAGGGCAAACGCGCAGGCGGACAGACGGACATGGTTAGATCGACTCGGCAGTTGATGCTGATTTTGAATACTACAGTACGAGTATATAAACAAGTACGAACGCTATATATATTCCGAAGTATATCTCTTACTCAGCATTTATAAACCGAGTTTTATATAAATCTGACAAAAATTGTGGGAGATGGTTTTTTTTTATCGATTTGAAGGTTCGGGAGGGGACGTGGCAAAATTTGAAGTCAAACTTGATCTGACGCCCCACGAGGGGAGTCTACAGTTATAGTCTCCACGAGGAAACGCTAGCTGTTATAGTCTCCGAGATCTAGGTGTTCATACGAACGGACAGAAGAATATGGCTAGGTCGACGCTTCCTTTGTACGTTATATACATTTGCACGAATACAATATACTCGTCCACTCTACTAGAGTACGAATATCATAACAAATCAAAAAATGTTGCATACTTTTGAGCTTGTCAAATATTAAATAATACTAAGTACGAGTATAATATAGTCGGAATATCGACTATAGTGTTCTTACTTGTTAGTAATAGCATATGTATGAGCATATGATACTTATACGAATCGATAGGCCATGCCTTCCAATGAAATAAAACCTTGATGAATAAATTCAGTTTTAAGAAGATTAAATTAAGGTACTATACATTGATTTTTCTTAATTTGTTAATTGGTCAACTTTCAGTTTATTCTGAAAATTCAGTTTCTCAATTCTGGTTGAAAGCGAAGCAATCTTACACACGACTAATAAAGACATTCCATCGAAAATGCGCGATGTAGTGTTCAACTATAGAGATACACGCCAAAGCCAAACCGGTCCTAATGCTCTCCGGTGTGCCTGTGTGTGCGTGCGTGCGCTAACTCGTTTTGAATTGTGCCTTTTGAAGTTTGAATTTGCCTGCTATATTCACATAACCCAACAAACAAAAACCTTATGAGAAAACCCAAGCCATCTAAATTATCAGTGCAACAAATGAGCCAGGATTCATAGTACAAAGACGTTAACTAAATTCAAATTTAATTTGTTTCCCGTTCATACTGCAGCTGCAGTTTCCGCCTCTGCCCGAAAGTATGCAACACGCATTTTACCATCTGTATACTTGGCCTACACAATTTCCATGTAAATGTAACAACTGAGCTTTCGTAACACAAACATCTAAAATACATATACATATACCATACACATATGTGTTAGCATTCATGGATTCACCATATTGGATCACTTCGCCATTTTGTTAGCTTCTGCTAAAGCTCCTCCCTTTCTACGTAACCTGAACCTGTTTTATCTTTCTTCTCTGGCGCTCGCCGAAAAGTTGTTTAGTTCGTGCGCCAGCGACCACGACAGCGCCCTTGCCCGTAACCACACACAAACAAACGTATTATATAGCACACACACATACATTGAGTAGTTAATGTACTCTAATGTATGCGTATGCATACACGATGTGCTCAACAATTAATATTCGATCGATATGATATTTGGCAGATCGGTAGGTATACAAACCGAGATCTAAATTAATAGTGTTAAAAATGATTAGTTCACGCCTTTAAATATAAAAGTACAGGATAATAATGGCAGAGTCGAAGATTGGTTCTAATAACACTCATAGTTAATGTTGTATATTGTTCACAAAATGGTATAAATATTAACTTTGGATTAACATATTTGAATTCTTATGGAAAACTTTTGGTTTTTATATATATAAAAATTTCACAATTATTAATTTTGGTAGGAAGTTTGCAACGCATGATCAGCATGACAAGGGAAATCGATGTAACCATCTCCGCCTTTTATCTTTTAATTTATTATTTTTTTTTTTATCGGGACGTTGACGTACAATGCGCTGCACGTTTAAAAGGTAGATGTTTTGTTTGTGTTAAGGGAGTTATTATTAGAAATATCGTTACGAAGGTACGATGTCTGAAGCGGTATGCTACGACAAAACACCATAACTTTGCATTTAGAACAGCTGAGATTTAGTAAGTTGACCTGACAGCATAATTGGAAAGAATCAAGGTCATCTTGCCTGATGTGAGAAGAAGAGTCGTTGAAGGACAAGCAAAGCTTAACGTCGTCGGCGAACATAAGTACACGAGAGTGGGATAAAACCGGAAGCAGTTCGTTGATAAATAAAGTGCAGAGCAGGGGACCGAGGTGGCTACCGTACGGTACCCCTGATGTAACCGTAAGGGGCTTAAAGTAAGAGTAAAAAGAACTTTCTGAGTTCTGAGATTAAGGTAGTCGGATTTCCACTTACGAAGATGGGATGGGGAGCCAAAAAGATCCAACTTATGAATAAGGAAACACTGGTTTACCGAGTCAAATGCTTTACTGAAGTCAGTGTAGATGGCGTCAGTTTACATTTTAGTCTAAATTCCTTGTATTAAAACAGAAGAAAATTTAGGTAAATTAGTGGTGGTAGACCTGCGCTTCATAAACCCAAGCTGAGCAGATGAAATTATAGAACCACAAGAGTGGTGTAATTGTGAAGTTAATATTTTTTCAAAAAGCTTAGGAATAGCAGACAGTTTTGATATACCTCTTTAGTTTTGGGTATCCGACTTATTCCCCTCTTTATGGAGAGGAATAATGAACGACTCCTTCCAGAGGGAAAGACGAACAATTTAAAGATAGTTCAAAACGCTTCAAAATCGGCTTAGAAAGCGCATCAGCAGAATCTGAGAATACACCCCGGCAATAAGCTTTTAGTGACTAGGGGAGGTGTGACATTATTAGACCTGTTTAAGCTATATGGGTATATCTGAGCAGACCGATACTTAAGAAATACTTAGGAATAAGTTGTCTCTGCAAACAAGTTGGCAGTGCCTTGATCGGTATTTGCTTTAGTATTTAAATAAAACAATGAAGAAGGTAGGACAGATGTTTTACGTTTTGAATTAACAAAATTATAAAATTGTTTTGAGTCCTGAGAAAATTGAACCCTAGAGCAATGCAAATATGCTTTATAGCACTCGGAAATAATGACAGTAAACCTTGAACGACCAGCAATATAGCGCGAGTAGTCAGAGGACCTTCTCGAGACTTTGAACTTCTTAAAGAGTCCAGATTTGATATTTTTTAAATTAGACAACTCTAGAGTAAGCCAAGGAGGCTTATTAAGCCTAACAGGACTACTGAACGGCACCAAAAATCAATTCAAGTTGGCGATTCAATGAGATTGTTACAAAATTAACTTGAGATAAGGACAATTCAAGTAGGCAGCCAACAAATTCGTGTTTGCTTTGATGGTATCAAGCCGGCTGAGTCGATCACAGACGACCACGTGACATCACAGATGTTGAAGTCACCAAAAACCAACAATTCATCAGTATCAGAAAGTATTGACGCGAACGATTGAATAGCATTAAGATGATCCAAGTAAACAGAAATATCAGAACATGGAGGAATGTAAGAGGCATTTAAGAGACACTTTAGTACTTATAAATTCAATTACGTTAGGAAAATTAAGCAAAATTGGTTCCGACAAAAGACCAGAATCAGAAGCAATCAATACGCCACCACCCTGGCGGAAGGGACGATCAAATCTATAGGCAGTATAATTATTGGGAAATAT
This sequence comes from Hirtodrosophila duncani, assembly GCA_037043425.1. NCBI lineage: Eukaryota > Metazoa > Arthropoda > Insecta > Diptera > Drosophilidae > Hirtodrosophila > Hirtodrosophila duncani. The sequence goes on from JBAMBM010000837.1 coordinate 499,185, forward strand.
TGCAGAGTCTAAGTTTTCGGGCTTTAACCATGTTACTGTAAAAATTAAAATATGCAAATCAAAAGATAGGCTATCAGTGTAAAGTTCAGAGAGTTTAGATTTAAGCTAGAAAAAAAGACCATCTTCGGCTTTTGGAATACCGATGAGAGGTCTAGGCAGGGCAGTCACAGCAGTGGGTATGCTGCTATCGGATGAAGTCAACGATACTACGTACTTTAGTAGAGCGTTTACTCTACTCTTGTCTCTTGTATTCGTGCAAATGTATGTAACAGGCACAAGAAAACGTTTCCGAACCTATAAAGTATTTATATTCTTGATCAGGAGAAACAGCCGAATCGATCTAGCCATGTCCGTCTGACCGTCCGTATTAACACCTAGATCTCTGAGACTATAAGAGCTGGAGTTATCCAATTTGGTATGTAGAACACCCCTCGTGGGGCGTCGAAAGAACCTTAGAAGCCGGAGACAACCGTAGAAATGGTAATGACCCTAGAGACATCGGTAAAAACAACCGTAGAGCTGATGATAGCCCTAGAGATATCCGTAGAGGCAACTGTAGAGCTGATGGCAAAAGTAGAGTCAATGAAGGTGAAGATGACCATAGTGATGAGGACGTTCTTAGAGAGGGAGTCATTAAATTAATAAGCGGTGGTAAAGTGCCCTGGGGAAGTGATGTCAAAGACCTAGAAAGTGAAATACATACACAACAGCGGGAGATAAAACCAGAGGAATTAAAATCGCTTAAGGATTCCTTTGTTGGAGCAACTGATTAGATTGTCACTTGAGAAACTTGAGAAGCGGGCGAAAATATCCAAGATTCACAACTTAAGAACGAGCAAATGTATGTTAGAAAACATAAGCCTCCCAGTAGCTATCAGTAGGTGATTATGTAGCTATTCACAATGTTGACACCACAGCAGGAGTACTATGTAAAGTCGGATTATGTAGTCTTCAGAACAGAAATTAAAATACAAGGCAAAGAGATCCTAATAAATCTCTCTACTTTACTACGCATATTCGAGAACCAATATAATTTCAATAAGTCTTTAATGCACTTGTCTCCTGCTAAGAGACCCAGTTTCTCATGTGACAATAAAATCAGTTGCTCTTCCATTCATTCGCTCAGTCTGTAGAATCAAGTCGACATTTTCGTGGGTAGCTGCTACAACTCCAACCGACTGCACCAAGGAATCCTTAAACGATTTTAATTCCTCTGGTTTTATCTCCCTCTGTTCTGTATATATTTCATTTTCTAGGTCATTGACATAACTTCCCCATTTAATGACTCCCTCTCTAAGAACGTCCTCATCACTATGGTCATCTTCATTGACTCCACGGTTGTCACAAGCTCTACAGTTGTCTCTACGGATGTGTCTAGGGTTATCATCATATCTACGGTTGTCTCTACGGTTATCATCATCTCTGCGGTTGTCTTTATGGATGCCTCTACCGCTATCATCAGCTCTGCGGCTGTTTTTATGGATGTCTCCAAGGTTATCAGCAGATCTTCGGTTGTCGCTAGGGATGTGTCTAGGGTTATCATCATCTCTACGATTGTCTCTACGGGTATCATCATCTCTACGGTTGTCTCTACGGTTATAATCATCTCTAGGGATGTCTCTAGGGCTATCATCAGCACTAGGGTTGTGTCTACGGATGTCTCTATGATCATCACCATCTCTACGGTTGTCCCTACAAATGTCTTCAGGGTTATCATCATTTCTACGGTTGTCTCTACGGATGTCTCTACGGTTATCGCTGTTTTTATATTCTATCAACTCTCTCTGTCTCCTCAGAGTATCGACGTGTGACATGCTATTCCTAGGTTTAAACTCAGTAGTATACGTGTAGTTCTCTAACTCAAGGGACCACCGGGCTATCCTAGGGTCGATAGCTTTTCGTCTAAGTATATGCACTAATGAATTACAATCCGTTACTATTTTAAAAGGTTTGTGCTCGAGGCACACTCTAAATCTTCACACCACATAAATAATGGCAAGAGTTTACAATTCAAAGCTATGTTAAAGGGACTCGGCTGCTGTTGTTTTACCAGAATAGGATGTATTTTACCATCACCTCGCCGCTGCATTAGTATGTCCTCATATCCATGTGAAGTACCGTTAGAATGCAACTCCGTCTCTCTCTCTGGATTAAAGATAGCTAATACCGGGGGATTTGCAAATACAGCTCTTAATGTGATCAATGCTTTCATTTCCTGTTCGTTGAGCGGGAACGGACCACCTTGTTTCTATATAGTTCAGTTTAAGGTCTGGCTAGTTGATCAGAGTACACAACGACGAAAATAGGAAAAGAATCCAAGAGCTTTAATATTTTCCGGAACATGGTATTCTTTCAGAGCTCCTAAGTGAAAATCATTTGGTGTTACACCCCTTCGGTCAACCTTGTATCCGAGAAGCTCACACTCTTTCTTGAGGAACACACATTTTTTCAAGTTTATTTCTAGTCTATATTCACAAATTCTATATAATAATTTTTCTAAGACAATGTCATCCATATAGCCTACTATATCCTTTCGCCTTATAAAATCCCTAAAAAACACACGTCGAAAATAAATCTGTGGAACACTGCACTGCCATTTTTCAGATACTCATATTGTCCATGAGGTTTTACAAACTCCAATTTGGAGGAATCCAATTTTAAGGTCAATAACTGAAAAATACTGCTTGTTCTCTAAGTCTAGGCAAGTCTGAGGGTAAAGGGAAAATGTCTTTGATAGTGCGCTTATTCAAGCCCAAAACTATTGGGTATATATAGGGTGATTCCCTTTGACGTATTATTTCATTCTGTAATAAGTCTTTAATTATATCTGCTACTTTCTCTCGCTCATAGAATGACAAACGGCGTGGCTGACAATGGAAAGTGGTTGTATCTGTCAATCTAATAGTCATGTGCTGTATAGCATTGTTTCCTATCCTGTACTGGGATTCTATAAGAGCCCGAATTTTATCTACTGCACTTTGACCAAACTCCAATCCTATATTGACTTCCGCATCAGTTTCCACACACGCACAAGAGTCAAGAAAATTGTCGAACTAACTTTTATCGTAGGTGAACACTCTGCCTTTGTCAACCAATTCAACGTCCTTTGGACCTGAATAAGTTTATCTATAAGGAATATCACTTAAGTTACTAATAGTCAACAAGTCAGCAGTGAACAAAGGTGCTATTGATGGTCTCTCTTTTACTAAATGTTGTTTCGGAAAATGTTTCTTATCTAATCGGACTTCAAGAACTTTAAGGGAATTATGTCCCAACAGAACAGGCAAGGGAATATCCTACCCTTATCTATAACGTTATCTATAAAGTATAATGCAATTTCATAGGTATTTTCTTTAAAATATATGTTGCATCTCTCTTTACCCAGCGTTGGGATACATTGACTGCCTAATCCATAGAATTTAATATGATCTGGTCCAATGGTGTTGGTATTAATGACTTGTGATTAAAGCTAACCGGACTACCTGTATCAAAAAAACTAAAAACATTAGTGCATCTCTCTCCACCAGCAAGAAATCATAGCTTTATTAACTACAGGGCTGCCAGATCCTCAGGGTCCTGCTCGACAGGCCCGCCATTGCCACTTAATGCTGCCACAGTATTGGCTTCACCTCGTTTTGGGCATTGCTGGTATATGTGATCTGCACCCCAGCAATTAAAGTAGCCTCCAGGTGGTCTCTTTGGTTGTCACACTCTCTGAGGGTATGGCGTATTCGACGACATTTATAGCAGCGTACAGATCGTGGCTGTCGCTTTGATGAGTTACTTACCCGAGTTTCAATCTGCTGATTCTGTATCCAGGCTTGGGGATGCTGCTTCTGTTTTCCTGACATTGTCGTAGGTGATGATCTTTTGCCTTAGCTCAACTGGCCGATAGCCAGGTCTGCTTGCATGGCGAGACTGCACATTGCAACAAAATAATGCAGTGCGCCCCCTTTTTAAGCGATTTTCCTTGCCTCCATCCAGCAGCTCCTCTCGCAGTTCCTTGCAGGTCAGAGGGGCCGCGTGATTCATATAAGTTTTCGCGGATCCACTCAGCAACTTCTTGGCGAACATCCAACGTTTGGCGTCACGCACATCATAGAATTTCATTTCCTCGAAATCACGCACCCAACAAGTGACTGAGTAATCATCGTCTCCAGAGAATTTTGAAACCAAATATATATCCGTTGGGTATATATCCGTCATATTTATGGACTCCTTGCGCGCCAAAAGCAGCTTCTTCTTTTGAGCCAGTTGTTGCGTTTCTGCTTCGAACTGACCTGCTGCCATATGTATCGTAGCAGCATATCTGCTAGAGCTCCAGAAGTACCGCAAACTTGCACAGAGTTGTCTGGAGTCGGCTTTGAGTCACCATTTAGTTCGCTCAGTGCATTTATCACGGCTCCAGCGACTGCTTTGAGGTTATTAGTATCGTAACTTTTCATACTGCATTGATTTCTAAATTTTCGTTAATGTTCATATATTCCTTCACCAAAATTATTTGAGAGTTCGTTGTGCTGACTCCACACCTGATTTATAAATAAGTAAGAACGCTATAGTCGATATTCCGACTATAAGTTAGTCGTACTCTTTACTTATTTTATATTCGACACACTCGAACGTATGCAAAACTTGTTTTTTGGTAATAATTTGTATATTTAATGTAAACAAGTTTGTGCGAGCTTTAGTGGCAACTTAATCTAGTTTTAAAATAAGGAAAAGATCAATTGATCACAGATGATACTTATATAGAATTTATGTTACATATATGGGCAAATGTATATTATCTACAGTATTTACAAAGGCTGTTTGGAACATTAATGAAGGAACCTGGTAGGGATATCCAATGGATGGCACCTTTTAAGTTTTCTCTTTTTTGATAGTTAGGAGTGTGGCTAGCGCGTTAGGGTGACCACCACCAAGGCGTTGCAGATAATTCGATGCATGTAGTTGCATTATATAGTCCACTTTAAGGACCTTCAAATCTCTTTCGATATCTCTATTTCGAATGTACCATGGTGCGTTGCATATTCGCCTTAGGATTTTTGACTGAGCAACTCTAATTTTATTTAAATTTGATTTTGCCACAATGCCGTAAATTTGCAGTGCATATTTCCATATGGGACTTAGAATGGATTTTTAAATGGTGACTTTGCTGTACAATGACAGCTTATTTCTCGGAGCCAGTAACAACGCCATCTTTCCGGCCTTTGCCATTACCGATTGCCGAACTATTGTTGTATGGGCTCGAAAATTTAGTTCCCTGTCCAGTACGACACCTAAATATTTGTGAGACCTCTTGTGCGTAAGGGTGGAGTCCAGCATCGTAATGCCACTGCACGACAATGTCCTTGTAGCAAAGGTGACATTTGCGCATTTGCCGCTGCACACGTATTGCTGCAAGGCTTGTCCTTAAGAAAGCTACTTACAAGCTGAAATAGCTGCGGCGTTAGGATGTTCTTCAGTTTAAAGAGGAGTGCATCATGCCACACCCTGTAAAAAGCTTGCTGAATATCCATTAACACAGCTACTGAATACATTTCTTGCTCCATTTCATCCAGGGCAAAGTTAACCACGCGATGAAGTTGTTTCGGCGTGCCGTGACCTTGCCTAAATCCAAACTGTCACTTTGGAATTCTTTAAATGACGGGTTCGAGCTGCAGAATACGGTTGAGGATCACCCTTTCCGTAATTTTTCCTACCGCTGGTCTGGTACCGCTGGTACCATGGTGATCAGTGCGGTTTTCCAGTTGGTTGGGAAGTGACCTATCCTAAGTGTGCTATTGAGCAGCAGAACTATAAACAGCAAGGCTTTTTTGGGTAGAAGTTTTAAGGTCCTGTTATCCGGAAGAACCTCACCAGGAGATTTTTGTCGCAATGATGCATTACGGCTGCAAGATGTGGTCAAAGAATGCAACAAACAACTGCTGTGTGAGAAGAAGCACCATTTCACTCAGAGCCAAAAGACAGGTATATGTGCACTTTGTAGCCCTGATCTGGCTGTACGGAGTGCAAATTTGGGGAATAGATGCAAAATCGAACTACAGGTGCATAAAGGTATTACAAAATCGTGCCATGCTTACTATTACGAACTGCCCCTATTATGTACGCGGCACCACCCTTCATCGACCTGAATCTGCTTACAGTGGGAAGCAGATTGGAAGGCACACTAGTAAATACAGACCCTGCCAGGCCTTCAGGGCTTTTGCCAAAGCAACTTTAAAGTCCTCCTCGCAATACGAGAATATTTGCAAGTCCTCATGAGTACAGCTTGAGGTTTGGTCCTATTATTAATTATTATACCTGTGTTGTTATTGTTTTTACAATTTACGGATTCCACGCTTAACCTAATAACAAAAAAAATCATCTAATAAATTCTGGATAATAATAATACAATGATAAGTGTAGCTTACTGTAACATTCATATTAATTAATTTTAAATAATTTTAAAGGCTGCGTATAAATATTAATTAATTAGCAATAACATTTCAGAATTTATTTAATATTTGACTCCATCAAAAGTATGCTACACTTTTGATTTCTTTCTTTACGTGGCGTGCTGTCACACAAAATGTTTCTTTATGATTTTGTCTACAATTATTATCCGATCTTATTGAAATTTACAAAATCGGTAGATTACTTGCTTATACATATATAAACCGAACTTCAAATAAATTTGTCAAAAATTGTGAAGACATAAGGTTTTTATTGATTTGCGGGGTCGGGAACGGGCGTGGCAAAATTGTAAAACAAACGTGATCTGACAAAACATTAGAGGAGTCTATATACCACATTTGGTGACTTTCGTTCTCATAGTCTCCGAGATCTAGGTGTTCATACGGACGGACAGACGGACACAGCTAGATCGACTCCGCTATTGATGCTGGACAAGAATATATACTTTATGAGGCCAGAAACGCTTCGTTTTGCTTGGTACATACATTTGCATGCGTACAATATACTCGTTGACTCCACTAGAGTACGAGTATAATAAATGTCTGCGTTATCCTAAGCCCACACTTTTGAAATACCTGCTTTAAAGCCAACAAATCTATCTTTCTTACTCTGAATCATTATAATATTGCATATTCCTTAAATTGTTGTCAGATTATACTTTCATACATATGAACAAAAATATTGTCAAAAGAAAATCACGCACATTTTATTTAAAAATAATGTGAAGAAAATGTTAATTATTCCTTATTACTTGAGTTGCGTTGAGTTTGGGGACAGAAACTTGTGTTAGAAGATTACAGGTGATATCACTTAGGTCTAACTAGGACACCGGTTGCTAAACCTTAGTCCTTTTTGTCCTCCTCCTTGCTAACTTCGGGGTATTCCAACTTTACACCTGCGTCACATGTAAAGATGGGACAGCAGTACGGAAATGGAGCGGTCTTGTTGGTCTTCTCAATGTCCAATCGACACTTGTCATTTGCCAACGGTAATGGACCACAGTCCTCAACCAGCTCCAGCAGCCTATCAATTCAATGGCAAAGATTTAAAAAAATGTATAACATGCAGACGGGATGCGGTATAAAGAGCTTTACTTTGATGGATTTTCCTCGTTTTTTACACAAGTTGAACGGCCACAGAAGGGGGTCAGCTCCCAAGTTTTGCCAGGCTCAACAGTAGCACACCGAGTAGATGCAAAACACATTCCCGGGAAATCTGCAAATGCATATAAAACAGTATTTTTAATCAGTGACGAATATATCGAGAAGATTTTAAGATCAAACTAGTAACAAATTAAAGGGCCATACAACAGATGATTGGTTTTCAATCGTGTAGTCTGAAATTTTTTGGTTTGCGGTTGAATCATAATCTTCTTGACCTCAATCCGGAAAAACCCCTTTAAAATAAGCACTGCAAAGCAGTTACGTATGAGTATTTGTGTACGTAACACTGCCAGTATGGACTCCGACTCCGTCATGATGCTGCTGAATGCGAACAGTCATGTGCAGATCCACGTTACCCATACCATGCTTACAATTTCATTATGGATTATGCCAAAAAAACTGGTTCACTAAACTTTTAACATTTAAGGATACGCGTCGACATGTGGGGGCAGCGCGCCTCAGTGTGTTGTCTGGAGAGGAAAAGAGAACATACGTAAAGGCGGTGGTGGTGCAGTTGCATAAGACTATCATTTGACGCAATGAGTCGCAGCACACTCTATTTGAAGTCTCACAAGTGACCTTGTGTCGAACACAGGCAGATAGCGGACAGACGCGTCTGCGCTTGCGCTTTCGAAATGCAAACGCGGCGCTCTCTCAACCGTGTAAAACTAGCTTTCGCTTTCAACTTGGCACCTAAGTCAACGATTGGAGTATCGCGTAGGTATTATGTGTACACTATTTTTGTATGTACACATGAACATAAGTAAGCAAGTAAGCATATGCATAAATCAGATAAATACTCCTAAGTAGCCAAATCCAAAATTTCAATTAAGGTTTGTATCATACAAGTACCAGTATATATATTATACTTTAGCATTAAGTAACTCTATAATTTGATTCACCAGACAATTTCATTACCTCTTAGCACATCAGCAGGAATAAGCCGTTTGTAAATTTTAATTTTATCATCGCCATTCGCATTTGCTGTATCCGATTCCAAATTGGCCGACTCGCCCGTCACAGTAGGTAGAGGCAGTATATTGACAATGGCCAAACCAGCAATTAGTACAATAAAACCATTCATTTTCCGAGAAGTTTCTATGTCAATCGACAAAAACAACAATAATTTTAATAAATTTACAACATATAAATCGACGTTAAAACCAGTAACAGAACAATAACCCTATTTCGATCGCCGACCAGAAACCAGCTTCAAGCGAAAGTAACACTGAATTGAAACTGCCGGGCTTAAAACGCCTCTACTTATAGCCAAGTCGCGGTTGCGAGCTTTTGCCTGACTACCGCACGTGCATATGTATGAGTGTATGTATACATATATATACGAAAATGAATGAATAAAATACATTCTATATGCTTTAACGTAAGTATCTAGGCTCATACGCTAACTTAATGAGTTGGAACATTTGTGGAGGTCGCTCGCAATTGAACAACTACATCATACTTACATGCATTCATAGGTACTGCTCCTCATGTAATGTTTGCTGCCAAAGAAACTAGCAAAATATAATGTGAAAGCCGACAAGGTGCCCACTTCTTGGCTTTGCTTTTTATGTGAGCATTATTGATTACTTATATAGCAAAGCTAATAAACATTTATCTAAATTTGTATTAACATGTTGTATTATATGCGTTTTCTTTTTTTTTCGTTGACGATCAAACTAAAACCAACTATCGAATGCTAGAGGAGGAACAAAGAGAATATCAGGGAACGCATAAATACATACATATATGGAGAAGAAAAGGGAAAGAGACGGCAGAGATCAGCTACTACTACTACTAATTTGGCATTAACAATCCTACTATAAGAGCACAGGAAGGATGTACTGTTCAATTACTGAGCCCATATTAGCACCTGTTGGCAAGAATTATTTGCCAGGCTTACATTATAGGTATATGAAACCTACAGCGTGGCCTTTGTTGATGCAACTTAGCATCAGGAACTGCATCGCAGTTTTCTTTGTATCCAGGTGATAGAATATATATAAATAGCTGGACACATTTTCTTCTATCAGCTCATTCTCAATTGATACTTTTTGCCTCGGATACCCGTTTGATGCGACATTTTAAATAAAATAAATTTTTCGAAAGTCTAAGCAGTCTGTGCGCCCAAAAATATCGCTGCCCATTAAAAATAGAAAACTATCGGCTAAATTATTTTCTAACTATTCACCTCCACCACCAGACAGCAGTAGCTGCCAGTGGCTCTCGTCCTCGTCTCTATTAAAATTGCCTCATTACATTTTACAATATTTTATAGCAATGCAAGTAGATTAATTAATAATAAATTCCTGGTGAATGTGAAACCGATCCTGTTTCCTGCACCGTCCCGATCCCGATCAGAAATTTTGCTTTCAATCATATCCGATCCCGCGAATTTCAAAATTTCCCCACATATTCCACCCGAAAAATAAAATATGTATCTGCTAGTTAATATGAGTTTATTTATTTATTAAGTGTTAGTAATACAAAAAAAATATCGGTTATATGGGAGCCATATTATAAAGATGTCGATCTGGAAGCAACTCGAACTTAACCAACTTGCAGTATCTGGAAAAAAGTTCAGCTCTGTAGCCTTTAAGTCATCTAAAATCCTTTTGATTCTTCTTTATTTATTTGCTCCTAGCAACTTTTAATGATTTATAAAACTGATCTTATTATTGCGTGAACTTCATTCCGCTATTCTACAGACACAAAAGTTAGCTCTTTGAAAGGAAGATTTAAAACCAATACAACATAATGCAAAGGTGGTTGGTTGGTTTACTACGGTAACAGCTTTTAAAGCTGTTTTACAAGTCCCCCTTTTTAATACCCTTGTCGAGGGTATAATAATTTTGTCACGGTGTTTGTAAAAAAGCATCTCGGACCCCATAAAGTTTATATATTGTTGATCAGAATGAAAAGCCGCGTTAATATAAGTCAGGGGCGCTTCCTTTTGCCTGTTATATACATTTGCACGAATACAATATACTCGTTTGTTCTACTAGAGTACGAGTATAACAAGAAGTTATAATTGGATATTAAACAATTGGCAGACTAGACTTCAGCGGCTGTAAAGAATTCTCAAGGGTTCGCTGTAGGGGCTATCAGTTCTTACCATAGGAAGAATGTGCTGGCATTCAGATAGGTCGAAGACTTTAGGGTGTCGATTTCCTTGTCACGAATATCCATCACTTGTTTCTTAAAGCTTGTCACCCAGCCGTACAGCTAAAAAACCTGCAGAATGTGACAGATGGTGATACCTTTGATTGCTTGCAGCCCACCTCACTTTGATTCCACTCAGCACCACATTCATAAGCTTGACACGATCATCCTTGCACTTTATTGTACTCAATTGCGCCATAAAACTATAACAACAATTTGTTGAGGTTATATGTTTGGCACAATATATGCGCCCCCCGTTGTTGTATGGTCAGCTCTGGATGCGTTTGCTGCAATTCCAATCCGCGTATAACAGCTTCCGAGGGGTTTTCTATATTTTATAAATTTATATGTCACATTTAAGTTCGTTTGAATAATACTACTTATTTTTATTATACCATTCACAAAATAGTATATTAATTTTGTCAGGAAGTTTGCAACGCATAGAAGGAAAAGTTTCCGACCATATAAAATATATATATTAATGATCAGCATGATATTGGGAATCGATATAACCATGACCGTCTGTCAGTCCGCCCGTCTGTTCACACAAAGATCTCAGCAGTGTTAAAAGCTACAGAGCTAAAATTTACGTTACAGATATCGTGACAAAATAGAGAGAATAAAAAAATAATATTTTCGAGAGTATTGATGGCACTTTTTCAAATTTTTAATAATGAATGCTTATAAATAAGAAACGATCGTAAATCTCAATTATTAAAATTAATAAGGATAATTTTAGAAATAGGCAAGCAATAAATTTCAGTTTTGGCTCAATACAACAAAACGAAAACATTAATAACATAAATAAACTCAAATTAGACTATCATATCACGTATTTTTGTTACCAAATAGGAGCATGCCTACATGTTTAGATTTATGCGAGCTCCTTTTTTCGCAGCAAAGTACGTATACATTCACTAAATTTTGCCTAATGGTACAGATTACATTGATGTTGGCCCCTTAGACCGACCGGCGACGTCCAAAGCTGCCTGCGCCCTTGTTTTCGCTGACTATAAATACAGCTTTGCTGAAGATTCGCCCACTTTCTGTTGATATAAGAGCACACAGACATTTTTTTATGCAATGTTATAAATGCTCATCATTTCAGGTATGTTTTATTTATTTAGTATCAAAGTCGGTATTGTAATTTTACCTTCCAGTAATATAATCGGCTCACTACCAAGTTCTCCAAATTAAGCTATTGGCGGAGAGCCAAAATTGAAAGCACTCTAGAAAATCAATATATTATTATTTAGTAAGTTTTAATTTTTTAAATGCATTTTACCTTATTATTTATCTTACCGTATTACGCACATTTCTTTCCTGCTTTTTATGTTCAGTGATGTGGAAAATATATGTTCAAAAATATCGAATAAAAAAACATCGAAAGCATCGAATAAAAATCGATTTTTGGAAGCATTCGAGCCACATCGATGTATCGATTTAACATCGATGTTTTCTCCAGCACTATAGTCGCGTACGCGTATATTTATTTTAAGATATACAAATGCGATGAAAATAAATATTTAAAAATACGAATGTCGTTTAAAAAAACTATCCATAAAAGAAAACTAATCGAGATCGACATAATTTCAATTGATTCATTGGTTTCGCAGTGCGTGTACATGCATACTTATGCATCTGCTTTAAGGAGTGTGTGTGCATGTATAAGTACCCATGTTGAACTGGGTTTGGGATTGTTAAATTAAAAAAGGCCACGAAACAGAAGAGTATAACTATTTCCAGAAATGGACACATTTGATGTTTCTGACCGGAGCAGGTGAGTACCGTCAATAGCAAAACTCCTTCCTACTCCCACTGTCATCCCTTTCTAAACACCCTCCATACATACACTAAATACGAGTTTGGCATTTATAAGTGCATTTAAATTATTTGAAAAAAAAAAACTGTTTTTACTGTTATTTAGTTGGTACTTTGGGTCCATGTCGCGGCAAGATGCCACAGAGGTATTAATGAACGAGCGCGAGAGGGGAGTGTTTTTGGTTCGCGATAGCAACTCGATAGCGGGAGACTATGTACTCTGTGTGAGGTATGTACATTCGACATGCATCTTAAATACACATATGATGTGTATGTATGCGCGTGTTTGCACGTGTGTTTGCTGTATGCATTTTGATTGTAACTTAATCGAATTTAGAGAAGACACCAAAGTGAGCAACTACATCATAAACAAAGTGCAGCAACAGGACCAACTACTTTACCGTATTGGAGATCAGTCATTTGAGAATCTGCCAAAGCTATTAACATTTTATACATTACACTATTTGGATACGACGCCACTTAAGCGACCGGCCCAGAAGAAATTGGAAAGAGTTATTGGGAAATTTGATTTTGTTGGCAGCGTAAGTAAGACAAAGTAAGATGTGTTATTATGCATCCGCATGTTTAATCTCGCATTCCTCTTACATACAGGACCAAGATGATTTACCATTTCACAGAGGAGAAGTTCTCACCATCGTTCGAAGAGATGAGGACCAGTGGTGGACGGCTCGAAACTCCTCAGGCCAAGTTGGACAAATTCCAGTTCCTTATGTGCAAAAGGTTAAGTTTTTGATTTGCACCCGTACTTTTGTGAATGCTAGTTATTTGTGTACCATTCACAAAAAATTGTAATGGTATATTATTTTTGTCAGAAAGCTTGCAACGCACAGAAGGATTCGTTTCCGACTATACAAAGTATATATATTCTTTATTAGCATGACAAGGGGAGTCGAAATATATACATGTCCGTCTGTCGTCTGTTTCAGCACAAAGATCTTAGAAATCTTGAAAGCTAGAGAGCTGAAAATTTCATCAGATGCTTTTTTGTCTGCACGCTGGTTAAGTTCAAGATTCATTCTGATCGGGCATTTTTTTTTATCACATTGCTCCCATATAACCGATTGTTCCAGAATTAACACTTAGTAGGATAACGTTTTTTTCCTCTAAATCAAACCAAATCGGGTTTTATTCATTAGGGGAGGCTCCACTTACGCTGACCAAATTGGAAGTAAGCCGGACAGCTATATCACATAGCTGGCATAGACGTGGGTATATATTTAGTAAACTTCGGCAACCCGAAGCTAGCCTTCCTTTCTTGTTAACCATTATATTACAGTTATATTTGTATGACTTCTAATAGTTTGACGATTCCATTGACGAAGATGGCTTTGAGAATATGCTTACTGGAGGAAGCGCGGGCGCTGCCGTATTGCGCGCCAACATGTCGTCCAGTGGCACTTCTGAACCACCTGCAGCATCAGCTTCAGAGAAGAAGATAACCGACCTGAATGTGAGTGTTGAGTTTTGTGCACGCTGCGCGTGTATATAATGAATAAGTTTAATTGTAGCGCAAACTGCCAGCATATGCCCGTGTCAAGCAGTCCAGAGTGCCTAATGCGTACGACAAGACGGCGTTGAAGCTGGAAGTCGGTGACATACTTAAGGTAACAAAAATAAACATCAATGGCCAATGGGAGGGCGAGCTGAAGGGCCGCAAAGGCCACTTCCCATTTACTCATGTCGAGTTTGTTGACGATTGTGATCTAGGCAATGGCTGTACAGACACTCGATTAAATGCTGCCACCAACAACGACTGGGTGGACAAGTAATATGTATTTATACCATAAACATATACATATATGCGATTGTAATTTTTGAATTCTAAGCTTAGAACACAACAAAACTATTGTATTGTATTCTATCGAAAAACCGATTACCTTTTAAGTGGTGCACACCAATTGTTAAAATATTAAACATATTGATAAATCCCTGACACATACGGGCGAAGCAAGTTTCGCCGCCACAAAATTGATTGGGTAACTATGACTTCAGACTTTATATTTGCATAGTCAGACAATATGCATGGTAGAAAAACGTTGACGAAGCCGAGACAGCATATAGCCACTGAGCAACGAATTCTCGTCTTAGTGATACACTTAACTCTGGCAATCGCTAAGCCCTTAACCCAGCACATAATTAATTGCCACAATTAAATACATTAAATACAAAATTATTAGAGCGAATTTCCTTTTCTCTCTTGCTTTATTCACAATCCAAAACAAGTGAAAACACTATAGTCGTTATGAAGACTATAGGATACTCGTACTCAGTATTTATTTAATACTCGACTCACACTGCAACCATTTTTTTTTTGTGGTGGGGGAGTGGTTTACGATTTTGTCTACAATTAATGAAATGCAATTTCGCAAATCGATAGATTATGAGCTTATACATATATTTAAAAGTTTTAAATAAATGTGTCGAAATTGTGGGAGACAAGGTTTTTTTTTTATCGATTTAAACAATATACTCGTTTATTCTACTAGAGTACGGTACGAGTATAAAAAGAGCTAGCTGAGCGGACGAACAGAGTCGAGTCTTTAGAATGTGTATTGCGATACAAAGAGGAACAGCTTGGCAACACTTTTCCCGCGAGGCATTCCGTTGGTGAACACGGTCATACTTAATTCCAGCTCAATATCTTGCGGTCCTTCCAGAGACCTCTTGAGCACTAGATTAACTTGGTTGTTGGTCTTCACAGTGCTGTGTGAAAAGTTAAGGACATAAAGGTAAAGACACATCCCAAATGTATACTAAAAAGAAGCTTACTTAAGGTGGCTCACCGATGCCTTCTCAATCTTGGGAGCCGCTTGAATGCGAACGATTTTCAGATCAAAGTCAATGCTATCGTACCATATCGGTCCACGCAGAGTGAATATCGTGCGGCCGTCAGGCGGGATCATCAGCTTGGATACAAATGTAATAAAATTGTACGTGTACGCTGAGGGCTTCGTGTAGCATTCATCACCCTCGCAGAAGTTGCTATTCTGACGGCATCGGCTGCAGCATGTTTTAGGACATGCGAGAGCATTTACAATGCCATATTAATAATGATCATAATGATTTCGATAAATTCTTACTTCTTCTGCTCGGGATCGTTGATATATCCGTAAGGGCAATTGATCGTTGTGCATTTATAGCTGCCTCGAATATTTGTGCAAATGTCGTTCTTGGTGTGGTAGGGAGTTGGAAGTGGCATTATATATAAGCATGTTAGGGTTGTGGATCAAAGATAAAACATCGTTAAACATATGTGCACATGCCATTGCACTTATTAAACTTACCCGTCCCGTGCACACGACGTTTCCAGTTCCTTTTTCGCACTCATCGATATCCCGGCAAGTGTTGTCTGGTGCTAGCGTGTAGCCGCGTGGACAGGAGCATTGGTACGAGCCCGCTGTGTTGATGCAGTAGCTTTATGGAGTGGAGCAGGAGTAGTTAGCAATATGGAACAGAGTTGTAAAAAGTTCAACTAATCACCCCGTGCATAGCTTGTAATCCTTGTGCACTTCACATTCGTCGATATCATTGCAGGTGCGATTGTCGTGGCTCAGCTCGTAACCGATGTCGCAGGTGCATCGATAGCCTCCCCAGAAGTTGACGCATTTCTGCTGACACAGACCCGGTATAACCTGACACTCATCCACATCGAAGCACTGAGCATCCGCTTGCCATAGGGCGCCATCACCATCATGGTCATCGCTCATCGACTTTTTTTGAAAACCCGATTTACACTCGCAGTAGTATGACCCAATTGTATTGAAGCATTGCGCATTCGACGGACAAACTGCCAAACCGCCGCGGCCGCGACCCTGCCCCTGAGCACACTCATCAATGTCTACACAGCTGTTTATACCACTGGGTAAACGTGTCAGTTGGTGTCCAGTTGGACAAGCACAGATGTAGCCACCATTGCGATTTCGGCAGACTTGCTTATCGCCACAATTGTGATCGCCCGTCTCGCACTCATCAATATCTGAAAAATAAACAAGTAAGAACGCTATATTCGATACACTCGGAAGCATGCAAAACTTATTAATTTTTATACTCGTCCTCTAGTAGAGACCAAATTTGGTATGTAGACTCCCCTTGTGGGGCGTCAGATCAAGTTTGTTTTTAAATTTTGCCACGCACCCTCCCGCCCTGCAAACCGCATAACTTTATATCTTTCACAAATTTTAAAGCATTTAGTTGAAACTCGGTTTGTATATGTATAAGCACATAATCTTCAGATTTGCCGTTTTGTTAAGATCGGATAATAATTGTAGGCAAAATTACAAAAAAAAAAATTCATATTTTTAAGTGTGTCGAATATTGAATAAATGCTGAGTACGGGTATCTTATAGTCGGAATATCGACTATAGCGTTCTTACTTGTTTTTTTTGTTTGGGGGTGGGGTGCTCTCATACAGAATGTTTTTTAAAGGTTTTTTCCATAATTATTGATGAATGAATTATTATTTAATGAAATTTGGAAAATCGGTAGAGTGTGCATATATAAACCGAGTTTCTACTAAATGCTGTAGAATTTGTGGGAGATAAAAGGTTTTTATCGGTTTGTTAGGGCGGGAGCTGGGAAAACAAACTTGATCTGACGCCCCACGAGGAAAGTATACATACCAAATTTGGTGACTCTAGCTCTTATAGTCTCCAAGATCTACATTTTCATACTTACGGACAGACGGACATGGCTAGATCGACTCGGCTGTTAATGCTGATCCGGAATATATATACTTTAGGGGTCTTAGACACTTCCTTTTGCTTGCTACATACATTTGCACGAATACAATAAACTCGCTTCCTCTACTAGAGTACGAGTATAAAAATTCAGTTTCAACTATACACAACATGACTATACACAATTATTGAATAATAATAAAATAAGAATAGTTCGTTAAATCATAAATAATATTGTGGGGTGTTACACAAAACTCTAGAGATTTGAAGAAATTAATGTGTATTAATTTATATGTTAATTTATATAACTTAGTAAGAAAATAGGGAACACTCAACGAGTACTAGATTGATTTTCTTTTCAGGTGTTTTGAGAGTTCAACAAAAGCACTTTCTGATTGCTGAGAGAATTCAAGCCAACGACAATTCAACATCTGCTACACGTAAAATTAAGTATTTTAATTATTGTTGTATCTTTTTATAATAATGTCCAAATCGCAAATGAAAATGTCAAAATCTCTGGAGTTTCCGTGACAACCTCCATTATTTCCTTATATAATCTCTGCGTGAGTCGTAGATTCTAGACTTTGAGTTAACTCAATATTTTAAACGCTTATTCTTTAAACTCAAACATAAGCTATGCCATTCTTTTAGTAAGTGAGCGATACATATTAAGTAGGATACGTATGAATAAACCTAAATGGTGAGTTCGCCCATCTCTAGTTCGAAGAGTAGCTGTAATTTTACGCAGAACTTCAGGGTCTTAAATTGGAGAGCAACTTCAATTTTAATTTGATTCGTGGCTACTGTCGATTTCGTTTATTAAGGATGTTTTTCTTGCATTCTCCTGCTAGATGTTGCTGCCCAAGGGCAGAGTAACAAAGCCATCTGTGTACTTCCCCATCCCACATTCATCCCTCCATCTGCATAGTATGTGTGTATGTCTTACCAATGCATGATGTTCCCTCTGGTGTGGAGTGGTAACCCGCTGCGCATTCAAGCAAACGCTCGCAGCGGAACCCACCGTTGTTATTGAGACAGCGTTCGTGAGAGCCGCACGGATTGTCTTCTATGCACTCGTTGATGTCTGCGAAAGTAACACGTTTAGATAGGTACATACTAAAAATTTTCAGAAGAGTTCTCTATTTGGTACTCTTCCGGACACTTGACGAATTTACTTTCCTGTCACAATGGATCGGCCAGACGTTTTCTGACCCAATGTGCTTTATCATTATAAACTAAACTAGTAAAAAAAACTGGCTTCGGCATTGCCGAAGCTTATTACCATTCACATTGAAAAGCGAAGGTCCATCCATCCCTTATATAAGCGAATCCTCTGCATTAATTTCTTGCATGAAGATCGTGTTACTCTAGACATCGCACGCAATTGATTCATATGGCTCTTCCCTTACAATTTCAGAATGAATAAAACGAAAAAGTCATGGCATGTTGTTTCCCATCCGATCCGGATGATTCTCAAACTCAACCAGCGTGCAAATATAAGAATCACTTGCCAAAAATTTCAGCTCTGTATCTCTTACGGCTTTTGAGATCTCGGGGCTTAAACAAATGGGACATGGTTATACAAAATCCCCTCGGCATGCGAATCAAGAGTATACTAGTATGTACTCTATGGGGTCGGATATGCTTCTTTCTATGAGTTAAAAATATCGTGACAAAATTATAATACCCTCTGCAAAGGTATAAAAATACTAAGCTAGAACGAAATTCCTGAAAGTTCCTGAAATATAAAATTGTAAAATTTATACGTAAAAAATGACTAAATGTATTTATGTTTCTGTCACACAACCCAATAATAAGAAGTTTTAGAAAGATCGGGAACTACTTGGTTTTCCTTCGTTGGTTTTACCATTACTCTAGCTAGCTAGCTTCTTAACTAAGCTTCATTCTAATACGACAACAAGTAAGAGCGCTATTGTCGATATTCTATCGGGACGTTGACGTACAATGCGCTGTACGTTCACGTGGATCCACGATACCATGCCACGGGCTTCTTACGCGCGAAGCTCAGGCTAGAAGCTCCCACCTCCCGCCCAACCAGCCGAGGGGCGCAGCCGCATAACAAGCGACACGAATCGCAAAAAGTAAAAATTGGTTTTGAACAGACTCAATGCGGTCGTGGTGATTCCTGTATTGTGGACACCATACACACAACTATAAGATACTCGTACGCAGCATTAATTCAATATCTGTTATTTCTCGTTACGTTATAGTAATTTAGTTTTTTCTTGGGAAGGTAAGTAGGGGCGAATGTAAATTACCGACACACGCGCCAAGATGATTCCGGTTGAAGCCAGTTTTGCACGGTAAACGGGATAGAGATGTCCTGCTCGTATAACTTTGAGTGGCATCGTAGTCCAAGCGATTGTAAGATTGTTTCGACACATACGGGTAACGTGTATTTGCAATCTTATTGCTATCTTGTGGCACCAGCGCTGGTGCTATTGTTGTCGTCGTTGTTGTGGTTGTTGTCTTCCTGTGACACCGAAACGATCCCTTAGTGTTATAGCAATCATAGTCCGTCGGACAGTTGTGGGTGTTGAGCGCACATTCATCATCATCTTTGTTGTGGATGTGAAAAGTATAGATAAAGTTGTATATCGTAAGTACTCACATTTTTGTATCTTACCGTCGCAATTGCCACTTTCGGCGTTAAGCGTGTAGCCCGTTCCGCAGCTCTGGAGGCGCTATGGGGTGGATGGATGAATTTCAATATATATATATATATATATATATATGTAACATAACATATATAACATTAACAAAACACATTTGCCGACTTTTCGGATTCGTTGAATTGTACTGAATTAGTTAATGTTACGGCCTAAGGCCAATACTTTCAAATAAATAATAATAATAAAAATATAATGTACCGTGCAGACATATGAACCAATGGTATTATCACATCTTTGGGTTGGCAGGCAATTGTGATTGTTTATGGAGCACTCATTAATATCTACACAAAATATACGAAGTACGGAGTAGGATGTGTATTGAGAATTTCACAAAGGCAAAGGCAATGAGAAAATTGTCGTGGTCGTAGGCAAAAATATGTACATGTACGAGTATGCGTTCATACTCCAAGTATAGGTTGACATACCGACGCAATCATTCTCCGTCACGTCCAAAGTGAAGCCCGCTTGGCAGTTGCAGTAGTAGCTGCCCAATGTGTTCCGGCACTCTTGATGTTGATCCATATTGCAAGTGCTGCTGGCATTGTTTGCACACTCATCGATATCCGCGCAGCTGCCATTCTTTAGATAGAAACCGACCCCGCATGTCTCACTTTCAATGCACTCATAGCCGCCAGGATAGTTTGAGCACCGGTACCCTGCGTCGCAGGGCGATTCATCACACTCGTTGTAATCTATTCCAAATACAAACAAGAACACTACAGTCGAGGTGGTCGAGTTCAGATACAGATTGGCATGTGCATATCTGCAAAATGTAGTCGGGTTTGGAAAGCTTTATTACACTCGTACTGTAGTTGAGTAAACGAGTATATTGTATTCGTGCAAATGTATGTAACAGGCAGAACGAAGCGGCTAAGACCCCATAAATTATATATATTCCTGATCAACATCAACAGGCGAGTCGATGTAGGCATGTCCGTCTGTCCGTCCGTATGAACACCTAGATCTCGGAGACTGAGAGACCCAATTTGGTATATAGACTCCCCTTGAGGAGCGTCAGATCAATTTTGTTTTTAAATGTTGCCACGCTCCCTCACGTCCCCGCAATCCGAAGAACTTTATATGTTCTACAAATCTTAACATATTTAGTTGAAACTCGGTTTGTATATGTAAAAGCACATAATCTGCCGAGTTTTGTTAAGATCGGATAATAATTGTAGACAAAATCGTAAGAAAAACATTTTGTATGAGAACACCCCCACCCCACCCCATACTTTTGAGTGTGTCGAATGTTGAGTAAATGCTGAATACGAGTATCTTATAGTCGGAATATCGATTATAGCGCTCTTACTTGTTGAATATTTGTTAGTTAGCCGGCTCAAGCTTGCAAACTTCCCGTCAACCAAAATAGACTACATTGACTTGCACTCTCTCACCTTGACATTCATCATCGTTGGCATCATATCGATACCCGGTTGGACAATCCGTACTCTTAATATTCAGACAGTGGTATGCACCAAATGTGTTGTGGCAATATTGGTTTGGCTTGCACTGGTCCAGCTTCTCTTTGCACTCATCAATATCCACGCACTTTCCTTGTAGGGCATCCATGGCGTAGCCGCTTGGGCAGACACCATCTCTCTCTGGGGAGCACGTCACATTATTTTTGTCCAATTTGAATCCAGGATGACAGCTGCATTGGTAAGCATCGAACGTATTTTCGCATATATGTGCGCATAGATTTGGAATCTTTCCGCAAATATCATCTGCAAATAAATTCACCCATTTATGAATCAAGTGCCAGGGAGAAACACCGTGGCAGATATTCATAGCCACGCAGACCACCTTCTTAGCCAATTACCATCGTCGGTTAGGACTATTGTTCCATCTGAAGCATTTTCCCGTTGGTGTTCCTGTTGCCGTACTGTTTCGGATGCAGCTTCCGTTTGTTCTTGGTCGTGTTCTACGTGCTCATTATCTTCCTCGTTATTGTCATTAACGTTGTCATCATCCACTTGTAAAATTTGGGCGGAATTGGTGGGTGGAGAGGAACTGTTCTCATCGCAGCAAATCCGATACGATTCAATGGCCGAGAGAAATGAAAATAATGGATCCTTGCAGTTCTGCTTGCTGGCTTTAACGGCCAGGCCCACTTGACAAGCTCGACAGCAGTCTGCATACGCAGTCGAGGTGGAGTTTAAGACTGAATTAAGTGGCTTGCTATCTTTATCACATCGCGTTCCTTCCAGAGCGGCCAAGCGACCCAGTTCACAATTTTGGCTCTCGATGCGATTTGAACAGCAGACGGCAAATGTGGAGGTGCATAAGCCAACCCAAAGTGGCGGGATGCTTGACAGCGACCCTTGTGGTCTTACGCAGGAGTTTGTTGTGCGGGCCGCCCTCAGTCCGCTGATGCAGCATTTCCTTATATGGTCTGAAGTCTTGTCTACAATACAATATCAGATACAGAAACGTAATTAGATACACAAAATGTAAATAAGCAAATGTGTAGCTGTTAGCTGTGCTTATCTTCAAGGCACAGATACGACTATGGGGATTAAGCTGTGTACATATTTAAATATGTATTTAACAAGATTGAAAGTTTATCTGCGTGCACGTCCGTGGCCTCCTCGGACACAGTGCGGGCTAACGCCAAGCCAATAGGGTCCACATACTATACTCATATACCTAACTCTGCAAGATTACTTAAGTATCTTTTTATTAAGTTGTTGGAAAGAGTGCTTGCTGGTAAACGGAAAATTCATGTCGGCAAGAATGATGATGAAAAATGTCTACACAATTTCTATAAGTCAAAGCATACAATTAAAACATTTAAGAACAACTACATATAACATACTCATGCTCTGTATTTATTTCATATTTTCTAGATAGAACTCGTAAGAGAAGGCAATAATTTTTTAGGTGGTTGGGGTTTTCACACAAAATACTTTTTTTTTGCAATGTTGTTTATAATTATTATCTGATTGATATGAGGTAATGTAAAAAATCGAGCTTTAATGAAGTACGTCGAATATTGTGGCAGATATACGTTGTTATCGATTTGCTGACTTTAGCTCTAATTGTCCCCGATATCTGAATGTTCGAACGGACGGACAGAAAGACGACATGGACACGGCTAGATCAACTTGACTATTGTCCCTGCTTAAAAAAATATGTATATACGAGTACTTTATGTACGGTGTATTCTACGAGTATAAATACGTATAAATACCTAGGCTTAGAGATCTTTGAAACCAAAGACCGAACATTTTGGAGATTATAACTTTGGATATGATCATTAATATTCATATAGTAGCTCCTAGCACGGTTTTGTTGCTTGATCCATGATAATATGTATGCACACTGTCACCTACCACCTCCTTCTCTTGGGCAATATTACTGATGTGACGGTTGGGGCTAGGGACGAGGCTAACACTGAAAATTTCCACTCACCATCTGTTATCGATTCTCCAAACTTAAGGCCAAGGATAAGAAAGATCACGATGATTGTAGAACCATAAGTATCGCCACTTATAAATGGAAGCCTTGGCATGTCTTAACTGCAACTGGATCAATATAGTGGAATAAAAAGAGCCCGAGCCTCAAATGTAAGCAATTTAAACTTCACTTTTAGATAATTATTGCGTAATTCTATTTGGAACTTGACTGGAAATCGCAGCGGAACTGGCGGCCTAACGACCTGGCGGTTTACACATGCAGAATAAGAATGAAAGTCGAGCCACAGCTTCTGTCTCACTTATCATTATCACTTGTGTATCTTACGACAATGACATGTACAAGTATCTTCTCGTATGTGTATTGTAATATGAAGCCGCAGACATATACAGACACAGGCACTGACAACTGACACTAAATGCCAGCCATCCGGATACACGAATATAGCTGAGGGCTACGGATATGCGACGACGGAGCCCAAGTACATCTACAATATGGGATTAAAAAAGTCGTAGATAAAATTCTAGAACAAAGAGTTATTTTGGGCTTATGCTGGCTCCGCTGCATTGAATACAGAAGCACTCTACACAGAGACGGCATCAACATGCACATATGATGATTACGTTATTTATACAAAAGTAATAAAACAAACAAGAAAGAAAGGCTAGCTTGGACTTGCCGATGCTCATATACCATTCACATTGCAACAATCGGAACAATCATTTATATAAAAGCTATATGATATAGTGGTCCGATTCGAATCAAATATAGTCCGCGGACGTGGTGCCTTCTGAAATGAACACAACCCGCAATTGGTTTGATTTGGATGAAAAACAGGGAAGTTATGCTACTAACTGCTTATTCTGAAAAATCGGTTATATGCGATCTACATCAAGTCTGGTCAGCTTACCTCCTTAAACGAATACGAACCGAGTTTGCTTTGATTTGGAAAAAAAAAAACCAGAAAAGTTATGCTCCTAAGTGTTCGTTCCGGAAGAATTGGTTATATAGGAGCTATTTGATATAGTGGTCCGATCTGAATCAAATTTAGTCAGCAGACGCTCCTAAAATGGATACAACCCGAATTTGGTTCGATTTGGATGAAAAAAGAATAGTGTTCATTCTAAAAAAATTGGTTATATGAGAGCTATATGATATAGTTGACCGATCTGGATGAATCTCGAACTTAACCAGCGTGCAGACAAAAGCGCCATCTTGTAAAAAGTTCAGCTCTGTAGTTTTAAAGACTTTTGAGATCTTGTGGATGAAACAGACGGACGGACGGACAGTCATGGCTATATCGACTGCCCTTGTCGTGCTGATCAAGAATATATTCTTTATACAAAATTATTTTACCATTTTGTGAAATGTATAATAAGAATTATCTATATGTTAGGTATACAAACGAAGATACCCTATCAGCATTAGGTATGTTATAAACGCTCGCTATAACCTTCAAATAGAGTTTTATCTGCGATAAAGTCATAGCAGTGTTTGAGCTTTGAAGATAAGCAAGGTCTGCCTATGGTCTTCGTGTGTGCATTGTACATATTCCACGGACCAAAACAAATAAGAACGCTATAGTCTATATTCCGACTATAAAAACTCCAAATTTTAAAACAAACTTGATCTGACAACCCAAAAGAGGAGTTTACATACTAAATTTGGTGCTTCTAGCTCTTGTACTCTGCGACATCTAGGTGTTCATACGGACGAACAGATGGACATGCCTAGATCGACTCGGTCGAAGACGTTTCCTTCTGTCTGTTACATACATTTGCACGAATACAATATACTCGTTTATTCTACTAGAGTACGAGTGTAATGACGATTTTACATGCTTCATATTATGAATAACTCAGCAAATAAGGGTTACTCGATAAGTTTTGCCGTTTACTCCTTTTTGTCACTAGAGGCTCCTTCGTCAAGCTACAACAAATGGACTATATGATGAGTTTATGAGAACTTAAAGTAAAATTTCTCTACAGTGCTATGGGGAAACATTACACAGATGAATAATTGGCATCATGACGGTTGAAAACGCAGTTTAAGCAGTACAGAGTAGAAGAGCATCATGACAGCAATTTTTGGGTCAATGAAAATGAAACCAAATGCACGCGGCCATTAACTTATTGTCTTCCCTCTTACGCATCAAGTTCTCCTTTGGTACCGAGTCCGAACATAGAGGCTTAAGCTAAGCTTGTGTGTTCAAATTGCCTGTCTTTGCTTTTTATTTTCTGCTGCGTATTTTCTGCTTTGTGTTTTGTGTTGACAGTTAATTGTGTGCTATTGAAACTGGCCTTTGAGGAATTTTAGTAGTAGTTTGTAAGAAATTTGGCCAACTTCAGGCTACTGATGACCCTCTCATTCACTGTTGGCTTTGTGGAAACGGTTTTCATTATAAATGCGCCGGTTTCACTAACCGTCTGATTTTTGATTGAAGTATGCTTGCGAGTAGTGTCGACTTGGTAAGAATCGGTTGCGTGCGAATGAGGGCTTTAAATCCCTCCATGTCGGCTTTCAGAAGCTAAGCACTGATTTCTCGGCACTTGCGATTAATTTTAACTCCTTCAATGCAGGGTCTCCAAAGAGTACGAGAACAGGTGATTTGGCTACATCTGGTTTGCGGCTACCCTTAAGACCCCTGAACCATCTACCCCGACTAGTGCCTTTGGTATCCCGCGTCCGTTTGACAATCTCCTTTTCACACAGGTACAGCTTTCCACAGCTAATGCTGAGACAGAGGCAGGTCCTCTGGCTGCACCAAGGATCAAACTCGTATTGACGTCAATGGGACGGCTATTCCTTTGTCTAGGAAGGGAGCATCAACTACTCACACCGACCGACCTTTCTATTCTTATTGGTATTTCATACCCAAAGATATTTCCCAGGCTTGCCTCTGATTCCACATCTGAGGATGTTAGTGCCTTTATACAGGCCTTTATACTCGTACTCTATAGAGTAAACGAGTATATTGTAAACGTGCAAATATATGTGACATGCAAAAAGAAGCGTTCTCCACCCCACAAAGTACATACCCTTAATCAGCATGACAAGCCGGGTCGATCTAGCCATGTCTGTCCGGATATATGAAATTTTATGTCTCGGAGACTATGAGAGCAAGAGTCATCAAATGTGTTATGGTAACTCCCCTAGTGTACACGCAGATTAAGTTTATTTTCAAATTTTGACAGGCCTCCTTCCGCCCCCCCCAAATCGATATAAACGTGAAATGCTAATATGAAATAAATGTTGAGCTTGAGTATCTTATAATCGGAATTTAGACTATAGCGTTCTTATTTGCTTTTATTTTCAAATTAAAGAAAGAATCTCGCACAATCATACACGTTCTAATTCCTTAGCTCTTAGTTAATAGCATTGGCCTTCTTCTAAGTTGATAATGACTTTTGTTGTTGTAATTGGTTCTTTGGTCGGATTGCATATGGTGTTATCGATAATGCTATCGACATCTGCTCTCAGAATCCGAAAATTAATATCTCCATAGTCGAGTTGGCTGTACAAATATATGGGCAAGCGATTGCTCATTATCCATACGCTTTGCTTCTCTTCGCGGTCCACTTTTAAGTCATTAGGAAACTGAATTATTTTTGAAAAGTTAGCGTTCTCGTTATCAGGAAGAAGCATTGCCAGATTTGATCGTTTATATTGCTTGGCTGTATCCCAGCATCCAATATTATCCCGGTGAACTTGTGTGTAAAACATGACTCCATTCCTAGCAACGCCAGATGTCGCAGATTGCCCATTGGTGCCGCGATCACCGATTGAATAGAAATATTTCGACGTATCCAGACCACCGTTTAGCCATAGAGATTCATTTAGGAGTAGATCAGTCGATACAGCAAACTCCTACAAATATTTAAAAGCCAATATAGAAAACTGTGCTGTCCACTCGTAACATATAAATCAAATGCACTCGCAAACTGTTGTGTACAAACCTTAAAGCTGGCCATTGGATGAAAGTAGAGGACACGCTGCCCCCTTTTCCCATCATATGCGAGACTCATTCCAAAAACGCCATCCAGCCATTGGAAATTCAATCCATAGATATTAAAGTCAGCAGCCAGCGGATTTGGTGAGAAATTGTAGTTTGTAATACGCCAGCTTCGATTATTGGCTAAGCTATAGACAAGCAGACCGAATCGCCAGACATCAGTGACAAAGGCATGGGCGTTCTGGCATCGATTATCGCCACCTTGTACATCCACGATAATATTAGAGTGGAGCGAGTCTTGCTTGATCTGTGATGCTGGCAACTCAAAGCTAACCACCATTTCGTCGGTTCGCAAGTCGAACGCAACTATTTTTGGGGCACAAATTTGTGTTAAACTGATCGTAGCGTTCACAATGCCCGAATCAATTAGCCACAGCCGCTCACAGTCATCAATAAAGGTGCGATAAACCGAGATCAGCTTGGAGCAGTCTGGAGTATATGGATTACCGTGGGCCCCCCAATTGGGGTAGGGTCTAATGGACGGGCTAATTTCCATAGCTGGATATGACAGTGTTCCCAAACTAGCCGGTACCCCGTCCTTCCACCGTGGTGTCGTTATAAACATGCGATTCCGGTGTACATCGATTCCCAAGGGTAAGTTATTTTTCGGAATGAATTCTCTGCAAGAGAAATTTATGCGTTTTTTTGTTCAACAGAGTCTACGTATAGTATCACTGCTCTTCCCTATAATACTCAAAAGTATGTCACAATTTTTTGACTTTTTGTGCTCGTACTTTTAGTAAATTAAACGAGTATATTGCAAATGTATGCAAATGTATGTAACAGGCAAAAGGAACCGTCTCCGACCCCATAAAGTATATATATTCTTGATCAGCATCAACAGGCAAATCGATCTAGCCTCGTCCGTCTGTTCGTCCGCATGAACACCTAGATCTCGGAAACTATAAGAGCTAAAGTCATCAAATTTTGTATGTAGACTTGGGGCGTCAGATCAAGTTTGTTTTAAAATTTTGCAGTGGCCCTCCCACTCCTTCAAATCGATAAAAACGTTATCCATAAAAACACCTATATCTCGGAGACTATAAGAGCTAGGGTCACCAAATTGGTATGCAGACTACCCTTGTAAAGCGTCATATCCGGTTTGTTTTTAAATTTTGCCATGCCACCTCCAGTTAGTTGTCGCAGTTAGTTGAAACTCGGCTTGTAGATGCAAAAGCACATAATCTATCGATTTTCCAAATTTTATTAAGATCGGATAATAATTGTAGAAAATAACGTATAACAACATTTTGTATGAGAGCACCCCACCCCAAAAGAAGGGGGCGCGTGGCAAAATTTTGAAAAAACACATTCTGACGCTCTACTATACTATATACCAAATTTTGTGACTCTAGCTCTTATAGTCTTTGAAATTTAGGTGTTCATACGGACGGACGAACAGACGGACAAGACTAGATCGACTGTGCTGTTGATGCTGATCAAGAATACATATACTTTATTGGGTCGGAAAGGCCGTTTTCCCGTTACATACAATATCCTTGTTTACTCAGTAGAGTACCAGTATAAAAACAAATATTTCATGATACTCGCACTCAACAATGCAACATATTAAGTGCCAAGTCAGGACTGTTAAAATGATATTGGATGGACATAGACAGACTGAGGTATATTCAACGCGACTAAATCTTCCTGTTAGCCAGCATGGTCACTATAAAGATCAAGAATATCGCAATGTAACTGTATGCCATATGATAACGTGCCAAAATCAGTTCGCGCACTTTATTATGGCACACAACCGTTTTTTGGACGACACTCATTAATTTCTTTCTTGACCGAAGGACGAAGTAAATAAATAAAAGCTTGGAATAGTTGTCGGCTACAAGTCAAACTAAGTCAGCAAACGTTAAAACTGCTCAAATGGTTTGATTTTGATGAAAAAACCGAAAACTTGCTAATAAGTGTTCATTCTGGAACAATCGGCTATATGGGCGCTATATTATATAGTCGTCCGATTTGGATAAATCTTGAACTTAACCATCGTGCAGACATAAGAAGCATCTGGTCAATATTTCAGCCGTGTAGCTGTTTAGACTTCTGAAACAGAGAGACAGACACACCGGAAATTTAATAGACAGCCCTTGCACAAATTGCATAGAAATAGTAAATGTGCCTCTAATATAACTATGCAAGTATCAGCGTGTGTCGTATGCATGTTTGTTTGAATATATGTATGTACATATATATGTGAAAGTAAAACTAAACGGCCAAACATTCAATCCATTCGAATCCAGTTTGGGCAAGGCCGAGGCGACTTAACTATTGCCATAGTTTTACCTTACATGCGTGCATACATACACATTTACATATATATGTACATCGCCCTATACGTATACATAATAAATATGAATATACATTACCCACTCGAAATAGCCCATTGGCGTTCAACATAAGTTGGGTATTCAAAGTCTAAGTATTTCCACTCATTAACAACTTCAAACTGAGGTTTCCGACTGAATCTTGCTTCGGGTTGTGGCATTCTCGCATATTCTTGCTGCCTTTGGTTCTGATCCTGCAATTGGAAGAGGGACTGGGAGCGGGACTGTGACTGTGTGCTGCTAGCCTTAGGGTTTTCCTGGCGTTCATATCGGTATCCGTCACTTAGTCCAGCGAAAGGGAAACCTTCGTCAAAAGTTGGTACAAATGTGGCTTTAACACAAAATAATTGCAACTGAAAGCCAGCGCATAAAAGAAGTCGTAAAGATATTGGCTTCATGGTTCAGTTCAATAAACAAACTGGTTGTCCGTTTTGTCCGAGCGAGTGTAAGTTTGCCTGTCTGGTCTCACCGACAAAAATCGACTGATTTGAACAAAACATGTCTCGAGTTTTATTTCTTCAATGTGAACCATCACGTTCAGGGGCGTAGCAAGAGGGTCGTTCCCATCCTCATTGCAAATCGAAATTTACTATAAATCTGACTAATAGTACTAAAGATATTGATTTTCCTCTCTCCCCCCTCTCAGACGAAACTGGCTAAGAGTGACACTTCCCCATCAAGCTGACTTGCTCACGTTCATGTTCACTCTTTATACCCTTGCTTAGAGTATTATTATTTTGTCGCAATATTTGTAACTTATGTATAAGACAAGCCCAGTTCATATAGCTAGGGCCTGTTTGTCTGTCCGTGGGATTATTTAAATTTAAAGGTACCGACTTCTTTCTATAAAAATCGTCAAGAACGAACTACTATATCATATCATATAGCTCTCATATGGGTTATATAACCGACAGATTCAGAATGAAGTCAAAGTACAAAAAACTTTTCTGTTTTTATAAATGCTTTTTACACTTAGAAAAATGTATTCATGTTTATAATATGAATGATGATGCTCTTAAAATATTTAATAATAAATATGAAACATGCAAGAACGCTATAGTCAATATTCCGACTATAAGATACTCGTATTCAGCATTTACTCAATATTCGACACACTCAAATGAATGACTTTTTTCTTGTTTGGGGGCGGGGTGCTGTTATACAAAATGTTTGTTTGTACAATTTTGTCTACAATTACTATCCGATCTTAATTTGGGAATTCGGTAGATTGAGTGCTAATACATATACAACCCGAGTTTCAAGTAACTGCGTTAAAATTTGTGGGAGATATAAGGTCTTTATCGATTTGCTAGAGTGGTAGACGGCGGTAGGAGCAAAATTTGAAAACAAACTTGATCTGAAGCCCTTTTTATAGTCTCTGAGGTCTAGGTGTTCATACGGACGGACAAACCGACATGGCTAGACCAACTCGGCTGTTGATGCTGATCAAGAATATATATACTTTATAGGATCGGAGACGCTTCCTTTCGCCAGTTTAACCTACTAGAGTACGAGTATAAAAATTATAAATGAATGATTTAAAAGTGAATAACATTTAATTATATACTGCAGTGTAAGATAATAAGATCTATGTACGAAGAAAAAGAAAACTTAGTTCACAAAAAAGTCTAATTTGGAAATTTAACAAACTAAAACCAACTTTACGTTCTTACGCTATAGTCGATATTCTGACTCAGAATTTAGTCAATATTCGACTCACTTTTTTATACCCTGTACCTATAGTACGCCCAAATGGGCGTGTTTTAATTTCATACCTATTTTGTTTTTCATTGGAACTTAACCAAATTCGACCAAATTTGATTCGGATCGGGCCACTATATCATAGAGCCCCCATAGCATTGATCTTTTCGGAATGAATACAAAATTTTTGTTTTTCATCCAAATCCAAATTTCATCCAATGTTAGGATGCTCTTCATCTGTTGACCAAGTTTTATTCAGATCGGGCAGCTACATCATTTACCTCCATAGAACCAATTTTTTCCAAATGAACACAGAAAGTTTGCAACGCATAGAAGGAAGCATTTCCGACTATATAATGTATATATATTCTTGATCAGCATAACAAGGGGAATCGAAATAACCATGTCCGTCTTTCCGTCCGTCTGTTTCAACACAAGGATCTCAGAAGTCTTAAAAGCTACCAGATGCTTCCTTTGTCTGCCGGCTGGTCAAGTTCGAGTTTTATCTAGATCGGACAACTATATCGTATAGCTCCCATATAATAGATTGTTCCGGTATGAACACTTAGCAGTTTCTGTTTTTCATCTAAATCATCTAAATCGGATGGCATCCATTTGAGCAGACCCTACGACCGCTGGCCTGTTCTGATCAAGATCGGAGAACTATATCATATAGCTACCGTATAACGGATTGTTCTGGAATGAATACTTAGGAGCATAGCTTTTCTGTCTTTCATCCAAATTAAAACAAATTCGTCTTGTATCCCTTATATCTACTCCATCTAGATCTAGATCGGCTATATACGATGTAAAAAGTATATAAATCGAGCCAATTTTGGTTTGTATCCATTTTAGAAGGCCCACATTTACAGGCAACATTTTATTCAAATCAAAAAACTATATCATATAGGCCCCATATAACCGATTTTTCTGAATCAAATCAAACCAAATTTGGTGTTTATTTATTTAAGGAAGCCCCTAGTCTGTTGACCAAAATTCTGATTCCGACCCCATAAGCTTTATATATATTCTTAATCGGAACGAAATTTGGCACGTGCCAGTTTTAGAGCGGCGCAAAAACCCAGAAGGCTCTCTATTTACACCCTTGTATACTCATGCCATAATACATAATGCATATCCGAAAACAACGTTGTATGTACTGCGAAATTTCAGTAGAGTAATCGAGTTAATTGTATTCGTGGAAATGTATGTGTTGGAGCGACATAATTTCTACTGTTCATTTCCACCGTTTTAGGCGCAGCGAGTTTCGGTCGCACCGAGATCCGTAACACAACTAACCGGTGTCTTCCCTTGATCTTCGGTTTTTATACCGAACCACACTCGGCGACAGCTGTAAACGCTGTCGCCCCGCCGAAACGGGACTTTCCGTTAAATAAATACGAACCACACTCGGTGACAGCGGTAAACGCTGTCGCCCCGTTAAAACGGGACTTTCCGTTAGATGAGTACGAACCATACTCGGCGACAGCTGCAAACGCTGTCGCCCCGTTAAAACGGGACTTTCCTAAAACACATAGTAGAGCAGGCAACAAAACGGACACATGAATAGGCTGATGCAATGTGGCAATGTACCTGCGATCCTGGTGAAATACCCAAATACGCACTAACACAAACTCAATACAATTCTCACATGTATTCACACACGCCGCATATTCAAACTACTTATGCTTCCACATATGCAATAGGGGGAAGGAAGCGTCTCCGACCCATAAAGTATATATATATATTCTTGATTGGCATCAACAGCCGAGTCGATCTAGCCATGTCCGTCTGTCCGTCCGTATGAACACCTAGATCTCGGAGACTATAAGAGCTAGAGGCATCAAATTTGGTATGTGGACTCCCCTTGTAGAGCGTGACAATGTGTTTTTTTTTTAATTCTTTACCTTCACCTCCCGCCCCCACAAATCGGTAAAACCTTATCTCCCACAAATTTTAACGTATTTTGTTAAAACTCGGTATATGTAAGAGCCCATAATCAACCTATTTGCCAAATTTCATTAAGATCGAGTAATAATTGTGATGCATACTTTCGAGTAAGTCGAATATAACATAAATGAAGAGTACGAGTATCTTATAGTCGGGATATCGACTATAGCGTTCTTACTTCTTATACCATTTACAAAATGGTATATTAATTTAACCGAATGTTCCGGAATGAACACTTAGTAACAACAATTCTGCTTTTCATCCAACTCAAACCCAACTCGATTTGTATGAATTTGAATAAGCCTTACTACGTCCATTGGCCTGATCTGATCAAGATCGGAGAACTATATCATATAGCTACAATATAACCGATTGTTCCGGAGTGAACACTCAGTAGCATAACTTTTCTGTTTTTCTTCCAAATAAAACCAAACTCGGTTTGTATCAATTTGAATAAGGCCACTGGCCAGATCTGATCAAGATCAGACACTTATATCATATAGCTCCCCTATACACGGTTGTTCCGGAATGAACACATAGTAGCATAACTTTCCTGTTTTTCATGCAAATCAAACCAATGTAAATTCTTGTTTTTGTTTTGGTTTGTAATAGATAAAAGTGGCTAATATGTACTTGATACAAAGTGATTTTGAATAAAGAAAAATGTTGTTCAAAAATGTACAAAGAAACCGCGGGGAGTTTTTATATGACTCAATATAAAATACTACTATCGAATTGATGGTGAAGCGGGGTCGTTCTTTCTTCTGCAACCACCATACTCAGGATTGACAATTGATCCAATTGCTGCCACATCAGCAGTGTCTTTACAAATTTTTAGAAATGTGTGTGCAGTGCGCATGTCTCGTCCTGCCCAAGAGAATGTGCAGATACCATCGACATTATTTGCACAACATTTACATTCCAGGCGAATGGCCAATACACATTTTTATTTGTACCTTACAGCTCTTCCTCGCTTATTTTGCATTCAAAAGTATATAAATTGGGACAAATAGACAAAATTGTGCAGCAATTGAAAACAGTGATTTTCTAACGTAAATCAAGGAGGACAAGCTCTCGACTCGACCTTTTTTCATGCATCTGAAACTGGGCGTAGAAGAGCGAGTGCCTATTAATATGTCTATGTGGATGTGTATGTATTCTTGTTCTGTGTGAAATCGCGAGTGGGGAAAATCAATAAGCATGAAATCCTATTTGTTAATGGCGGCTCCGTTCTATTAACAAATGTAAGTCCTGGTTCAAAGTAATCTCCCATGTATTCAAGAAATTTAACGAAAATACATACACTGTATGTCTGAGCAATTATTATACCTGGTACAATGCATTTACTTGCCTACCCACTGATATGAGTATGTGTATGGGAAGGGGATACTGAGATTTTCAAAGTGGGTGTAAAAATAAATTCGCCGCCGTCATTGCTCCGCAAATTATTACACTAATATAAATAAGTGGGCGTGCCAATATCGAATTAACAAACTTTATAATATATACAAAATATAAAAAAAATATGTATAATATATAATATACAAATATCGTGACAAAATTATAACATATATTCTTGATGTCTTATAAATTTGTCACGATATTTGTAACGCATAGAAGCTTTTTTTTGTTTTTATCCAAATTAAACCTTATTTGAAACGGGTCAGTCTTAGAAGCCTCCATGTATGCTGACCGAATTTCAACCTAAATTCCCGAAGTTAGTCATCCTTTCTTCTTTTTATTTTTTCAAGTCTCCATCACTTATAGTTTCCCAGATCTACATTGTTTTACATCCGGTCGGACAGACGGATATAGGTATATATACTTTGTATAGTTGGAAACACTAGGTTTTGTGAAATGCAAACTTGACGACAAAATAATACAAATATCATTTTGTAAATGGTATACAAATGTTTGGTTTCAAAATTAAATAAATTATGAGCATCAGGAATTCATATACTTCTCATGTCGACTAGAATTACAACGGTCCAACTTGCTTCGGTCTCCTTTTCTGAATCTGCGCCACATTTGTTTTTTTTTTTTTATGAAACGGGACGTTGACGTACAATGCGCAGCCCCATTCTAGAAGCACCCGCCTCCCGCTCAACCGACCGAGTTGCCCTCCCGCATACCGCGCTACACGAAACGCGGGACGGGAAAAAACCCGTACATGAAAAGATAAGAGAAATGAAGAGAGTTCTTAATGGAGATAGAGTTGAAGAGATTGTTATAATTAGAACACATGCAAGACATAGTTTGAGTTACAGTGCTGAAGATAAATAGCAACATAGTATCTAGTAGTTTTACGAGGGACAGAAACATTTGGCTCATCATTTATACACGGTGTGGTATAATAGCTATTTATAATTTAATAAGCCTGTCCTATACTTATAGATCATAAACCGACACGATGAATTCAGCTGGAGGCGAAAATGCAAATCAACGCCAACGATGTGTAAATAATGCGATGAGTTCTGGAAATGGGAATATGAGCAACAGCAGCAGTAGCAGCAGCAGCAGTTCTTGTGTTGTCCGGAGAAAATCAATTAATTATCAGACGCATCAGTTCAGCTCACACAAGTCCAATGGAGAGGATGGCAGCGGAAATCCATCAGCAGGGCGTTTCAGTCCGCATCCCAATGAGATTTACCTACCACATTCTGGTAAATTGACCATTCCGCCTTTAGAGAAGTATGAGGATTCAATTAATGGAGGCCTCTCGTTGCCATTACCGTTGCCACCTCCATCACCGGCTCCAAATCCAAACAATGGCTGTTTTGCTAGCCAATCGCAGTCTTGCAATGCAAATTCCGCCTCTTCCTTGATCCACAAACATGGCATGGCAATGGGTATGGGAATGGGAATGGGCATGGGTATATCTGTCTCTGGCAATTTTCACCAGCAACAATCGCAAAATTCACATCAAGTTCAACAGCAACCGTCGAGAGGCGTTTCGCCCAATTCAAGATATCGCATGGAACGATATCGAGAGAATCAGTCAATGTCAATATCAAAGTCCAAGATGTTGGACACAGGACCTTCGGTTGCCGCTGTAAGTGCCAGTACCGGTGCTGGAACTCCATCATCATCATCGTCATCATCGACATCTGCGTCGTCTGCGCGATTCTTCTTGCCTTCAATGGTGCAGTGTGATACGTATAGCGGCTACCTAGGATCTACGGTACATACACCAGTCAAACGATACGTGCCTACACCACCGTCAGCCAACGATCTCTATATAGATTTGGCCACCTCATCAGCACCACTGGGAGTGCCTGCTACAGTGCCCGTATCATCAGCTCAATCACAGTCGGGATCTGGATACAATTATCGGGCGAAATGTTGCCACAGTGAAATGAATGCCGAAGTAACTCAATCGAGTTTCAGTAAGAACGCATCGTCATCAACATCCTCTTCTTGTCCATCGCCAATGGGTATAGGCATGGGTGCGGGGATATCTGTTGTTTTTCCATCATCGCAATCGGCCACCACCAGTTGTTCGCCAGTTCCAGGATCAAATGGAACCGGTATGGGGATGGGCACGGCACCAGTAACTGGCAATGGTGCGGGTGTGTGCAAGGCTCGTAGCCGTGTACGTTTGCCACCCAATGGGAACGCCCATATCAGTCCCGATGAGACTGAAACGGTCATAGTTATTGCTCCTGGGAAGTCCAATATCAGTCAGATTGAATTGGGCACTGGAACTAGCAACGGAAATGGCAATGGAAGCGAAAACGGCACAGGAACCTGTTTGCATTGTAATACTACGAGGCGAACGACTGGAGTCCATCAGACGACCCAAACAACTGGGCCCATTAGTCCAATTCCCATGCCTATGTCGATGCCAATGACTATGACACTAACGTCATCGGCATCGGGCATGGGATCGGGACCAAGCCACAACGAATCCACGCCGACTCCCGAAGAAATCACAAATGGTTCTTTATCGATATCGCTAACGCCTGCAACAATCGAGTCAAACATTTTGTCTGCTCAAGCTCAGGCCCAAATGGCTGACGGCGGCAATATACCCATATTTCAAAGACAAGCAAATCAGCATCAGATATATCTTGCAGCCTCGACATCGAGTTCCAATTCGCCGCGATCACAACAGCAATCGTTGCAAGTGTTAACTCCGCCGCAACCACAACAGCAAACGCAGCAACCATCTCTGCAACATCAGCAGCAACAGCAGGCGCATCGATACTCTTGCAAAAAACGCATCAGCATCTATATGAAACGTGAAATATCGCGGTTCTTTGGTGTAGAACCAAGCACTGAGGCCGCAGATTTTGCGCTTTGGTATGGTCGTCATCGGCGCTTGGCAATTCGACGATTTGGCGTCCTAGACTTGGACTCGGAAATGGACTACAATGTGCCAATGCGAATTCCCAACAATATCAATTCTGGACTGCAAAGCAGTGGCAACGGCAATAGCAGCAATGGCAGTGGCAACTATTATGCTCAAGATCGCCCGGATATTTTACCTGCGCAAGATGCTCAAACTGTGGATATGTCAACACAATTGCATGGAAATAGTACTAATATCATGAAGAATTTGGCCATCCGGCGCCTCAAATATAATCATAACGATTTCAATGCTGGCGAATTTGTGGAACGCAAGGCAACGGTTGCACAGATGTTATTGACAACAGTCAGCTATTTTATCAACGTATTCCATAAACGGACTCCGAGTCACGGATGTAGTGTGCGACGTCAACGCCAATCGCAATGGCAATGGTCCCGAAGTTTTGCGCCTATGCATGTGCATAGTCCTCCGGATGCGGATAATAGCGACCATAGAGAGCGAGACCAAGAGCAACAGCTGGATATGGATACCGATGGCATGGGTATGGGCATTTTCGATGGTCTAGCTACGCTAATTGAAGATGAAGTTTTCTTCGATAGTCCTTGCGAAACCTCTGGATCAGCTATCAATGAAGAAAGCGCTGATTTTGGCCAACAAGCGAATAAACAGGCCGTCGCTGCCGCTACGGTAGGCGTTGGAGTGTACATGGCCATGGCAGAACAACGCCATCATAACGGTTGGCGAACGTCAGCGCTTAATGGGAACGGCTGCAACAATAGCAATGGCAATGGGGATCCCAGTAATATTGGGGACCGAGACCAACAGCATTGTCACTCAGCTGCAACATCGCATTTGCATCAAACTCATCATCAAGTCAATCCGAACACCAATTCTAATCATACGAATGCAAGCGGCAGTGGCGGCGGTGGCGGCTCCGGACAAAATCAGCCGGCCATGCGAATATCAAACTCGAACTCTACATCCGGATCAAATCGGGGTAATCGAATTACAGCTCAGTTGCTCGATGGAGTTTTGGAAAATTCTCGACGACCTCCCATGCGGTGCATTAAGTACTTTTCAGTTACCGATCTAGACGATCGCACGGACCATCGGCCATTCTTTACGTACTGGATTAATACAGTCCAAATTGTGGTTATGTTTTTGTCGATAATATGCTATGGCATTGCGCCAATCGGTTTCGGTTCAGAGCAAAAAACGGGTCAGGTGTTGGTCACCAGTTTGAGCCTACAAACGGTGCAGCATATAGAACAGCGCAATCTCTGGATTGGTCCACGTAATAATGACTTGGTTCATATGGGTGCAAAATTTAGTGCCTGTATGCGTCGCGATATGAAGATCATTGATGTGGTCACAAGAACCAGACGCCAAGAGCGCGAAACGGCCTGTTGTATACGCAACGATGATTCGGGATGTGTACAGAGCTCCCAGGCCGATTGCTCCATACGAGGCCTTTATCCTACAGTGAGTACACAGTCGTAAAAGTAGAACATTCATATGCTTCATGTTTTACAAATCCTCAAAAAATGTATATTTTATTTATCGTTAGAAGTCCATATCTACATGGAAAACGGGATCGGTGTGTGGCCTGGATCCGAAGTTCTGCGATGCTCCGGCATCTATAGCCCCATATGAGTGGCCCGATGATATAACCAAGTGGCCCATTTGCCGCAAAACGAACTCTTTTTCGCAACGTTATCGCTACAAAGATCACACAGCTGAGCATATGGTATGTGAAGTAATTGGTCATCCCTGCTGTACGGGACTCTATGGAGAGTGCCGGATAACGACTCGCGAGTATTGCGACTTTGTAAATGGATATTTTCACGAAGAAGCATCGCTCTGCTCACAGGTACACGCAATTGTGCAGAAACTAGATACTAGAGTATCAGAACTTGGCGAATACTATAATCTGTCGCGATGATCGCGATTGTGGTGATCTCTTTCCAGATATCTTGTCTAAATAATGTATGCGGCATGTTTCCATTCATCTCCGTGGAAATTCCGGATCAGTTTTATAGACTGTTGACATCGCTTTGCATGCATGCTGGCATTCTGCATTTGGCAATTACGCTTATATTTCAGCATTTATTTCTTGCCGACTTAGAGAGGCTAATCGGAACGGTTCGAACTGCCATTGTGTATATCATGTCGGGATTTGCTGGAAATCTTACCAGTGCTGTACTCGTTCCTCATCGAGCAGAGGTATGTATAATCAATCTATATCTAAAAATAACTCTTAGTCATGACTGGCTCATGGTATAACAAGAGAGAACGCTATAGTCGATGTTCCCACTATAAGATTCTCGTACTAAGCAATTACTTAACATGGCTAAATCAACTCAGCTGTTGATGCTGATGAAATGTCTATGTACATATACTTTATGGTGTCGGAAACGCTCCCATTTGCCTGTTACATATAATTGCACGAATACAATATATTTGCTTGATAACAAGCGTTATGGCGTTATGTTAATTCATGGATATAAATTAGCCAATTGATAAATGACTAAGAGATACCAAGAGAATCGAATATATTGATATTTTCCCCTTGGGTAAATATACATTTTATGTATTATTTATCAGAGACAGAGTTGGCATAGGCATAGTTTGTTCATTCGCTAATTTATAATTACATGTGTATGTGTATTGGATTACTATATGTTGCTGTTGCAGGTAGGACCATCGGCATCACTTTGTGGCGTTGTATCCTCGCTCGTCGCTTTACTAATATGGATGCATTGGAAACATCTATATAAGCCTCATGTGGCGTTGTTCAAGCTATTACTCTTGTGCAGTGTCTTGTTCGGCATCGGCACGTTGCCATATCAGCTCAACTTCGCTGGCCTGCTTGCTGGAGTAGTTTGTGGGGCATTTCTGACAATGTCCTTTGTGCCATTCGCCAGTCTTAGTAAATATGGACGCAGCAAAAAGGTATGTATGTATGTTACACGCGCACACTTCAATCAGTAAACGAAACGCATGTGTCCATCATATTTAGACTAATTTTAAATATAATTGTTGTTTAATGCACCCACACGCACATTTTTAAATAAATGCGTTTTCCTAATCCATCATATCCAATTTTTTTCGAATTCATTGCAGATCAATTTGATATGGGCATGCATACTTTTTCATGTGTTCGCGTTTGTTACTTTAATTGCAACATTTTATATATATCCCAGCGAATTTAGTACACTAAGTTTTGTGGATCTATTCAGTAATGCTAACGCTAACAATAGATACAGCAGCTCCACGAACAGCAATATTGGACATCATGGCGACATTATAAGCAGCACCACACGTAGATATGGATATGCACAGACACAAAGGCCGCAATATTATTACCATCATCATTCCGATGATATTATCAGGAATAGTGCTGCGTTCACCGAACGAACTAGTATTTCGGTAATGATCATGCACATATACATTTATACGCTAAATATTTTTGTTCTTTACCTTTCCAGCATATATTATATCCTGATGCACAGAATAGACAAACAAGTATTCAACACTGGCAGGAAGCTGTCTATAGTCGCACATTCATCAGTGATAAGGATGTCAGGATAGCAGACACATCGTCATCACCAGCAGCAGGAGGATCAGAATTGCCTGGTTCTGGCCTCGGCCAAGGTAGCAAGAAAAAAAACGTAACAATGGTAGCGAAAGTTAATCACAATTCTGTAGTTAATGCCAATTATACAGAATTGAACGGCCTTTAAATCTTCCGTTGGTATTTCGACTTAAAAATACAGTATGTAATATAAATGTACTATTTATTATTCTTATTGGCACAATATCGGGCCGGGCCGTATGAGGGCAGAAATATTGATGTTGATACATACAACATATGCATAACAAAGCGATTCTAGATGATTTGCGCTTCAAGTATGTATAACTATTACTAGCACAAAGTATGCGTTTGTGTATGTGTATGTATATACGACTATGTCAACGTCAGTATGCATTTCAAAAAATAAATCGTACACAAGACCAATTAAGTATTTTATTATATTTGAGTTCGGCTATGTATGTATGTATACTACCCTACGTACACACATACATAACAACGTTTGTACATTTAAATATACATATGTAAACATTTTAGCATGTGTACTTTTCCCATTCCGGCTACCAACGTCCTCGGCCGCCAACGCCTGAACCACCACGTCCTCTATTGAAACCGCCACCGCCGCGGCCTCTGGAACCTCCACCACCGCCAAAGCTGTTGCGTCCTCGATTGCCTGCAAGGTAATCGATGTGAAATTCAGAGATAATTTTAGGTACACAAAATATTGTTAATTGAATGCTCTCACACTCTGCACATGCTCATTAACATTAACTTACCCATTCCTACACCGCCACGGCCGCCGCCTCTGCCTCCTCTGGCACCGCCTACTCCTCCGCTGGGACCAGTTTTACGCTTAGCTCCTTTTGGCTGTGGTGGCTTTGGCAAAAATCGAGAGATCGGCAATAGTTTGCAAGGGTCGATAAACAACTTTTGACCTGATTTAAAACTATTTGCAAACACATTGTCTGATAGTTTTATTGATACCGAGTAATCTCGAACAGTGCCAAAGATCTCGTCGATTT
Organism: Hirtodrosophila duncani; assembly: GCA_037043425.1. Taxonomy (NCBI): domain Eukaryota; kingdom Metazoa; phylum Arthropoda; class Insecta; order Diptera; family Drosophilidae; genus Hirtodrosophila; species Hirtodrosophila duncani. Next base: position 541,513 of record JBAMBM010000837.1, read on the forward strand.
TACCGATCTGCTCCTTATTCTCCACAAATATGGGTGCATTAAAATATGGCACATCGTCGATTTCAACTTTGCAGACAAGGTCGTTCTGACAAGTATATGTAAAGTCTCCCAATGGAATAACGCGCTCTGGTGGACCCTGGTCAAACGCGCCTCGGCCACCGCGCGACCCTCCTCTATTAAATCCTCCACCAGCGCCACGTGAAAATCCACCTGCGCCACCGCCCCGAGAAAACCCACGGCCGCCACCTCCTCGAAATCCTCCTCCGCCGCCAGCACCTTCACGAGGACGACCAAACCCCATCTTTTTGTTAAAAATTAACTCAACGTAAATATATGAAAGCACGTGTACGTTTGCGAAGCTGCTGCGCTGTCGTTATCGTATCGGTATAGTATACTCCGTATTCGATATTTGTAAATAACCATATATCGTGCTATTTATCGATATGGTTCGTGTTAAATATACGATTTTTTTACATATACCTACGATATGCTGACATTTTATAATAGCGACGGGTGTTATTGCATTCTTTACGCTTTTGATGGTTTTGGATCTCAACATTGATAATATCGATACATTAAAAATTTATAGCTATACTTATTATAAAAAAGCGGTATAATAAAGCAACTATATAAAATAAACAAGGGTACTTAATTTTTTCTTATGTTGATATACACTTAATTAGTGTCAGGTGGCAGCGCAGCATTACCTTCTGCTATTGATGGTTCAACAAATCAATAGTTGCAGACGGTATTTCTCATGTATAGTATTTTGGAAGTAAATATACCTTCAGAAATCATTATTTACACGCTTTTAAGCTTCGGCCACACTCGAAATCAAACCTATGTGGTGCAACATTTTTATACTCATACTCTAGTAGAGGTAGAGTATACTCTATTAATGTAATTGTAAGTAAAAGACAAAGGCAGCAGTTCCGATCCCATAAAGTATTCTTGATGAGGACCAACTGAGTCGATCTAGGCGTATCCGCCCATCCGACAGTATGAACACGTAGATCTCGAAGACTATAAGAGCTGGTAAGCTGTACCTATTAAGCTGTAATATCATATAGCTGGAAAAAACTTTCCTACTTATTGAAGTACATACATAGAACAACAGCGTTCTTACTTGTTGATTTTACTAACATTCTTTTAGTATTACTATTTTGTTTGAGTAACGCTGTTGCTTATGCTGCTGATAAAAATCCAAATATGTACACAGGTATATTTTGCTTAAAATTATTGTCATTTATTGTAATTAAGTATTTACAATTATACGCACACAGCACGAAGACTGAAACTCTAAAAGAAGCCCTCGCGAAATCGTACTAATATTTGTTAACACTATTCCTAATATAGCTAGATGACAAGATGGAAAATCACAATCGGCAGTCGTGTATCGTACCTGAGTGTCAGACACACACTAAACCGAAATTTATTAATGGAACATTTCCATAATATTAGATAAGTAAAGAAAGATCATGCTACGCATATACCCTGAAACTTCGCAGTACATACAGTATTTCCACATGCATATACATGCATAATGCCTATTTCATAATTTTCGATTTGACCTTGACCTTGCTTGTGTCAGTGTAAAAACAGTGTAAAAGGATACAAGGGTATAAATAGAGAGCGTTTCGGTGTTTGTGTTGATTCCGAATGATGGCGCAAAGGCGCTGATCAAAAACTGGCACGTGCCAAATTTGGCTTTCATTAAATTTGGCCAACAGACTTGGGGCATAATTAAATAAATAACAAGTAAAAACGCTATAGTCGACTATAAAATACTCGTACTCAGCATTTATTCGACACACTCAAAAGCCTTTAAACAATTTTTTATACTCGTACTCCAGAAGAGTAAACGAATATATGTAACCGCACTCGTTGTGTACAAAGTGTGCCTGCTTAGTGTGTAGCTGGTCTCATGTTTTGGGCGCCAAAAATTATGTAACCAGCTAGTGGCCACATGTTTTGGGCGCCAAAAATTATGTAACCGCACCTGTTCTGTACAAAGTGTGCATGCTGAACTCTACTCTAAATGTTCCAATTTACGAAATGTAATGTAGCTTTTATATGATTGAAGTCGCAACAATTGGCGTGGTCTATGATGTTAATTTACCCAACCCGACCTATGACCTTCAAGCAACAGTTGACTAAAGCTCCCCCTAAGAACAAATTGCTACTTCAAGTGCCCATGTCTCTAGGAATTATAAAACTTACACTTCCACATTGATATACTTCATTATTTATTCAGAAATTACTCAAATATATACTCATCATTTTGCTATTTCTTAGCCACTAATTTCCTAACTGAAATTTATTTTAATGGCATAAATCAACTTCCAACGATGTTGTGGTCCATATCTTTATTTGATTAAATGGTCATTATTCTTTAAGTCTCTTTCAATCAACACTTCATTCACTTTTTATTTTACTTTTATAATTTCAATGTTTGGTGGTTACTGAGATTTTTGGTTAGATCGTTGTTGTTGTGTCCGCCACATTAAGGGATATTCTGCATTAGGCTGACAATCTATATCAAATTACACTTTAGGCTGTTTAGGTTTGCGTTGTCATATTCACTACACTTCAACTGAGTTTAGTCACATGGCTCTACCGAGACTGCAGCTGCGGATCCTCCGCCTGGATCTCTGCTATGAGCGAACTCTACAAACAGGCTGTACGCTATTCCCGTGACGTATACAAACGATTTGGGTTGTTGCGGGACACAATGTAGATGTTCGTGTTCTATTTATTTTACCGGATGTGTTGGCACGTCACACCACGTGCAATTTTGCAAATTTTATTTATCTAATTTACTTTAATTATTTTCAGGCACGCAATATCAGCAAATAGACCATTGACAGCTGTGCGCAACTTTTTATAGCTGACCATTACCGAGCTTTTCTTGGAGTGTCAAATGCAACGTTAAGTATTACTGACCAATCAGTATTTAGCAAGCCGCAAGCGCAGCTTACAGTAAAGCTTTCTAGTTTACAGCGCAGGCGACAATTATGTCGCAAACGATATGCGATGTAAACCGTTAAAATTCAAATTCAAGTAAACAAGGCAAAGCGACCATTACATATATTGTATTCGTGCAAATGTATGCAACAGGCAGAAGGAAGCGTCTAAGACCCCCATAAAGTATATATATTCTTGACCAGCATCAACAGTCATGATCTAGCCATGACCGTCTGTCCGTCCGTAGATCTCGGAGACTATAAGATAGAGATAGAGTCACCAAAATTTGGAATGTAGACTCCCCTTGTGGATCGTCAGAATGTGTTTTTTCCAAACTTGTTTATTTTTCTTACTTGTTTATTTTTTATCCAAATCAAACCAAATTCAGTTTTTATCCAGTAGAGAGGCTCCACATCCGCTGACAAAATATGTAAAATATGATTTAGAAATACTCTAAGGGAGGGCTAACTTCGGATACCGGTACCTTGCCAAAAAGGAATAACACAATAAAGCAGGAAAACGTGCATTTGAATTTATTAAACTATCCCAATGCAAATGTAATGCTTCAAAATTAAAGCGCCGGCTATATGTAAATTATTATTTACAGAACATTTTAACTTATAGAAAAATTCCTAAAAAGTGACACTTGAACTATTACTAATAATACAACTTATTATAACTCCTTTTTATATCATTCACAAAATATTTGAATTAATTTTTTTATGAAGCTTGCAACGCACAGAAGGAAGGGTTTATATGGTTAAAGTATATATATTCTTCGTCAGCATGACGAGGGAGATTCGATATTGCAATCCTTCTGTCCGTCCTTCGGAGTGCTCTCTGTCAGAAGTCTTAAGAGCTACACATCTGAAATTTTTATACCCTGTACCTATAGTAGAAAGGTATATTAAGCTTATGAAATGTATGCAACATGTTGAAAGAAGCGTTTCCGACCACACAAAGTTTATATATTCTTGACAAGTCGATCTAGCCATCTAGATCTAGATCTTGGAAACCACAAGAGATAAAAACTTAAAAAAAGGTATGTAAATTTTCCATAAATATGTACCCAGATCAAGTTTATTTTATTTTTTTGCCATGCCCACTTTTTCGGGTCCCACACAAACCAGTGCCAATTTTAGTGTTTTTATTTAATAGCTGTTTTGTTTTTTTTTAATTGGCATTGAACCACATTTGGAGACTCTGTGTCCTAGAGACATCTACATCAATCTGTTGAATATAATTCTGATCTGGCCACCATATAATATAGTCCCACAGAATTGATTTTTTCGTTTTACGTCTGTTGACCAAGTTTTATTCAGATCGTTCAATTACATCATTTAGCCCCCATAGAACCGATTTTTCGAAATGAACACAAAATGTTTGTTTTCCTCCAAATCGAGTAAAATTTGGTTTTGTGTCCATTTTAGGAGGCCCCACATTCACAGCCAAAACTTTATTCAGATCAAACAACTATATGGCCCCATATAACAAATTTTCTGAATGAACACCAAATGTCTGTTTTTTAACCAAATCAGCGAATTTAATCAGGATCGGTCTACTATATGAAATAAAGCAATGAAATAAACAGATGCTTTTTTTTTGTTGCATTTTAATTGTATTCATTCTAATATTGTAAGTGATATGATATACAGAGCAGAACACGTATGGATAAACTTTTTAATTAAAACTTAAGAATTCATATTATGTTTTCTTAGCCGAAGCTGCGCAACCTCGCTGCCAATAAGCGCAAAAATTCAATGCTTACATCAATCGCAAATCGGCATTCACTGTAAACGGTCGTGTCGCGCTTGCGCTAAGTTCCACCTAATCAAGTTTCGATTGTTATCTCTGCTCTGTGCTAAAAATAGCACATACTGACCAGTTGGGCACCGCGTTATAAAGGTGCCGGCAAAGTGCGCAAGAACTACGAACACTGCCCACTGGGCATTACATTACCCCTCAGCCTGCGCGCAGCCGCACAAGAGGGGCAATAAATTCTTGCTTATCAGCAAGTTTTTTTTGTTTTTGTTCTGTTTTGTCTTGTTTGTGCGCGCAAGCAAGATCAAAGCACGTATAAAGTGTAATTATCCAATTTTATTATTTGAGTGATTAAATATTAACAATTGGCTATGAATAACAAACAAGTACCTGACTCTCGGCTTACTGTGAATCTGAACAATCTGCTAGACTATCAGAAAATGAAGGAATTGGTTGGTCTAACACCTTCTGAATTTAGATCACAACTGATGGAAGATTTTGCCTCACAAGGCACCTCACGTACTGCATCTGGTTATGTACACGAACCCACTATTGTTCCCACTACATCTGCAGCTACATTCACGGTAGCTTCAACTTCAGCCGCATGTTACATGACTACTTGTTCATCTGGAGGAGTTTATTCATATGGCAACCAGCCAATTGTGGTCAGCGGTACAAGTCATCGAAACAGCAGTTACCAGGAACCAGTCGCTCACTACCACAACCTGATAAAATCGTTAACATGCCTGTGTACCAGCCGGCAGCAGTCCCCTGGCAGAAAGTTCCGCCAAGAAAAAGAAGATCACTTGATGCACCTAAAACTGCGAATAAAAGACCTACGTTACTTGCAAAAAACCGTTTTGAAGTTCTTGCAAATCTAGATCTTAGTCAAGCAGACGTTGATCTCGACATGGACGTTCCCCTGGACGAAATCGACATAGATGGAGAGACACAGACTCAAGTACCAACGGAAAAAAAACCGCCGAAGCCTAGCCAAATCACAGTACTGGCCATCAGTGATGTACCAGCCCTGGAGAGGCTTCTCAATTCAGCGGTTACTGCTGACTCATACGAATTTAAGGCTGCTCGTAATGGCAATTTACGCATATACGCTCGTGACTCTGATGCCCACAGAGCCATCACAAAAAAGCTTTCGGAAGTAAACCTCCAATATACGCACTTCTGCCTACCTGAGAACAGAGCTCTTAGAGTGGTGGTATGCAACTTGGCTGCATCCACCCCCACCGAGCAAATTAAATCTGCATTCACCTCTCAAGGGCACTCTGTAGTGAATATATACAATCCGAAGTCAAAATCACTGGTTGAGAAAGAAGATTGACATGCGCCAATGTTACCGCTGCTTTGGATTTGACCATACCAGGAACTATTGCACCAAGGAGCCCAGATGCGGTAGATGCAGCAAGCCTCACTGGACTGCTTCTAGCCTATGCCAGGCAAAGACTTATGATGACCTGGTGTGCGTCAATTGTAATGGAAACCACGAAGCAACTAATTAGAGCTGCAGAGTATACGTCCAACGGCTCAAAAACCGTAAGTCCGGAGTCAATACTGGTCCCGTGATGCGTGAAGGCTACGCTCAGCCCACGCGCATTATCAAGCAGCAGGTAATCCCAACCTCAATTGTGCGCCAGGGCCTGACGTACGCAGAGGCGTCAATTTTTGGGCAGCAGGGCATAAGACCTGTTAGGAATAGATCACATCAGCAAGCTCAGGGTACTGACCTACTCCATCAACGTGTGGCAAATCCAAAACAACCACAGCATTATGATCATACAGCTCTCGATGGCGCACTAGTACAAATGTTAATTTCCATGCAGCAGACCATTGCGGGTCTTGAGAAAACCATCGCTAGTCTGTTTGATGAGATCAAGGAACTCAGAGGTTCCAAGCTGGGGAAGCAGCACAAATAATGACTACTGTGCTGCGCCTCGGTACGTGGAACGCTCATAGTATAATCCCAAATACTAATGAGCTTAAGGTGTTTATGATCAACCACGACATCGACATCATGCTTATCTCAGAGACCTTCTTACACGATGGTTCCCACTTCAACGTGGCAGGTTACACATGTTATCGAGCAGATCACCCTGGAGGGCGCCCTAGAGGCGGAGCATGTGTGCTAATCAGGCAGGGATTAGTGCACTATCACCAACAACCAATCATGACTAATCACGTTGGCAACCGTAATCATTTCAACTAATTTAGGTGAAATCGCTGTGGCTGCTGCGTACCTTCCACCAGGTTTGCCTTGGAGTACCCCTGAGTTTGGCAGTCTACGTGATCAGCTCGGTCAAAAATTTATCGTCGGTGGCGATTTCAACGCAAAACATCGACTCTGGGGCAGTATGACGACAAACGCTAGAGACACTGCGCTTCATGGCTGTCTTACCAGCAGTGCAACACAAGTGCTAGCCACTGGCAGACCCACTTACTACCCGTATAACAGGAGGGATACGCCCACGTGCATTGACTTCTACATGTACAAGGGTATAGCCAACAGTCTGCTCTCGGTACGAGAAGAGTATGAACTTTCTTAGGATCATTTGCCCTTGGTTGCTTCTTTATCAATGTCGCCTCAGCGAACTACCCCAATAACGAGGCTTGTTTCTCGTGGTGCCAACATAAGACTCTTCCAAGACGAGATGAACAATGCTTTTAATCTCAACACGGAGATAAACACGCCAGAAGATGTCGACAAAGCTGTCGAAACTTTCATAAACAGGGCTAAGAGCGCTGCTCTTATTGCTGCCTCAGCTGGTGCAACTCACTGTAGAGACGGACACAGCAACCTCACTCTCTCTCCGAAAGCAATAGGCCTTCTAACGCTCAAGAAGCGCCTCAGACGCGAGTTCATCAGAACCAATGACCCGGCGATCGATAGACTGTATAGAAGGATCTCTAACAGGGTAAAAAAGGTATTAGCCACACTAAAAAGAGAAGCCACAGACGCCTTCCTGGAGAAAGTTACTCCCGATGAAAGTTCTACGTTTGCGCTCTGGAAGCTTACGAGGAGGTTCAAAAGGCAAGTCTTCGGCAAGAGCCGAAGCGTTTGCGAAAAATCTGGAAGAAAGATTCCAGCCGCTTGAGACATCGTCGCCAAGAAGAGTACAGCTAGTAACCGAATCTCTGGAAGCTCCGATGCAGATGGCCCTCCCTGTAGCTCCTATCACCCTTACCGAAGTGGAAAAGGAAATCAAAAAGCTTCGCAATAACAAGGCTCCAGGCGAGGACCAGTTTGATAATCGCTCTATCAAGCTGCTCCCTCCCAGAGCTTTGCTATTGCTCGTATTGATTCTCAACTTCCCAGGCGCCTGGAAGAAGGCCAACATCATCATGCTACACAAAAGTGGGAAGCCAGCAGATGAGTTGGATTCGTACCGTCCAATAAGCCTACTGCCAGCATTTGGCAAAATATTGGAGAGGTGCATTTTTAAGGTGCATTTGGCAAAATATTGGAGAGGTGCATTTTAAGAAGGATTCTTGAAACCAGCGCGGTCAAAAAGGCAATGCCAAAATTTCAGTTCGGCTTTAGGCTCAGGCACGGCACGCCCGAGCAACTACACCGAGTTGTAAACTTTATTCTGGAGGGATTCCACGGAAAGGAGTATGTCGTCGGAGCGTATCTGGGTATCCAGCAGGCATTTGATAGAGTGTGGCATGCAGGACTCCTGCATAAACTTAAAGATCTACTTAATCCACAGCTCTATCTTATTGTTAAAAGCTTTCTTCACGAAGGATCCTTTAAAGTTGTTCAGGACGGGGTGTCCTCTCATGCAAAGACGGTCAGAGCTGGTGTACCCCAGGGTAGCGTGTTAGGGTCAACCCTTTACAGCCTGTATACGCACGACATGCCTTCAGCTGACAACATGCCGATCTCGGACCAGAGCAATCTGCTTGTCGACACCTTTGCTGATGACACTGCGGTACTGGCCAGAGAGAGTTGCGTCTTCACCGCTACAGATCTCATCCAGATCTATTTAAAAAAATTCGAGAACTGGGCCTGTAGATGGAATATTGCCATAAACACTGATAAGTGTGTACAAGTCACATACACTCTCAGAGCGGAAACCTCTCCTGGGGTATTTTTACATGGTCAACTGTTAGACCAGAAGGAAGCTCACAAATATCTTGGAATCACTCTGGACAAGCGACGAAACTTCCAGCGCCATATAACTGATGTAGTTAAGCGTCTGAAGACAAAGGCGAGCAGTTTGGCTTGGCTTCTTAATGACAGGAATAAACTGTCAGTAACCAACAAGACGCTCATTTACAAAGTCATTCTCGCACCCATTTGAAGATATGGTATTCAGGTATACGGCATAGCAGCTAGCAGCATAGTCGAACCTAAATAAAATACGTGTTGTGCAGTCCCAATTCTTGCGCAGAATTTCTGATGCGGCATGGTACATATGCAACAGCGATATCGAGAAGGAACTCCATGTACCGAGGATCGGAGATGTGATCAATCGCCAAGCTTCTGCATATCTAGACAAACTCGCACATCACCCTAACCAGCTGGCGCAAAGGCTCAGAAGAAGTGGACGTATCCACGGAGTAAGAATGAGAAGGAGGCTCAAGAGAGTCCACCCAACCGACCTGTCCCACAGAACCACTATAGTATAACCACTATAGTATAAGTTATTATTAATAGTAACAGTAGGCTATAAAAACTTTAAAGTAATAAACACATTTTCAGTATTAAAAATGCTTGCATGCATTCTTATCAGCAGAAAGAGAATGCCAAAGCAAAATAACATAAAATTTGGCATGCATAGAGCTATTAATAGATTCTTTGCTTTGCTCATCATTTACATTTAATACAATTCTAAGCAATTCCAGCTTCAATAGTCACTAAACGATTTCTTCAAAATAATTATGCAAATAATTAATATTACTTATATGCTTACTTATATGCTCAGCGCTCATAATAGCATTTGTATTATGCTTGGGTTTTGGCTTACGTAAACATTGCAGCTAAGTGATACAATGTGTTTGATACTGGGTACAATGTGCATTCCATATGTATGTATGTCTGCTACAGTATATTACATCTCCCTCCTTTTTAAAAATAACGTAATTTAGTGAAGTTATTTTAGTGTAAATTGTATGTGATTATATTTTTTTTTTGTCATTTTTTATATATATATTTCATATTAGTTTGTGGGAATATATATTTGCTTGTAATGAAAATTGAAATTAAATTTCTGTTCTGTTTATGTGATATAATTGATAAACTAATATATGATTTAACGATATACATTTTTCTTTTTTGTATTCAAACTGTATATAAGGTGTGCGAAAGAAGTAAATGGGACACTACGTTCTAAGGAATAACAACTTAACCCATAATATATTTTCAAAAAACAAATTATTATATAAACTTAATAATATTATGAATAGACTTTAACATATTTAAATAAAAAAAAATTGGGAAAATTAAGACAAAATATTCTGAAGCGAAAAAAAAAATTTTTTTTTTTGTCGTCAACACCTTCACTATCCGTCCTGGCATTGAATTGACCAAGTTTTGGAGCATTTGTATATCCAATTTCTCCCATTCTCGCATAATGGCTTCTTTTATCTCGTTTAGAGTTGAAAATTGCTTCCCGTTGGCATAAACCCGTTGAGACAAGATGCCCCAAAGATTTTCAATCGGGTTTACGTCCGGGCTGTGTGCTGGCCACTCTAAAACAGGAATTTGGGAATCTTTAAAAAAAGCCTTAGTGAGCCTTGCGGTATGGATGGGTGCATTATCCTGCTGGAAATTCCAGGTATCACCAAATTTATCCTCTCCAAATTGCACTAATACACTCTCCAAGAGCTCCACATAATTTTGTGCAGTCATTTTATGCGTTATAAAGCACATGGGTGTCTTTCCATTGAAGCCGAACGCAGCCCATATCATAAGAGATCCTCCGTGGAAATTTCTGGACACGTGGACTTCTTTTGGGCATCGTAAATCGCGGTAATAATAGCGGTAGCCATCAGTACCGTCTAAATTAAACTTTTCTCGTCGCTAAAAATTATATTTTCCCATTCAGTATCCCAAAATTTATATTTGCTTGCAAACTGCAATCGAGCAGCTTTGTGCCTAGGCAGTAGTTCCGGTTTTAACAGTTTTTTTCCATACGAAACATTCTCGGAACACTTTAAAATTTGTTGCACACGTCTCGTAGATATCGGTAGAGACAAATTGCTCCGTATTTGGGATGCGCTGATATTTTCCTTGACCGCTAGATTTTGTCCCGGTTGTCAACCAAGGGTGGGCGCCCAGAGCGGAGTTGTTTCCCATGATTTTCAGGGTTCTTTATTAATTTTTCCACCGTATTCTTATTTCTGCCAACCTTGCCTGCAATTCTGCGTATTGACATCCACGAATCACGCAGTGCCAAGATTCTTCCACGCTCGATATCCGTTAAACGACCAAAACTTGACATTTCTTAACTAAAAAAGCAATTAGGAACTGTTATAAGAAATGAATTTACTTAAAACTTACTTATTTTTGTTTATTTTAATATTCTGAACAGAATTCAATATGAAAAGTTCAAATTCTACGTGGTCAACCAGTCGCAAAATAAAACAAACTAATCTGTCCCATTTACTTATTTCGTTCGAAAAACTCAACATTGTCATCTATAAATAAACATAACGCAAAACCCGTGCGGATTGCATCTTACGGTTAATACAGGGTGCCAAATCTTTGTCCCATTTACTTATTTCGGACACTTTACCAATGTTAATCATTACTTTATGTATGGCCACAATAAATCACTATGAAATAAAAGTTTTTAGTCTATCCTTATTTACTTTGTGTTTTTTGTTTTTAAGGTCTGATATTATGATATTATCATTATCTTCATTATCTTTTCATTATCTTTTCTACAACTATCTCCAATTTTTAATTATATGTCATATATGTTATATATTATATAATGTGCTGATCGATACTATTAAATGCCTTGTTAATATTAGGGTTGTTACTAAAAATGAATTCATAGGGACAGTAGTCCCTATGATGGGATCCACATGGGGTTATATTAAAAAAATATACGAAGTATTGTGTAGCATGTGTACATATGTATATGAATGATATTCAAGACATCTTGGGCAGCAACACATAAGTTGCCCAAGCATAAACAAGGCTGCAACACTTTGTTGTTATGCCAACATAATATATATATATAGCGGCGACTTTGTCGCAGCGCGGCTATCGCTGCACATTTCAAGTGCAGACGAAATATGACCGCACTTGATAACAGCGCCCGCCCAAATAGCCGAGTCAGCAATCCCACGCTTGACCGTCCAACGTAAACATTTAACATATACACATATAAGCATGTAAAACGGCTACGCTCGCTGATATATAGCTCGCAGCTCTAAGCTAAGCAACGGAGTGAATAAAGAACCTACATGGAGGACAGACGTCTTCCACTGTAGCGAAAACCCAAAACATTAAGAACTTTAACTAAAAAAAAATAATAATAAAAGGACAACTTCACATGGCGACCGCGACCTGTAACTCTTACCTGTAATCGACATGAATTTAACAAAAACAAAAAACATAGAAGTTCACGTGTGCGCGAAAAAATTGCGAACTGAGGCTGCTTCGTTTAAAGTCTGAGCTTAAAATGTTAGTACGAAACGGTTGTGATGAACAATGATATATTAAAGCAGAAGCAAAAACGATATTCGATGTCGTACAGTTGAAGAAAACTCATATTTTTTGTATTAAATACATAAAAACTATAAAAAAAAAGTCGTGGAAAAATTGCAAAATACAGAAAAAACCAACAAACAAAAAAAAACAATTTATATGCGCAAAATGTAAACAAACAATATAATAAAAATAAATAGAACCGAAAACCCGATTTGGAATATTTGGTGTAACGATTTTTTGAACTATTATATATATATATATATATCTATATATATTTCAAATGATATAAACCATAATTTGTATTTGTGCAATTCAACCAAAAAGATGAAACTAAAGCAAAAATAGAATTGTTGAAATTTTGAAAATGGATGGCAAGATTTGACACAGTGAACGTGATTCGAGCGCGATAAATCTGAAGAAAAGTTTTACACATCAAACAACCTGCTTGTGCGATGACCAGCACCGGCACCGCCTGAGCCCAAGGCCCTGGACTACTGCAGCAGTCTACAAATGAGCGACATCGAACTACAAGAAGCTGCTCCTATTGAGCAAAGGGATTTGCCGACGTTGCAAGAGGCCCTGCAGGCAAATCCAGTCGATGGACCACGCCCACTCACAATAGCTGAGTACCGGGCTTGTCAAATGAAAACACTTAGATGAACAGCTTCGCTTTGGTGCGAAACAACGCAAACGGGCTGCATAATTGCGAATGCCCCAATTTGCCTTAAATTTAAGTTCTAATCTCAAGCCTATGCGGGAAACCGCTGCTTGAAAAATACTAACCACTGATAGGCTATAAACTAACACAATCTGTCTGTACAAGTTATTGTATATGTTGGAGCAACATAATTTCTACTGTTCATTGCCACCGTTTTAGGCGCAGCGAGTTTCGGTCACACCGAGATCCGTAACACAACTGACTGGTGTCTTGCCTTGATCTTCGGTTTTTGTACCGAACCACACTCGGCGACAGCTGCAAACGCTGTCGCCCCGTTAAAACGGGACTTTCCTAAAACACATAGTAGAGCAGGCAACAAAACGGACAAACTCAATACTATTCTCACATATATTCACACACGCCGCATATTCAAACTACTTATGCTTCCACACGGCCAACCTGACTATAACACGACCTCGTGTAATTCTAAAAAAAATGCTTAGCTTCTTAAATCATTTTATTTATAGATCCTCAAATAAAATTTACCATTAACATTTTCTTTTTCTTATGTTTCTCAATTACAACTTATTTATTTTATTTTTATAATTCTTTCATTTCATATCATTTCATTACTGTCTTCAACATTAGAGGTCACTCAATCAAAAGCCCCACACGCCATGATCAAAACAGACATTAGGATGTTTTGCACTTGTGCTTGCTTTATGATCTGAGTACCCTGCCATTTTCTTTGGCCCACAGAGGTCACTCAATCAAAAGCCCCACACGCCATGATCGAAACAGACATTAGAATGTTTTGCACTTGTGCTTGCTTTATGATCTGAGTACCCTGCCATTTTCTTTGGCCCACAGAGGTCACTCAATCAAAAGCCCCACACGCCATGATCAAAACAGACATTAGAATGTTTTGCCCTTGTGCTTGCTTTATGAGTACCCTGCCATTTTCTTTGGCCCACAGTATTACATATTTTTCTCACCCTTACTGGTGTATTTCACTCTCTTTAATGACTTCAGCATCTTCAACATTTTCATTTTCACTCCCTTTAGTGACTTCAACATTTTCAACATTTTCATTTTCACTCTCTTTAGTGACTTCAATACCTTCAACATTTTTATTTTCAATATCATTCAAATCCTCATCACAACTTTCTAAATCATCTGGGACATATCCCTCTGGCAATTTCCTTATATCTTCATGAGCATACTTGCACTTCCTATTATTTGTCAACGACTTGAGGATATATCTATCTCCGTCTAGTACTTGAACAATTTGCAAAGGTCCTCTATACTTTGGACTTAACTTTGTTTGATGCCTTTCTTCATTCTTTAACAACACAAACTCTCCTACGTCATACCCAACAACCTTAACCTTAGTTTTATCAAATTGCCCTTTGCTATATGCTGCCGCTGCTGATATATTTTGCACTGCTCGAGCTCTTGATTCTGCCAAATCAACTTCTAGTGCCACGTCACATGGTGGAAGCAACCCCAACGGACGAGCAACCTTGCCAATGAACAATTCCAAAGGGCTTGCCTTTGTCACTCGACTTACAGTACAATTTAAGGCAAACTGTTCCTCGCCCAATGCGTCTTGCCAAGATCTGCTGCTAGTTTCAACTGCCGTTAATAAGTTTTTCAAAGTGCTCATAATGCGTTCTACCTGTCCGTTAGCTCTACTTGCACCTGTCGCATTTAGGTGCAAACTTATATTTTGTTTAGAACAGAATTCACTAAATTTAGAGCTGGCAAAACACCTACCCTGATCTGCTATTATGCGGTTAGGTACTCCAAACAAGGATACAGCCGATGTCACAGCCCCTATGCAATTGTCAGCATCAATCTTGAATGTGTGTGTTAAGTAAACAAATTTAGTAAAAGCATCCACTTGAACAATAACATACTCTTTTTGATCACTCTTGCCACTTAACTTGCCCGTTATGTCTATGTGTATTGTATGCCAAGGTGTATCGACCTTTGGTATTGGAAGAAGTCTAGCCTGAACTTTACCTGAGGATGACTTTGACGTCTTGCAAGTTATACAGTTTTCGACAAATTTCCTTACATATTTTGACATATTTTCAAACCAGTAAAAATCGTAGGCTTTGTCCAATGTTTTTTTTCCAACCCAAATGCATTATTGTCTCATGAACTTGGTTAATAACGGACCATCTAAATGCTCTTGGAACAATTGGCAGAGATCGAGTTCTACCATTTCTCTGTATTTTCCGATAAATTATTCCTGCTCTTAGTTCGTAAGTTTTTGCAATGTCCTCGGCGAGAGAATTGTCTTTTAGTTTATTCACAATATTAATTATATCGGAATCCTAGCGCTGTTCAGCCATCAACCAATCACTAGATATCTCTGCCAGATTAATTCTTTTTTCAGAAACTTTACGAGCATCAATTGCATCAGCAGATGGGAAATTTCTTGAAAGGAAATCAGCATGAGCCATTCGTTTGCCCTCTTTATACTGTAATTCAAACGAGAACGACTGTAAATAAGCCCACCATCTTTGTGCTCTGGGCGATAGGTCATGTTTATTTCTTGATGCTTTAAGCGAGTTGCAATCGGTAAAGATAACAAAATCTCTGCCCGTCAAGTAATGACGAAAATGCTTAATGGCCATGACAACCGCGAGAGTCTCCAATTCGTATGAATGGTATCTTGACTCAGCAGGTGAGGCGGCCTTACTGAAGAACTCAACTACATGGGGCTTGTCATCTATTCTATGCAACAAGATGGCACCGTATCCACGAGCACTTGCATCAGTATGCAACTCGATTGGATATTGCGGGTCAAAAATAACCAAAACTGGCTTCTGTGTAAGAACAGATATAACTTTTTGTCTTATTTCCTCATGTTCTGGCTTCCAAATAAACTCGTTCTTTTCCGATGTCAACAAATACAAAGGCTTCAAGACACAAGAGAATCCTTGTATAAATTGCCGAAAGTAAGACGCAAGTCCAATAAATTGTCTTAAAGCAGAAACCGACTGAGGAGGTGGTAAGGCATTTAATGCAGAAATTTTTTTGAGAATTTGGACGAATTTGACCTGCGCTCACTTCATATCCCAAATATTGAACAGTTGACTTCAGGAACGAACACTTTTTAATATTGAACAAAAACCCAGCTTTCGTGAGAACATCAAGAGTAACCTGTAGTCTTTCCAAAGCCACACTTTTCGTTGCAGCCACCACTAACACGTCATCCATATAGACAACCACAAAAGTATTTGCCAGTTCTCCAAGTGTATGCATTACTGTACGCTGAAAAACTGAAGGTGCATTCAATTCAATTCAATTCAACCAAAAAGATGAAACTAAAGCAAAAATAGAATTGTTGAAATTTTGAAAATGGATGGCAAGATTTGACACAGTGAACGTGATTCGAGCGCGATAAATCTGAAGAACAGTTTTACACATCAAACAACCTGCTTGTGCGATGACCAGCACCGGCACCGCCTGAGCCCAAGGCCCTGGACTACTGCAGCAGTCTACAAATGAGCGACATCGAACTACAAGAAGCTGCTCCTATTGAGCAAAGGGATTTGCCGACGTTGCAAGAGGCCCTGCAGGCAAATCCAGTCGATGGACCACGCCCACTCACAATAGCTGAGTACCGGGCTTGTCAAATGAAAACACTTAGATGAACAGCTTCGCTTTGGTGCGAAACAACGCAAACGGGCTGCATAATTGCGAATGCCCCAATTTGCCTTAAATTTAAGTTCTAATCTCAAGCCTATGCGGGAAACCGCTGCTTGAAAAATACTAACCACTGATAGGCTATAAACTAACACAATCTGTCTGTACAAGTTATTGTATATGTTGGAGCAACATAATTTCTACTGTTCATTGCCACCGTTTTAGGCGCAGCGAGTTTCGGTCACACCGAGATCCGTAACATAACTGACTGGTGTCTTGCCTTGATCTTCGGTTTTTGTACCGAACCACACTCGGCGACATCTGTAAACGCTGTCGCCCCGTTAAAACGGGACTTTCCGTTAGATGAGTACGAACCGTACTCGGCGACAGCTGCAAACGCTGTCGCCCCGTTAAAACGGGACTTTCCTAAAACACATGGTAGAGCAGGCAACAAAACGGACACATGAATAGGCTGATGCAATGTGGCAATGTACCTGCGATCCTGGTGAAATACCCAAATACGCACTAACACAAACTCAATACAATTCTCACATATATTCACACACGCCGCATATTCAAACTACTTATGCTTCCACATATACATATAAATTGTCAGGCAGACAGATGGCAAAACCATAACAATTCTTCAATTCCCAGGCACTGGGTATATTACCCAGTAGCAAGAAAAAAAAAAATTTCCTTTTCCTAAAAGAATTCAAATTGCTCTAAACATTTTTATAAAATGTTTCAAATCCAACAAAACTTTGTTTTATAGTTTTCAATTCAATTCAATTTTAATAAGTAACAAAAAGATAGAGAATAAATTAGAATTTTTTTATGAAAATAAACCAAATTTTCGTATACAAGCCATAGAAATCTTAAATATGGCCATGTCACAAGTACAATTTCTTAAGCTAGCCTCTTCACTCATACCTGAGTTTAGTGGAAAGTCTGAGAATCTACAAAGTTTCATTGATGCTCTTAGTTTAGTGGATTCACTAAAAGAAACACATGAAACCACAGCAGTCAGTCTAATAAAGACTAAACTCAAAGGCCATGTTCGAAACTTAATCAATACTGAACAAACAATAGTGTCCATAATAGACAAACTAAAAAGCGGTAGAAAAGGCGAATCAGCCAAAGCATTATCCGCTAAATTGTTCAATCTGCAGCAAAAGCAAAAGACAGCAAGTCAATATATTCAAGAAGTTGAACAGTTGACAAGGGCTTTGCAATCTGCACATATGATTAATGGTGTATCGCAAGAATATGCCGAAGAATTAAGCCTACAAGTTGCTGTAAAATCAATCATAACAAACTGCACAATTGACGAAGTTAGGTCAGTAATGAAATCACGAAATTTCAACACAATGAGTGATATCACAACTGTTTTCGTCGATAGTTGCACAGACGCAGTGGGACACCCAAATACAGTCCTATATGCTGCGCATCAACAAAGATATAAACCTAACCGAGGGTATAATCGCGGAAACTACCGTGGTTTAAACGATAAGTTTGTTTTAATTATGAACAGAAGCGTTTGCTCCGTTCTGTGTCTTTATTCTTTTTCATTCTTACATATTCATGTTGGGTTCAGTTAACCCGAAACATGTAGTGCTTATTTCTATTTACTTATATATATGTATAAGTATATTGATATATACGTATGTATGCAGAAGGCATGCATATGTTGTATATCGTTTGACCGCTTGAGCTGCAAAGTGCATGCTCAGCATTCCCACGCTCCGCGATCGGCTTATGTATAAGCGATGGATCGTATTACTGGTGCGCTGGAATGTTTATGTATTTCTGAACGGTCTCTTTATATACTTTGGGCATTTGTTTATTTGTATTTATTATGACAAAGTGTCACAATGTATTGACAGAATGTTATACCCTTGATTTATTATAATGGTAGGGTAGATATGCTACACCTCCCTTTTTAAAGAAATGACGTAATACATGTAGTCATTTGGTGTTAGTGAATTATATTGTAATTAAAATTGTATTTTTTAATTTACGTATTAAAAGTGGTTGTATCTCCTTTTTTTAAAAAAAAACATTTGGGTTAATTGACAAATTATTTTTAATATGTAAATAATAAGTTTCAATTTCATGTAAATAATTAGTTTGAATTTAGGTTGTACTTTATTTTTAACTTCTCAGAAGAATACAAAAAATATTTATTATTTATTTTTGTTTCCCCTTTTTTTTTTTTTTTTTTGTTTGTTTTAGGTTGATCAGACCTTCCCTTTTTTTCATGAAACGTTTCATTGAATATATTTTCTTAACCTATCCTTGTGTACTTTTTGTTTCTTATTTTTACTGTGTTTAATAAAGATGTTATCATTATCAGCGATTTTCTCTACAATATAGGGTCCTAGATATACAGGGTCTAATTTGTGTGCCTTGTTTCGTTTCTTATAATTACTTTATCTCCTACTTTTAATTCAAAATCTTTCGTTTTTTATCATATGCCAATTTCCTATAAGCCTTGGCTTTTTCTAACTTAATTCTAGCTCGTTTGTAGGCTATTTCTAGTCTAAATTTTATTTCTTTAGAATAATCATCTAGATTATAAATAGGATCTACATAATTGGTTTTATTTAAGTCAATGAACTGCTTTGGTAGTCTGCCAAATAGTAGTTCGTATGGACAATACTCATGCGTTGCTGATGGTGTCGTGTTGAAGCAATATGTGAAATATTGGATCCAGACATCCCAATCAGTTTTGTCCGCAGAGATATATGAACGGATGTATTCATTAAAAGTGCGATGACTTCGCTCTATTGTCCCTAATGTTTGGTGATGATATGCAGTAGAGGTGAGATTCTTGATCTTCATATACTTGCATAAATCAGTTAAAATCTGGTTTCTATACTCTGTTCCCATGTCCGAGATGAACGTCTTCATTGGACCAAACTTGAGTATAAAATTTTCGAAAATAGCTTTTGCGACATCATTTGCGCTTTTGCTTTTTATCGGAATGGCTACTAAATACTTTGTAAGGTCACATATTAATGTGACTATGTATTCATTGCCATTTTCCGATCTAGGTAGCGGACCAACTGTATCCACTATCACTATATCGAAAGCATTCACATGTGTTTCTGTGAGAGTCAAAGGAGTCTTTGTGTGCGTATTTGTTTTAGACATTTGGCATTTTTGACATCTACGTACGTACTCTTTTATATGACGTGTCATATTTTTCCAGCAGTAGTGTCTTTTTATTTTCGATAGCGTTCTTGTTATGCCACTATGACCTCCTTGAATTGGGTCGTCATGGTATGTAAACATTAATGTTTGTATCTCTTTTTCATTTTTTATTTGGATCACCGGCTGGAGTAGCGCTACTCTTAAAGATTTTAAAATATGATTGCCCATATTTTTAAAAGAATCTATTGAACCTGATTCAAAGCTCTTTTCGCTCGGTGCCACTTTGAGTTGGCTGATTTTTAATATACCGGCTTCTTTTTCAAGCCTTTGGAAGAGCTGACCTAGGTCAAGAATTCCATTAGTATATAAATCGCTAACTTCAATTCTTGCGATAATTTTATTTCCATGTTTAAATAAACATTTAGATTCTGTTATGCGCAAGGTCACTACTTTTCGTACTTCATCATTTGTAATGACTTCATGTACGTTGGGCTTAGATACATTTTTATGACTTTGCCTTGGCAGAAGTTCATCATTTTCTACTTTACAGTTTTTATTTTGTCTACTTTGTCGCCTAGTAGTGACTTTCAGGACTTTATGTTGCATATCTTTGAGTTCTTTTATATTAATACGCGAAAGTGCGTCTGCTACGAAATTATCTTTCCCCTTTAGGTATTCTACTGTGAAGTCGTATTCTTCAAGCTCTAGCCGCATGCGAGTTAATTTCGAACTGGGATTAGTCATAGAAAAAAGATATGTCAATGGTCTGTGATCCGTTTTAATTGTAAAGTGTTTGCCATAAATATATGGTCTAAAATGGGTAATTGCCCGATGAATTGCCGCTAACTCTTGTTCTGTTGTGCTCTTATTGCTTTCCCCTTTTGTAAATGAACGAGATGCATAAGCTATTGGGAGTTGAATTCCATCACGGTTCTGAGTTAGAACCGCTCCGCAAGCTTGTCTACTAGCATCTGTTATAATGCAAAATTCTTTGCGAAAATCTGGATATTGTAATAATGTGGGGTGCATAAGCTTTTCTTTAAGGTATTGGAATGCGTTTTGGCATTCACGTGACCATTCAAAAGGAACATTCTTTTTACATAATCTAGTTATGTGCCGTGAATAATCGGCGAAGTTGTTTATAAATCGACGATAATAATTGCAAAATGCAACAAATCGTCTCGCGCTGTCCGCATCATGGGGGACAGGATAATTTTTGATGACGTCAAATTTCTTGTCATCTGGCAATACTCCTTTGTCAGTGCATTTGTGACCTAAGAATGTCACTTCATGCATGAAAAATGAACATTTTTCTGGATGCAACTTCAGGTTATATTTCCTACATACATTAAAAACATCAGTTAAGTTTTTAATCATGTGTTTTTCGGAACATCCTATCACCATTAAGTCATCCATATAAAGGAATGCCTGAGAGGGTTCTAAACCCGAGAATGCAATAGTCATCATTCTCTGAAATGAATTTGGCGCTATTTTAAGACCAAATGGTAATCGCGTGAAGCGGTATGAGCCATTGCTCGTTGAAAAAGATGTTATGTTTCTTGAATTTTCTTCAAGTTCAATTTGGTGGAATCCTGACATTAGGTCAAGACATGAAAAGTATTTAGCTCTGCCCAGTTGGTCTAGAATATCATCAATTCTGGGGAGCGGAAATTTATCAGAAAGTAGTTTTTTGTTGATTTGACGATAGTCAATTACTAATCGCCATTTCTTTTCTTCCGAATTTGGCGACGATTTTTTCGGAACTAACAAGAGTGGGCTGTTATACTCGGATACAGACGGTTCTACGATTTTGTCATTTATTAATTTCCCTACTTGTTTTTGAATTTCTTCAACTTGGCTATGCGGGCGTAGTTTTAATGTAAATGGGTTCATCATCTTAGTCTTAATGTTTGTTTATAAAAATTATTTGTCGCTATTGGTTCGGTTTCCAGTCCGAACACATCACTATACTTGGTGCATAATTCTGTTAGTTGACTTTTGAATTGCAATGGAAAATTTTTCATTAATTTTGAAAGTACTTGTTTGCTTCTATTTTCTGGATTAGTGTTATGAATGTCGTAATCTTTTAAATTTTCATATTGGATTTTATTTACTTTGACCAATTGGTCGGAATTAGATGTGTTTAGAAGGCGAATGTATACATGTTTGGATGCTGCTATTGTATTTGCGACATAAATTCCATTATGTATTTCTTGATTAGGAACTAATATAGTAATCATTTTCTGTATTAATGTCTATTTTTCGAATTACTTGGGATCTGGCTGGCAGAAGAACTGTATTGTTGCCAGCACTATATGTTATCGGAACATAAATAGGATAATTTAAATTTTGAGGTCTAATTATAAACCAGTCTTCACTTGGCTTGAAATCTAATTGACAATTGAATTTTTTAATAAAATCAATTCCTATTATTCCATCACACGGTATTGAAAAATCTGAATCTACTAAGTGAAATTCGTGTGGAATAATATATTTTGTTGATTGAAGTTATATTGAAGTTGTTCCTTGAGATTTTATTACTCCTTGGCCTATGCCCTGGATGTTTATAATTTTTTCTTCTTGAATTTTGAAATTATCTGAATTTATTTTTAAAAGTGAGATATCTGCACCAGTATCTATTAGGAATGTGAGTTTATTTTCAGTTGAATGATTATAAAAAGTGACAAATATATTAAGACTGTAATTGATGGAATGAACCTTTGAATTTACTGGTTGTTTCCTAAAGGGTTTTGAGAGTTTTCCGGCGTATGTTGCGCCATTCTCACATTGTTACTATTATTTCCTTGGTTGAAGTTACCTCGGCCTCTTCTTTGATTTTGGCCACGTCTTCCTCCATTGTTATTGTAATTATTGTTGTTACCGCCTCGGTTGTAATTATTGTGGTTGAAATTTCTGCCACGATAATAGCCTCGGCTTCCTCTATTATTGTTGTTTGCACCTCGTCGATAATACAGGACAGTGTTACTTTGACCTGTTATTTCCGTGCAACTATTGACAAATTTGGAAACGGCATCATTCATATTGTTGAATGTGCCTGCCTGCATGATAAGTTTAACCTTATCAATTGAACAATTTTGGGTCATGGCCTTTACAGCTGTTGTAGTGCTGTATTTGTTAGCAAGGGGTTGGCTTAAACCTTCACTGATATAGGCGCCTTCAAGGGCCTTTGCCAGTTTTTCCACCTCTTGGGTGTATTGGTTAGCCGTTTTGTTTTTCTGTTGCAGATTAAGAAGCTTGGCAGATACAACTTCTACCGATTCTCCTTTTACTGCATTCGACAGTTGCGTGATAATTTCAGCAATTGTTTCTTCATTACTTATGAGATTCCTTGCATGGCCTTTTAGTTTTGTTTTTATTAGGCTTATGGCTGTTAGCTCATGTGTGCCTTTTAACGTTTCTAGTAGATTCAAAGAATCTAGAAAGCTTTGTAGATTCTCCGGCTTACCGTCAAACTCTGGTATTAGAGATGTGGCTAGCCTGATAAATTCTACTACTGTTTGTGCCATTTCGGAGTTTATTATTGTTACTGGCTTTGTCTCAACTCGATCGCTTTCTTCTAGTGTTTCAATATCACTATCAGATTCAGCGTCGCTTGGTTGAGTTGATTCGTCTAATTCTTTTAACTGATCGGAATCAAACTCTGCCAATTGATTCAGATTTTCTGGCACATATATCTGAATTTGTCGCCTGTTGGAGACAGTATTTAATCTTGTATTTAGGGATTTAATTACCCTTAAACATTTACTGCTGTGTTCAGGTGTGAATTTATTTTTATAGTTATTTACTAGACTAACTATATTATTATACTCCCTTACTAATGTTTCAATATGATTTTTTAAAGTATCAGTTTTTATTACTGCATCTCTATTGATGCATTTGTAAGATTTATCGAATTTGTAACGAAATGCGTCTATGAATTTCGCAATTTCGTTCCATTCCATTATTTAAATGGAATTTCCTATTTTGTTTTCAAATAATCTCTAGATTATTTGCCCTACTCATGTATCGTTTTTTAATAATTTTATTGTGCTTTACATAGAGTGTAAGCAGAAACTGTAATACTAGCACTATTGTGATAATTAATAATAGTACCCACAACGAATTTATATCGTCAGTGTGATCGATAATTTTGACGTTATTTACAACATTTGCGGTGTTGTCTTTTGCTTCGCTCGAGTCGCTAAACCACCCCATTGTGTTATTTGAGGTTTAATATATTCAATGAAAAAAATTTTTTTTTATATTCATGAAAAAAAAATGATTTTTTTTTTTGGAAAAAATTGGGGTTTTTAAAGAAAGAAAAAAAAATATTTTCTTCTTTGAAAGCAAAAATAAATTAAATTTTAAAATTGTTAAACAAAAATTTTAAAAATTTGTCTTTTACAAACGTTTTATTGCAGCTGGATATATAAATACCCAGCGCCAGAGATAGGAAAATATTAATTGTTATTAAATGTGGTTGGCTCACATTTCATTTTACATTTCAATTTAAAAAAAAAATTTCTCCAACCACATTTGTTAGTTTAAAAGCCTAACAGTTGTTAGTAGTTTTCAAGCAGCGGTTTCCCGCATAGGCTTGAGGGTAGAGCTTAATATTAAAGGCAAATTGGGGCATTGGCATTTATGCAGCCCGTTTGCGTTTTTTCGCATCAAAGCGAAGTTGGTTATCCAAATGTTGAAGACGCTCTGTGTAGCGTTGTCGGTTTTCCTCATCCTTGGCTGACTGGGTCATCTCCTTGACCAGTCGCCGTTGTTGCAGGAGCTTTACTCTTGCTCCGCTCCTCTTGTGTTTTTTTATTGCATTTTTCTCCTGGCGGGCCCGGTACTCAGCTATTGTGAGTGGGCGCGGTCCATCGGTTGGATTTGCCTGCAAGGCCTCTTGCAACGTCGGCAAATCCCTTTGTTCGGTAGGAACAGCTTTCTCAAATGTCGGTTCCTCTGCCATTCATGAACTGCAGCTTTTGTTGTTTTCAATTTAATGTTGCACTTTTTAGTTCATATTTAGGGCGATAATATTAGTTGTTTTAAGTAAAAACTTTAATTTTATTGTTTCACTTTAGTTCATATTCTGGGCGATAATATGCATTGTTTTTTCACGTGCTAACAGACGTTTTTTTTTTGTTTTTAACTTGAACTTGATAACTTTGGTTTTAGTGTATTTATTTTTGTTGTTGTTGCTGTTGTTGTTCAGCTATAAGTCTGAAGTAAATCTGCAACGCGCGCCTTCATCATAATATGTTGTTGTAGTGCACGTGCAGTATATTTATATATTTTTTTTTTGCACATTGTCACGGTCGCCATGTAAACGATAAGTTTGTTTTAATTATGAACAGAAGCGTCTGCTCCGTTCCTTGTCTTTATTCTTTATCATTCTTACATATTCATGTTGGGTTCAGTTAACCCGAAACATGTAGTGCTTATTTCTATTTACTTATATATATGTATAAGTATATTGATATATACGTATGTATGCAGAAGGCATGCATATGTTGTATATCGTTTGACCGCTTGAGCTGCAAAGTGCATGCTCAGCATTCCCACGCTCCGCGATCGGCTTATGTATAAGCGATGGATCGTATTACTGGTGCGCTGGAATGTTTATGTATTTCTGAACGGTCTCTTTATATACTTTGGGCATTTGTTTATTTGTATTTATTATGACAAAGTGTCACAATGTATTGACAGAATACCATTATAATAAATCGAGGGTATAGATTTATTATAATGGTAGGGTAGATATGCTACAGTGGAAATTACCATAATAATGGTAATGGATATAACAACAATAATTATGGCAACAATAGAAATAGAGGCCAATATAGAGGAAACTCTAGAGGCCGCGGTATTTCAAACAGAGGCCACAACAACTATAATAATAATAATCGAAGCAATGTAAGAGTAACCCAAAACAACTCGGGAAACTCTCAACAACCCTCAGATATTCAACAGTAAAGCATAAAGTTCACAGCATCAATCTTAGTCTCAATATTTTCGTTAACTTTTTCAATGTAGAAACAAATAAAAATCTTGTCTTTTTAATAGACACTGGTGCATATATCTCACGTTTAAAAGAAAATTCCGATATCTTTCATGATATTAAGGAAAATAAAAAGATTAATATTCAAGGCATAGGCCAAGAACTAATACAGTCAAAAGGACTAATATCAATAGAGATACAGACAGGTAAATATATAATTCCACACGACTTTCATTTAGTAGATTGGCATTTCGCAATACCATGTGATGGAATAATAGGTATTGGTTTCATTAGGAAATTCAATTGCCAGTTAGATTCCAAACCTAATGAAGATTGGCTCATAATGAGACCAAACAATTTAAATTTTCCGATTTATGTTCCAATAACATACAGTTCTGGTAATAACTCCATTATTCTACCAGCAAGATCCCAAGTTGTCCGAAAGATTCACCTATCATCAGATGACGATAGTGTATTAATTCCAAACCAGAATATTAAAGAAGGCATTTATGTTGCAAATACAGTTGCAACAACCAAAAATGCATTTGTCAGATTACTGAATACGACCAGTACCGACCAAATAGTAAATATTAAAAATTTAACATATGAATCACTTTCGAACTACGACATAGTTCAAAGCAATCCTGAAAAGAGAGAAAAAACTGTCTTATCTCAATTAACAAAAAATGTTCCACCACAATTTAAAAAAGAATTAACTAACTTATGCACCCAATACAGTGATGTATTCGGACTTGAAAGCAAATCAATAACAATAAACAATTTCTACAAACAAAAGCTAAGATTGAAGGATGATGAACCAGTTTATATACAAAATTATAGAAACCCTCACAGTCATAAAGAAGAGATACAAGTTCAAGTACAAAAATTAATCGACAATAAGATAGTCGAACCGTCTGTATCACCTTATAACAGCCCCGAAGAAATCTCTTCCCGGTTCTGACAATAAAAAATGGCGATTAGTAATTGACTATCGTCAAATTAATAAAAAACTATTGTCGGATAAATTTCCGCTACCTAGAATTGATGATATTTTAGATCAACTAGGAAGAGCAAAATACTTTTCATGCCTAGACTTAATGTCTGGTTTTCATCAAATTGGACTCGAAAAAAATTCAAGAGATGTAACGTCTTTCTCAACAAGCAATGGCTCATATCGCTTCACGCGATTACCTTTTGGCTTAAAAATAGCGCCAAATTCCTTCCAGAGAATGATGACAATAGCATTTTCCGGATTCGAACCTTCTCAAGCTTTCCTTTATATAGATGATTTAATAGTCATTGGTTGTTCCGAAACACATATGCTCAAAAACTTAACTGATGTTTTTGAGAAATGTAGGAAATACAATCTTAAATTACATCCTGAAAAATGTTCATTTTTCATGCATGAAGTCACATTTTTGGGACACAAATGCACAGATAAGGGAATCTTACCTGACGACAAAAAATACGACGTCATTAAGAATTACCCAGTCCCACATGATGCGGACAGCGCTAGACGATTTGTTGCATTTTGCAATTACTATAGACGTTTTATCCAACATTTTGCCGACTATTCTCGTCACATAACAAGATTATGTAAAAAAGATGTTAAATTCGAATGGACAGCTGATTGCCAGCATGCCTTCGAACATCTCAAATCGGCACTAATAAACCCAAATTTATTACAATACCCAGATTTCAGCAAGGAATTTTGCATAATAACAGATGCAAGCAAGCAAGCATGTGGAGCAGTTTTAACTCAAAACAAAAATGGACTCCAACTTCCAGTTGCTTATGCATCAAGATCATTTACTAAGGGTGAAAGTAATAAAAGTACAACAGAACAAGAATTGGCAGCAATTCATTGGGCAATAACTTATTTCAGACCATATGTTTATGGTAGACACTTCACTGTTAAAACAGATCACAGACCTTTAACGTACTTGTTCTCAATGATAAATCCAAGCTCAAAGCTAACGCGTATGAGACTTGAACTAGAGGAGTATAATTTCACCGTAGAATACCTGAAGGGTAAAGACAATTTCGTAGCGGATGCGTTATCAAGAATAACCATCCAACAACTACAACAATTAAATGGATCAATAAAAAAAGTCACTACAAGATTTCAAAGTAGACAAAATTCCTGCGCAGGAACAGATAAAATAGAATTGCCAAGGCAATCTATAGAAAAAGCTTCAAAGCCCAACGTATATGAAGTCATCAACAATGACGAAGTACGTAAAGTAGTGACCTTGCATGTAAAAAATATGCTATGTTTCTTTAAACATGGTAAGAAAATTACTGCAAGATATGATGTTAGCGATTTATATACCAATGGAATTCTCGACTTAGGTCAATTCTTCCAAAGGCTTGAAACGCAAGCCGGTATAAATAAAATCAGCCAACTCAAAGTGGCACCGTGGGAAAATATCTTTGAACATGTTTCAATAGATAATTTCAAACAAATGGGCAATAAGATATTGAATACATTAAGAGTAGCGCTACTCAACCCGGTGACCCAAATAGAAAAATTAAAAGAAAAAGAAGCTCTATTGTCTACATTCCATGATGATCCAGTACAAGGAGGTCACACAGGCATTTCAAAAACCTTGGCCAAGGTCAAAAGACATTATTATTGGAAAGGTATGACTCGAGATATTACTAAGTACATACGAAAATGTCCAAAATGCCAAAAGTCCAAAGTGACAAGGAAAATAAAAACTCCTTTAACCATAACTGATACGCCAATACACGCTTTCGACAGGGTTATTGTAGACACTATTGGTCCACTACCCAAGTCTGAAAACGGAAATGAATACGCAGTCACATTAATTTGTGATCTGACTAAATATCTAGTCGCGATTCCAATCCAAAAAAAATGCTAATACAGTAGCAAAGGCGATATTTGAGAATTTTATTCTGAAGTACGGTCCAATGAAGACGTTCATTACGGACATGGGAACAGAATACAAAAATTCTATAATAAATGATTTGTGCAAGTATTTAAAAATAAATAACATAACATCTACTGCACACCATCACCAAACAGTTGGAACAGTTGAAAGAAGTCACAGAACTTTTAATGAATACATACGTTCATATATATCGGTTGATAAAACTGATTGGACGACGGATCCAATATTTCGTTTACTGTTTCAACACAACCCCATCTATGGCTGACATGACTATTGTCCATACGAACTTATTTTCGGTAAAACAAATAATTTACCAAAACATTTTAATAGCATAGATAACATAGAACCCATATATAATATAGATGACTATGCTAAGGAAAGTAAATATAGATTAGAAATAGCATATAAAAGAGCTAGAATTATGTTAGAAGAAAATAAGAAAAAGAGTAAAGAAATATACGATAAGAAGGTAATAAACGTAGATATAGCAGTAGGAGATAAAGTCCTACTCAAAAACGAAACTGGACATAAATTAGATCAAACCTATTTAGGACCTTATACAGTAGAAAAAATAGAAGATAACGACAATATTATAATTAGAGATACGAAAAAGAAAAAACAAAAGGTACATAAGGATAGATTAAAAATTTATAACAATTGAATTGAAAACTTTCATATAAACAAAGAAAACATGTTCGAACACATAATACAAAAACAATTACAAAGAAAACAGAATTTAAAAAAAAGGAAACTGAAAATTTTTTTTTAAAAAAAGAGAAATAGGTTTTCATACAAATACTTACATATATATTTTTATATATAATTAATACGAATATATTTTTACTTACAACCTTACACATACACACCATATATTAAAATAATATAAAAACAAAAAAAAAAACAAAAAAATATTAATTAATACTTAAAATAACTTCATATATTACGTTATTTTTCAAAAGGAGGGAGATGTAGCATGTGTACATATGTATATGAATGATATTCAAGACATCTTGGGCAGCAACACATAAGTTGCCTAAGCATAAACAAGGCTGCAACACTTTGTTGTTATGCCAACATAATATATATATATAGCGGCGACTTTGTCGCAGCGCGGCTATCGCTGCACATTTCAAGTGCAGACGAAATATGACCGCACTTGATAACAGCGCCCGCCCAAATAGCCGAGTCAGCGTTCCCACGCTTGACCGTCCAAGTATATACATATGTGCATGCATGATACTCTGCCTGCCAGCAACGTAAACATTTAACATATACACATATAAGCATGTAAAACGGCTACGCTCGCTGATATATAGCTCGCAGCTCTAAGCTAAGCAACGGAGTGAATAAAGAACCTATATAGAGGACAGACGTCTTCCACTGTAGCGAAAACCCAAAACATTAAGAACTTTAACTAAAAAAAATAATAATAAAAGAACAACTTAACAATTGTAATCAACATCCCAATAAGAACGAATGAATTCGTTCAACGTTCTATGTCTTCGTTCCTCAGTTCCTAAAGTCTGGTGGTGGTGCGCCGTAGAAGTTATGTTTTTAATACCAAGGTACTTACATATATCTTCTATAACTGAATTTTTATATTCTGTACCCTGTGTGACCTCCTTGTATTGGATCATTATGAAATGTAGACAATATAGCATACCGGCTTGCATTTCCAGTCTTTGGAAGAACTGACTCAAGTAAAGAATTCCATCAGTAAGCCAATCGCTAACACCATATCTTGCAGTAATTTTTGTCCATGTTTAAAGCATATTTTTTACTCGCAAGGTCACTACTTCTCGTACCTCGTCGTTGTTGATGACTTCATATACCTTGGGCTTTGAAGCTTTTTCAATAGATTGCCTAGGCAATTCTATTTCCTTATCTCCTACGCAGGATTTTTGTCTACTTTGATATCTGGTTGTGACTTTCATTATATTTGATAACGCTTCAGCTACATAATTGTATTTTCCCTTTAGATACTCGACTGTGAAATCGTATTCTTCTAATTAGAGTCGCATGCGTGTGAATTTTGAACTAGGATTGACCATTGAAAACAAATATGTTAACGGTCTGTAGTCTGTTCTGACTGTAAAATGTTTTCCACAAATATATGGTCGAAAATGGGTAATTGCCCAGTGTATTGCTGCTAGTTCTTGTTATGTTGTACTTTTATTACTTTCGCCCTTAGTAAATGAACGTGTGCATAAGCTATGGGAAGTTGGAGTCCATTACGGTTTTGAGTTAAGCCCGCTCCACAAGCTTGTTTACTTGCATAAGTGATTATGCAAAATTCTTTGCTGAAATCTCCATATTTTAATGGGTAAGTTTGTATGATATCGAATTTTTTGTCATCTGGCAAGATTCCTTTTTCTGTATGCCCGAAGAAGGTCACTTCATGCATAAAAAATGAGCATTTTGAGGATGCAATTTAAGATTGTATTTCCTATATTTGTCAAAAACATCTGTTAAATTTGTTAGCATATGTTTTTCGGAACAACCTATAACTATTAAATCATCTGTGTAAACGAATGCTTCAGAAGGTTCAAGTCCAGAGAATGAATGCAATAGTCATTATTCTCGCAAATGAATTTGGCGCTATTTTTAAACCAAAAGGTAATCACGTAAAGCGATATGAGCCATTGCTCGTTGAAAAATACGTTATACTTCTTGAAGTTTCTTCAAATTCAATTTGATGAAAACCTGACATTATGAAAAATACTTTGCTCGACCTAGTTGATCAAGAATATCATCAACTCTAGGGAGTGAAAATTTATCTGCCAAGAGTTTTTTTATTAATTTGACGATAGTCGATTACCAATTGCCACTTCTTTTCTTCTGAGCCAGGAAGTGCTTTCTTTGAACATAGTGAAAGGGGTCTATTGTATTCAGACACTGATGGTTCTACAATTTTGTCGGAGATCAATTTTCCTACTTGTTTTTAAATTTCTTCTACCTGGCTATGCGCGTTTCGATAGTTTTTTTTAGTATCCTTCAATCTCAACTTATGTTTATAAAAATTATTTGTGGTTATTGATACGGTTTCAAGTCCGAATACATCACTATACCTTGTGCATAATTCTACTTATTGTGGTTTGAATTGTTTTGGAAAGTTTTTACTTAATTGAGCTGTTTTCTGGAGTAGTTTGAACTACATCGTAGTTCGAAGTGGTTCTTAGCTTAGATTATTTACATTAATTAACTGGTCTTTCTCAGTAGTATTTAGTAATCGAACAAATGTATTTTTTCGTGTTGCAACTGTGTTAGCAATGTAAATACCAGGTTGAATTTCCTGATTTTTAATTAATATATTAACTTTATTAAAGTTAGTTCAACTTGTCTGACAACTTCTGATCTTGCTGGTACAAGTTTTGAATTGTTACCAGAACTGTTCGTTATTGGAACATAAACTTCGACATTTATATTGTTTGGTCTAATTATACACCAATCTTCGGACGGTTCTAGGTCTATTTTGCAATTAAGATCATTAATGAAATCTATGCCTATTATTCCGTCACACGGTATTGCGAAATGTGTATCCACTATAAAAAATTGTGAGGAATTATGTAGTTGTCTGCTTGTAGCGAGACCTTTGGATTTTATGACTCCTTGACCTATACCTTGAATGTCTATAGTGTTATTTAATTAGGTATCATTAAAGATATCGGAATTTTCTTTTAGAATTGAGATATTTGCACCTGTATCTAGTAAAAATATCAATTTCTTTCCTGATTCTACTTTATAAAATGAAACGAAAATATTGAGATTGAAGTTTATTGAATGAATCTTTTTTAATTCTGTGTATCTAAAGGGTTTTGTTGGTTTCCCGAATTATTTTGGGCTACTCTAACATTGTGTCCCTGTCTTGTTGAATTTCCATGACTGTCATTTCTTTGTGTGTTGTATGAATTACTGTTTATTTACGATTACTTCCTCTAAATCGTCGTGGAGGATTTTTTTTGTTATTATAGTTACCACCGTAGTTGTTGTTACCACCACGGTAGTAGCCACGACCATATGAGTTGTTGCCATATGAGCCATTTCCCCTTCCTCTGTAATTACCACTATTGGTATTACTTTGGACGTTTTGACGCTGTCTTATGAAAGGAATGAAATTCATACTACCAGTCATCTCAGTGCGGGAGTGGACGTACTGCTTCATTCATTGTTTTGAATGAGCCTGCCTCAAGATTTGTTTTGAGTTTTTCATTTTCATGTCATGGTTGTTATGGCTTCTTTGGTACTGAAGATGTCAGTAAATTGTGTGACAGTTTTACCTTTTTGGTATAAGGTGCCCGAAATAAGTAAATGGGACAAAGATTTCGCACCCTGTATTAACCGTAAAATGCAATTCTTGGGTTTCTCTCTTCCCACTATATTTCGTTTATAGTGTGCTTGTGCGGTAGGCAAAAGATTTCGAAAAATTACTGCACGGTTTTCCGTTTTGTTTATTTATAGATGACAATGTTGAGTTTTTCGAACGAAATAAGTAAATGGGACAGATTAGTTTGTTTTATTTTGCGACTGGTTGACTACGTAGAATTTGAACTTTTCATATTGAATTCTGTTCAGAATATTAAAATAAACAAAACTAAGTAATTTTTATAAGTAAATTCATTACTTGTAACAGCTCCCAATTGCTTTTTTTGTTAAGAAAAGTCAAGTTTTGGTCGTTTAACGGATATCGACCGTGGCAGAATCTTGGCACTGCGTGATTCGGGGATGTCAATACGCAAAATTGCAGGCAAGGTTGGCAGAAATAAGAATACGGTGGAAAAATTAATAAAGAACCCTGAAAATCATGGGAAACAACTCCGCTCTGGGCGCCCACCCTTGGTTGACAACCGGGACAAAAGGCGAATAAAAAATCTAGCTGTCAAGGAAAATATCAGCGCATCCCAAATACGGAGTAATTTGTCTCTACCGATATCTACGAGACGTGTGCAACAAATTTTAAAGTGTTCCGAGAATGTTTCGTATAAAAAAAAACTGTTAAAACCGGAACTACTGTCTATGCACAAAGCTGCTCGATTGTAGTTTGCAAACAAATATAAATTTTGGGATACTGAATGGGAAAATATAATTTTTAGCGACGAGAAAAAGTTTAATTTAGACGGCCCTGGTGGCTACCGCTATTATTACCGCGATTTACGATGCCCAAAAAAAGTCCACGTGTCCAGAAATTTCCACGGAGGATCTCTTATGATATGAGCTGCGCGGGATGCAATGGAAAGACACCCATGTGCTTTATAACGCATAAAATGACTGCGCACAAAAGTATATGGAGCTCTTGGAGAGTGTATTAGTGCAATTTGGAGAGGATAAATTTGGTGATACCTGGATTTTCCAGCAGGATAATGCACCCATCCATACCGCAAGGCTCACTAAGGCTTTTTTTAAAGATTCCCAAATTCCTGTTTTAGAGTGGGCAGCACGCAGCCCGGACCTAAACCCGATTGAAAATCTTTGGGGCATCTTGTCTCAACGGGTTTATGCCAACGGGAAGCAATTTTCAACTCTAAACGAGTTAAAAGAAGCCATTATGCGAGAATGGGAGAAATTGGATATACAAATGCTCCAAAACTTGGTGAATTCAATGCCAGGACGGATAGTGAAGGTGTTGAACAACAAAGGGTGTTCTATTTAAGATATTGTTATAGTTTAAAAATTTTTGTTTTTCTTTTTTTTAAGTTTTGACATACAAATAATGAATTTGTCCCAGTTACTTATTTCGCTTCAGAATATTTTGTCTTAATTTTTTCTTAATTTTCCCAATTTTTTTTTATTTAAATATGTTAAAGTCTATTCATAATATTATTAAGTTTATATAATAATTTGTTTTTTGAAAATATATTAAAGGGTTAAGTTGTTATTCCTTAGAACGTAGTGTCCCATTTACTTCTTTCGCGCACCTTATATTTGCCATTTTTGGCTTTACTACGTCGGATGTTTCACCGACAATTTTCTCTTGCAATAACCTAATAATGTCTACGATTTTAGTCTAATTTTGGACTTTGTAGAGGGCGGAGCCTATTATTTTTGATTTTATTACTTCAATTGCAATGCTTTCGTAGGGTCCCTTTGTCAGGTTTACCAATTTGATTGCTGTAATAAATCTTAGCAGATGTATTTTTTTCCATTAAATTCTGGAACTGCATGTGAAACTTCTTTTATGGGCAGCTGACTCCCTCTGCCATTGTAATACATGTTTGTTCTATTACACTGGAATTAAAGTCAAACTCTGAATCTTCATCTGAGAGTTCAGCTACTGTTGACAGCTGGAATTGTTAGATCTTCTTCCTCTTTATCGGTATGTTAATTGTTTATCGATTCAATCTCTTCCTGCTCTGCCAATTCAAGTTCTTCCTGGTCTGTCGATTCAGGTTTTCCACCTGTTTCGATTGTTAAAGGGGTATTTAGAACTGTCCGAATTTCTATATCCAACTTATAATTCCCTTTTATTGATGTCAAGTTTTATCGGAATCTGATTAAAACTTTTGATACCTCTGAACAATGTTTAGCGTTTAACTTTTCGTTATTGTCATGTATTAGTATACGTGCTTCATTAAAGCATTCTACTATTTTTGCATGCTTATTAACTGTAATCTCTTGAATGACTCTATTTTCTGTTAGTGACTTGAAAGATTTATCACATGTGTTTTTGGTTTCAATAATTGAAATCTAAAGGCCTATCCTTTCCATATCGTTTACCCTACTTGTATATTTCTTTTTAAAGCACCTATACTTATATAATATGATACTTATATAAAGTAGCATTTCTGACATTTGCGGTTGTTAGCACTTTTGCTTGAATCCGCCACTTTTGAATTATGGTCTAACATAATGTATAGCTCGTTATTAACAATTAATTTTTACTTTTTGCTCTCCGTGGGTTGATTTGGGACCCCAATAGCCCCCTCCCTTCATATTCAAGTAGGCTCTTACTAATAAACCTTCCATCTCTTGAAAGTCGTAGAATTATGCTTAATGTTATCTTTATACATAAGCTGATTAGCTGAATAATGGTGATATTAACTCGGCGTCTTTAATTAGATAAATTAGTTTTTGTGTTCCTCGAAGAACTACTAGAAATTATGTTCCTATCTATTCCTATCTATTGAGCACTGTAATTTAAACTGCATGAATCTTTTCGTGTCCGTTTTTGTAACTACAATAATCTCTTTAACATTATCTTTATTAATAACTCATTTCACTTAAACAAAACATCTATACTAATGCATCTAGCTAGTAGATAATGCAAATTGTTTATGGCTTGTTTTTTTTTCATTGAAGGTGAGCAAGCGAGGCCGCATTTTATTCCCCGTCTTCGCGATTCGTGTCGCTAGTTGTGCGACTGGGCCCCTCGGTCGGTTGGGCGGCAGGTGGGAGCTTCAAGCCTGAGTTTCGCGCGTAACGTCCCGATAAATTCAATTACGATTAGGAGAATTAAGCAGAATTGGTTCCGACAGAATGCCGCAATCAATAGCAATACGCCACCACCCGGCGGGAGGGACGATCAAATCTATAGGCAGTATAATTATTAGGAAATATTGCAGAGTCTAAGATTTCGGGCTTTAACCAAGTTTCTGTAAAAATTAAAATATGAAAATCAAAAGATAGACTATCAGTGTTCAGAGAGTTTAGATTTAAGGCCTCTAACATTTTGGTAGGCAAGAAAAAAATATGAAGTTAGTTTTTTTGGAGCTATGTTAGAGGGTACGGATTGTGCGGCAGCAGGGAGTCTAATCGGTATCCGATTTCTAGTCCTAGCTTTAAATTCCTTCACGATTAGGTGCTAAGGCCAGAAACTTTTTGACAGATTGTGCCAAAACAGGCGTCCGGAACACCTATCTTGAATGAAGCTATATTGCGCGTAAACCTTAACTTTTCTATCTTAATCTAAGAACTATGTGAACTAGTTTTGGCATGTACATAGGCGGAAACATTTTCTACGGCTTGTCTAGAAATAAAGACCATCTTCGGCTTTGAAATGTTTATAAGAGGTGTAGGCATTGCAGCCACAGCAGTAGGTATGCTGCTGTCGAACAAAGTCTACGGTACTGAGGGCGCGAAACTGGAAAGATCGACAGGGGCAGCAATTTCCGACCTTTGCACAGACGAGGAACCTTCAATTTTTGTGCTATCCACCCTCTCCATATTGGCCGGATGGCCCCTCCCCATTACAGCATCCACATTAGGCAGCCGGTGTACGGGCTGGGGACTGTAACTATCGAGCGGACCCTAGTACGAAAGATAGAATATGTATCTAGTTGGTGGGGCAGGGGCAGGGGTAGAATCTTTATTCATACCAGATCTATCCAGATCATTTACTTTCTTTGCTTTGCTTGGCCAAACACAATGTTTACTGCAACAAGCACGATTTATTCAAAATGGGATCAATTGGGGGCAGATATATAAATAAGCAATGAATCTACACACTTTGGTTAATACATGCCATTTACAACTTTTTGCAACGCTTCGCCATGCAAAAATAATATTCCACGAATCACAGTGACAATTCTCAGAAGCAATCTAAAATAATACTTAAACAACACAGGGCACAATTGGGCAAAACACACATCACATTGGCAAAAGTGTAATTTTATATACCTGGACTATCGTTTTCAATTCAACGATATTTGGTTTTTCTTGTATTCTTCTGAGCACACGCAAATATTTTCCGCAAATTTTATATGACACAAAGTTAGCAAACAGCGTTGCCACTAAGTTTTAAATTCATAATTATACCATTCACAAAATGATATATTAATTTTGTTATGAAGTTTGCAAAGCATAGAAGGAAGCGTTTCTGACTATATAAAGTGTATATATTCTTGATCAGCATGACAAGGGGAATGTTTTTCTGTTGAAAAGTTATGCTCCTAAGTGTATGAGAGCTATATGATATAGTTGTCCGATCTGGATGAATCTCGAACTTAACCAGCGTGCAGACAAAGGGAGTATCTGGTAAAAATTGCAGCTCCTTAGCTTTTAAGACTTCTGAAATCTAAACAAATAAAATGTTTTCCATAAATATATGGT
The DNA here is from genome assembly GCA_037043425.1 of Hirtodrosophila duncani. NCBI lineage: Eukaryota > Metazoa > Arthropoda > Insecta > Diptera > Drosophilidae > Hirtodrosophila > Hirtodrosophila duncani. The sequence goes on from JBAMBM010000837.1 coordinate 579,345, forward strand.
CGAAAATGGGTAATTGCCCAGTGTGTATTGCTGCTAGTTCTTTTTCTGTTGTACTTTTATTACTTTCGCCCTTAGTAAAGTTGGAGTCCATTATGGAATTCAATTGAAACCCTTCCACCAACTTGTTTACTTGAATCAGTTATTATGCAAAAATTTTTTGGAAATCTGGATATTGTAATAATGTTGGCCTCTACATTTTTTCTAAGCTAATCGAAAGCTTGTTGACACTGAGATGTCCATACGAATTCTACGTTCTTTTTACATCAATTTGTAATGTGGCGGGAATGATCCGCGAATTTTTTAATAAATCTTCTAATTGCAAAAGGCAACCAATCTTCTAACGCTGTCCGCATCATGTGGGACTGGGTAATTTTGTATGACATCGAGTTTTTTCTCATCTGGCAAGATTCCTTTATCTGTGCATTTACTACCGAGGAAAGTGGCCTTCATACAAAAACAAGTAAGAACACTATAGTCGATATTCCGACTATAAGATACTCGTACTCAGCATTTATTGAATATTCTAAACACTCAAAAGTCTGAATAAAAATGTTCTTTTTGTTGTTTTGGTGGGTGGGGTGTTCTCATACAAAATGTTTTTTACGATTTCGTCTACAATTATTATCCGATCTTAACAAAAACCACCAACATTTTTTAAACTCTTACTGTAGTAGACTAAACGAGTATATATTATATAGCCCGTTGGGGGGTGGTGTGGAGTCTTACAAAATGTTTTTTTTAGTGAAATTTGGCAAATCGGTAGATTATGTGCTACACACAAACCTAGTTTGAAGGGGCAGGAGGAGGCGTGGCAAATTAAAAAAAAAAAAAAAAAAACGATCTACTAGGGGAGTCTACATACCAAATTTGGTCTCTCTAGCTCTTAGTCTCCGAGATCTAGGTGTTCATACGGACGGACAGACGGACATGGCTAGATCGACTCGGCTGTTAATGCTTATCAAGAATATATACACTTTATGGGGTCTTAGACGCTTCTTTCTGCCTGTTACATATGTATGTTTGCAAATGTTCGCACGAATACAATATACTCATTTAATCTACTAGAGTACGAGTATAATAACATTTCTTTAATTACAGTCGACTTTCCCGCTCTTGGGATGCAAGTCCCAAATCTTGCTCTGCGACCCTTTGATAATAAAAAGCCAAAGTTACTTGAATTATTTATTTTATATGTATATTTTTGTCTAACTAAAATGTTTAAGATTTTTTGATTAAGGATTAAAGATTTCATTAAATCGTACATAGTTCGTTTTAAGCGCATTTAAGTATTGAATTTAAATTATGCTACTTAATAAACAATCAATAAAGATCATGTAACCGGGAAGAACTGTACGTATGTATATCTCTTTGTATCAACACTATATATGTATGCATCATTGGTATTTTTTTTTTCATGTTACATTCATTTATCTAGTTCAAAGTAAAAATTATCTTCGCATACACCGGAAATGCACAATGGAGCATATAGACTGAGAGCGAGAGAGGAGAGTTCGAGCACACTAAAAAAACAAAAGTCACATTTTCTCTGTTAATTACTACTAAAGGGCAGAGTTTGAAGCATTACTTTTACTTACAAATGATGGAGACATAGAAATTTTTATCTAGACGAGACTATGAAGTAAAAAACTAAGCAAACCTTTCGAAAGACAGACGGACAAACAGAGGAAGTAATTGTATATATGTACTATTATAAAACTTAAACATTGTTGGCGTATGAAAAGTGTTTTCCTATGTGTATGTGTTTGTCGTCAATATCGTTTATTAAGCTAATATAAAAAACGGTTATGTAGTTTCTTTGCGTATTTACGAATTACGATTTATCCTTGCATTAAATTAATAATATTGTTTTTATGTATTACGTTAATCATTATATTTATGGGAGGTAATTATGTTAACATATTCGTAAATGTATATGTACATTCATATGCGCCCTTTAACTAGCGATGTTTCCATTTTTCTTTTTTTTTTTTTTTGAATTGAAAGCATATTATATTGTAGGTTTGAACTTTAAAGGTTAAGAGTGACGATGTACCGCCAGCAAAACAATGGATGTTATTAACGTTAACGGGATTGTGCTATACTCTATAGAGAAAGCCTATTATCAAAATTCCCTTCGAGTGTATTTTGAGGCACCAAAGAAGAAATGGAATGAATGTTTCCATAAATGTAGCATAAGAGTCGTTTATTTTTAAAATTAAATCAGACGTGTTTTATTTCGTAAGCTATATGTTTGAAATATGTATAAGCATGTGTATTATTAAAAAAATTAACATTTGCAGTTTCTTTATATAAACGATGAAAACACAATTGAAAAACTGCTTAAGTTAAAGTTAGATACATATTGATTCAGATTCAAATACCGTTAAAAGATTCTATAAATGTGCATACGCATATGCTTTCCAATACATTGCAAATATACAACTTTGTATACGCCATCATACAGGTTGAGATTGTTGTTACACCCGCGCCTGTTGACTTGGCTCTGGAGAAGCTACGAAGCTGTTACGAAAAACGGAAGCTAGTGTCAGTTCTGAAATGTAATCGTACCACTGTAGCCTCTGTGTATCTTCTATGAAGACGGAATGTTTAAGAGCTGTGTGGGTCCGTATGTGTATTAGTAGATCTACATACACTGCTCGGCACTTATATAGGAAGAGTGGAAATTCTTGGTTGATTCTTGACTCTTTGCCATCTAGTACGTATATTATTCTATTCTTTCATTTACCTTTCAGTTATCAATCAGCCAAAATCAGCAAAAATGGTAAAAGCAAGGTAGTCCAGTGATATTCGAATAGGTATAATATTAAGAATTTTACGAGTATATTGCTCATCTACTTACATACAGCTTTCATCGTAATAACGAACTCCCCTCTATTAGGAAATTTGTAACTATTATAATTAACTGTATGCGTGCAAAATGCGTTATGATAACGAAAAACGCGCAAGACAGAAAGTTTGTCCATTTATAAATTTTAGAAGCGAAGAATATTGAAATAAAAGCCGATTCCAACGTATCTTATATTGAGAACCTGGACTGTCAAGGTTTTCTACCTAGAGGGATCGATATAGTGGAAAATACCTAGAGGGATCGATATAGTGGAAAATACAAAGCACTTTGTATCTGTCCTGATTTTTCTAATGTAATGCGTTAACTCATGCTCATAGCTCTTCTATTATGGAGAGCGGATCGAATATTGATTTTTAAGCAATTGAGGATAATCATGCTCTTTTTTGTAAAACAGGTTACACGATTATCTACACGGTTCCGAATTTCTGTAGGGTTTGCACCGTTTGCCTAGAAAACTACAAGTAGCTAATTCCACGAACACGAACCAAGAATATCGATCCGTGTAGATATTTGCAAGTACACATATTTGAAGACATATGTATATGTGGTATGTAGGCCGGACACAATTCAGTGCGATTCCGAATCTGCTCCCTATTCACATACTTACTTTGTTTTTCCACCCTTGCAGAGGGTACTGTAATTCTTTACAATTTTTGTAACGCAGAGAATTAAGCATCACCGACCTCGTTAAATATATCTATTGTTGATCAGCATGATAAGACCGTCCCTTTGAGAACGGAAACTTTCTTATTACTTGAATACAATTTTGTATGTAGTGTTTCAGAAGTCTCCACGTTCATTGACCCAGTTCGATTTGGATCGGGTTACTAAGTATTCCCTCCTTATTATATAACTCATTTCTGCAGGGGTATGTAAGCTTCGGGAACCCCACGGTAGCCTTTCACTTGCAAGTATTCGCTGCTCTGAGAACTGCCTTTACCCATCTGCCTGTCTGATATGCTTGTATACTATGTCTACAGCTACAGGAAATTCAAATATATGAGTGTATATTTCATTGTACAGTATTCCTACGAAGAAAACCATAAGTGATGTTATCGATCGACAAATATATAAATATGTACATGCAACTGTATGCATGGGATGTGAATGTGAGGGTGGCGTGCTTGTGTAATAGGATCTTATTCGAATTAGAAGTCTGATACAAATACGGACAAAGCTGTGGAGGATACAGATACGAAACCGTTCCGTATTGACGTTTGCATTTGCATTCAAAACCAACTACCGCTTCCCAACTTTGAGCTAAGTCCACCGATGCCCTTGCCCAGAAAATTGCCAACCCGGCCTGCAACGACGTTGGTAACTGCCGCTGCTTGAGCGGCAGCAATTTTTGGCTTAGGCAATCCACGCGAAGGGGCACTGCTTTCGTCACCGCCATCCTCTTCGTCGCCATCTCGCATATCGTCGCCCAATCTGTGTATGGGAGGAAGAGAGATCAATTGTGAGTGAATAGGTCTATGAATTGCTACATAGACCTTCAGTCATTAAGCCATGTGGTGTCGTTTTACTTACTCATCGCCCTCACCCACTTCGGGCATAGTTAGGGCGCATGTTGCCTCCTCGGTGGCCATGCGCTGGGCAACTGTCTGATATGCTTTTGAATTCAGTTTGTCCTCAAGAACACCTTGCAGCTCGAAGTCCGAATAGATTTTCTATACACACATATTAACATTTAAGCAATTAAATTAAGAAATGCGCTGATTTTCGGCATTTTCGGCACTAGAAAGCGAAAGGGTAGACTCTCGCTTCCAACTTCTGGCTGAAACCAACAACGGTTTTTAGATTACCTTAATAATGTGAGATATAGACGTAACTTGAGCATAGTGTAGAGCATGATCTAAACGCTCCGATAGCCAATTGCAAAGCATGTTTACTTGCTGTGAATACCATTGCTCAAAGAAGTTCAGTGTCCAGAGATCATCACCAATTTTTCCACGTATTTGGTCCATATTGTTGCGAAAGAAATTTACGTAGCCCTGTCCGAGATCCTTCCCTGAGCTCGATACGTTCGTAAAACTGAGAATAGAGCCAATCAGACTACCCTCATCGTAACGTGCCAATTTTGACAAAGTCGACTCTAGCACTGACATAAGTTTACCGCTTAGTCCTTGTGTCATCGCTACATTCGCTTTGTCGATTTGATCGTCGATCTTCGCATGGAATTTATACTGCAAGAGAGCGAAAAATGTAATATGTATTTAGAAATTTATACTCATATAGTATTACACAAATCAATTCCAATTGATTTAATTATCAGCCTAAATATTACTAAATGCTAGGATAATAGGTTTACATTCTCTTTATATTTAGTGGATGTGGATTGGGCATGGGGCATTCGTACAAATATATGTAACAGAATAAAGGAAGCATTTACGACCCTATACAGTATATATATTCTTGATCAGCATGGTTGATGTGAGCCGAGTCGATCTAACGCTATCTGTTCATCTATCCGCGTGAACACCTAGATCTCTGATACTATAAGAGCTAGAGTCATCAAATTTGGTATGTAGGCTGCTCCAGTATATACGCAGATCTGTTCATCTATCCGCGTGAACACCTAGATCTCTGATACTATAAGAGCTAGAGTCATCAAATTTGGTATGTAGACTGCTCCAGTATATACGCAGATCTGTTTGTTTGAAAATTTTATGTTTAACATACAATATTTACAATGAATAATTACAATATATATACAATCATATATAAATCTATTTTTTCCCAAAAGAGAATTTTATGCTCTTTACGATAGAAGAAAAAAGTTTCTTGTTATTCGATCAACAATAACATTAATTTATTCAAATACCTCGCTTAACTGATAACAAAAATGTGACCACTATTAATTCGTAGGCCTGATTATATTTCTTACTATTTGACTTAAAAATATATATGTTTATACATATATATATGTATATAGTTTTTCGTTTTTTTTTTTGGCAGTGTGCTCCATCCTGCTGAAATGTAAGCTCACCAAAATTTGCCAGATTTGGTTTTCATGAAGCAAACTCTTTTCTAACATATATAGCTTCATCGCTAAATATAACGGGGTTCCATTCCCTTTGAATCTAAGTTATACTTTCCTAAGACCATTGTAAACGCTTTTTATTTTGAAGAAGCGTAAGCAATGGGTTTTCCTTGGCCTAAAAGTAAAATAGCTAATAGTAATACATACATACATCCTTTATAGAAACGACATTCAATAGCTCTCAACTGCAGGCGCGTCTATTAACGCTTAAAACTTTCCTAATTTTCTTGTGTCACTCGGATGCCACATTTCTGACATACTGACAGCCATCAGTCTTCACAATTGCGGCCAGGGATCTTTTGTTACGAGCTGTTATTGCTGATGTTTGGCGGTATTATTCTAAATATTGCCATTTTTCTGAAATAATTTTATAATTCCTTGCACAGATGACTTAGCCAGCTTCAATCGCTTTGCTATTTCAGCAATGTTTTTCCAGATTTATAATATTCTTTAACTAAGCTTCTTACTTCTGTGGAAATAGGCTTAACTGGCACATGTTAATTGCTAAGCTTTGAATAATTTGAAGCAATTCTATTATTTTCCCTTCTGCATTGCAATATTATTTCCAGATTATAACTAGCTAACTATCTAGATAGTGATTATGTTACACTGTTTGCTTTTGTTTCGATCTTCTTACGTTTCTAAGCTTATGCATCGTACGAATTAATAGTAAAAAAAAAAAAAATGTATATCATTATCTTTATATACAATCTGTCGTATTATGTGGACAATCAGTATATAGTCTGGCATTTTTTACATTAGCAATTACAGTACATTAACTTGTGTCGAGTTGTTGAGGAGGGGTGATAAGTAGGTGAGGAAGTGAGTTGGTGAAGGGATGAGGGGTTGAGGGGAGTTCAGCGTCCTAGTACACACAATTGACAGGGACGAGGACGAGCACAAACAATCACAACACATACATATATATATACAATACGGAACACCCAGCCCAGGCGCAGGAATCGAACCCGCGACCGCTGTTGATCTCCTGACGTCAAAAGTTTGAGCCTTTAGACGCCAGCGCCAACCCCAGCGGCGTCGAATTAATAGTGGTCGGATTTTTCTTATTAACTAAGCGAGGCATTTGAATAAATTAACGTTATTGTTGTTGTTGTTGGAATTACAAGAAACTTTTTTCTTATATCGCAGAGCATAAAATTCTCTTCAGAAAAATAATATATTTGTACACCTAAGTCTGTTTTTACACGGTCTTTTTTTACACGGTTTTGATATAACACGGTTTGAAAATTGAATATTTTTAATTTTTTTACACGATTTTATTCCATTTAGCACGATTTAAAATTTTATGTACTTCAAATTTTTTTGTCAAATTTAATTTTTGCGAAGTATGTTCATATCACAAAAAAGTATTTATGAAAGAAAAAAGTCTGAAACCATCGATAGTATTGATAGTGCTATCGATAGTTTGCAAACACTAGCTTAAAGATTTAAGTGAATTCCCTTTTAGCGCGTACAAGCAATTTTTACTGGTCAAAGCAAATGTGAATAGCACTAATTTAGGGGGATTTCCTTTATGTGCATACAATAAAATTTTCTTGTTTTTCACTAATTTTAATAGGTTTTAGAGATTAGGAACAAATCACCTATTTTTGTATACGATCAATGTCTTTTTATACACGGTTTTTTTTTTACACGGCTTCTCCTGGAACCAATCTACCGTGTAAAAACAGACTTAGGTGTATATGATATCTGCGTACACATGCCGTACCAATTATTAGTGGTTGGAGCGGGCACGTAGTTTAATTTGCTTACGTATTTTTAGAAATACAAGAAAAATTCAACGGATACTACATTTCAGGCTTGGTTAATGTTGAAATGTCGAAAGTTTCAAATGTTGTAAATTCCTGTGTCTTTTGAAACTCTCGACATTTGTAAATTTCTTACGATTGAAATGTAGTAGCTCCTGAATTCTTCTTGTATCCTTCAAAATAGGTAAGTAAATCAAGCCATAATTTTAGATTACTAAATCTAATCTAACTCTATAGACACACACCTATGATCGGTCTACAATAGACAAGATTATAAAGAAAAACAAAAAGAAATCAAAAAGTGTTGCGTACCTTTCAAACTGTGGCAAATATGAAATAAATGCTGAGTACTAGTATCTCATAGTCGGAGTTTTGACTATACTTAACTTACCAGATCAATGCCATCGATGGTCGTTAGTTTAAAGCTTTGATTTTTAGCATCTAATATCACATTAACCATAGCGCACATCTCCGATGGAATTACGTAATCGGTTGATATGAAGGCAACATTTTTCTTAAGCCACGATTGGAATGACGAGTCCGTGCGCTGTATGCATTGTTCAATCATGTCTACGGCCATCATTTTCAAGCGCTGCTCCAAATGTTGGCGGAATTCCGCCTCCGGCCAGTGAAGGTCCCTAATGAACGACTGAAGCGCGTCCAATTTCCAGAACAAATCCTCAGAAGTTGCACATCCATTTCTGAGTACACAAGATCAACAACAACAACAAAGAAAGACAAGGCGTTTTAAAAGAGAAATTGGAGAAGCAGAGCAGAAATAAATATCAGAACAAACAAACAAAGCATTTGTAATTGCCGATCAATTTTTGAGCAATGTGTAATTGAATAGTTTTAACAGAATCTTTCTACAATTATTTAATAATTAAGCGAATGCTTTGTAAATATTAGATACGATTACGATAGGCATGTACTTATTATAATGCCTGCATCTCTACAATCAATTAAATTGTATATAAAGTTCTCCAGGCATTTGATTTGGCAGTATTTTTGCTTAACGAAATCAGTGGTAAAAAACTTAAATTTTAGACTATCTCAAATTCGCAAGCTCTAAAGAAAAAGGAAAAAAGATAAGGCAGATTGCAGCTACATATTTTCACAAACACATATTTTCATTTGCAGCGTAGAACCGACGCATGCGATCTAATACTGTCCCGGTCCTCCAAACCAACAAGCAATGTGGCTCAAGTCTATGTGACAGCATAATGCTCATGTATACTCTTTTTACTTTTCGTTGTCTATTTCGAACATTATTGTTTAATATGACGACCCCAGGGAATGGTTAAGTAAGCCTATGGAAACGAAACAAATCGACATCGATACAAATGGACACTTCTGTAGACTCCAAATCTTTAACTTTGAACAAGGCAACTGATTTTTTCTGGAGCACAAAATACAATCACGGTTGGGCTTTACGTGTGTGCTTAGAAACAGACACTTCGGGCGTGGCTTGCTCTCTTGCGATAGGAGCTTGCCGAACAGAAATAATGCGATATGACCGTATTAGTAGAGTGAACGGTGTATTGTATTCGGTTCGGCGAATCAGATTTGGCAACTCTAACTCTGTTATGGTCTCCGAGATTTTGGTGTTCATACGAATAGATGAACATAGCTAGACCATAACAGTCCCCAAACTCGGTATTAAGACTTCCCTAGTATATTCGCAAATGAAACAGCGGCATATATTCTATATAGCAAACTTGTAGTCTCCACAAGAAAAAAAACAGTAAATGTGGAATACTGGATATTTATAGACGGACTATCGACCTCGTTGTTTTTTAAATCAATTTTTTTACAAATTACTGTTACAAAATCGCTCCCAAACCAAAAATCGCAACTCGCGAAGACGAAATGTTTTATTGCAATTTAAGGAGTTTTATTTTCAGTATTCTTACGTTAAAAAAGTGACGATCTCACGAGCACTATTAGCAATTCCGTTTTCAAATTAAATACTACCAGGTATAAAATCGCTTTCCCGATTTTTTTTGTTGAAATTCCAAAAAAAATTTTTCTTGTGGATGTGGGAATATTTGATATTTCACCGTGGTCAATTGTAAGATATTATGAACTCTTAACACACATTGTGCCCTCTTCCTAGGCTGACAAATGGTGTGAACTTGTGCATATAATACTTATGTTGGTAGTTAACATTTGATGGGCAACCTTCGAACTGAGACGACGAACGTATAGCCGACAGCTGGACATTACGAACGAGTACTTCTGGAGGAGTACAGAGTTTACAAATTAAAAGATGTTCAAAAGAAACCCAAATGGTCTAAATGTCAGCCGTAGAAATCATAAATAATAATAGTAGTATTTACTAGTTTGAATTTATTATATTGCATCGAATCGAAGAAAAGCATTAAGCGAAATGCAAATATAATATTAAACACAATCCAATTGTCGATGTTTTTAATGGTGAATTGGGTGCAGGTGAGGGCAGTGGGCTGTGGACATATTATGTACATTAGAGTCTAATGATTAGACCTATAGTTGGGTATTTCTTGTGATCGAATCCAATATTTGAATAGTTATAGTTCGTATAATTCGTGCTGTGGCTCGTTCAGACGTCGGATCACGAAACGAACTTATCGAATAAAACGAACTAAACTCAAAAGATAATTACAACTAATTCGTTAGAATATACTGGACGCAGGGCTTTCATTTGCATTCAGGTGAGATTGAGATCGAAATTTAGATTTTGATTCAGTATGAGGAGATGCACATGAAAACGTATTAGCGTAATGCATTATGCTGGACTAAGTTGTAAAGTTTTAGCTAAGTTTATATGCAAGTAGTACTAGCTATATCAAACTTAACAATGTTATAATGCTGATGCTGGGACAATGCATAACCATATGTGTGTATTACGAGTATTGTAGGATATGTAACAACTGGCATAAATGAAAAAATAATTCTATATGAATTATATGTAGGTGCGTTTTCATTTAAAAACCTCATTTCGTCAGCAGCAACAGCAGCGGCCCCGGCCCCCATAGCTGCCGCTGTGCGTTTCTGTAGCTTCGGCACATAGAAATTGACTTGATCTTGATCTCTCTTGCCACTAAGCAGCGCCGACGGGTTGAGAGCTGCCGTGTTCAGAGCCTGCGCTGCATTGTTTAGTGCCGCAGGATTCAAGGCAGCGTTAATCCTAAAGTTTCACAGAAATTGAAAATATAGAAAATATGAGCGAGCGGCATTCAATACAGTTCAAATTGAAGATTAATTTGTGAAAATGAGTTTATCAAGGTGTGAACTCGATTGAATTTAGCTAACATTGATCCTCGAGATTACCAATTCTGATACTTATCTCATATTCTTGCAACATTCATGCGTACATTCATACAAGTACATCTATAAAGATTCCCATATACAGAATTCACGTTGAAAAGATATAAATAACACAGGGATGGTCTAGCCTATGTGCGGGCTTCTGCACACTGTTCTATGGAATGATATTCATTCATAATTTTTATATTTATTTATTTATAAATTAATTGAGCTACAAGTCGAACTTAGGACGCTATTAACTACTATAATAGGAATCATTCAGTGGGCAAAGAAGACAGGAGTATTTTGCAACACCAACTGCTTCTTGCATCAGCGAATTCTTTCTGTTACTGCATCCCGTTCCGGTGCAAGCTCCTAGACCTAGAATTGGTTTCTTGCAGACATGGCTCGCCCTTCGGAGGTGTGATACACATATCTCTCTCTTTAGTAAATAATAATTCGCACGAATAAAATCACTTACCATTTTCGAATGAATAAAATCAAACGATGTGAAATGCCACAACGAAAAAGTCATGAACATCCTATGCTACGAGGTGTGCATGCTGCAGCAGTTGGTTCTCTGCCAGCTATATATCATATTTGTCCACTGAAATTTAAACATAGCCAGCGTGCAGATATAAGAAGCTTTCGGTTTTAGTTTTCAGCTCTGTAGCTCTTAAGACTTCTAAGGATTTTGTGTATATACGGATAGACAGGCGGACATGGCTATATCGACTCCTCTCGTCATGCTGATCAAGAAAGTATATATTTTATATGGTCGGTCCATCTGTGCGTTGCAAACTTCATGACAAAATAAATATACATTCACAATTATTTTTGTGAGTGTGGTAAAAACCTCTCCTGTATAATATAGGCAAACATAGGCAGTGGGGTGGCATAAGAATGATATTTACAAAATTTCAGCTCTATATGTTTGAAAACTTCTGAGATATCCACGGCTGACAGACACACACGCGGACATGGCAATATCGACTCCCCTTGTCGTTAACGCATGATCAGATTTCTTCAATTTCAAGATAGGAAAGTCTGATCATGCGTTAACGACAAGGGGAGCCGATATAGCCATGTCCGCGTGTGTAGACACAGCCGTGGATATCGCGGAAGTTTCAAAACTCTATAGGTCTGAAATTTTGTAAATATCATTCTTATGTCTCCACTTAATTAGGCATCCTTTATTATTTATGTTCTTGACATGGTCTTGGCTTTAGGTTAATTTAAAATCGATATGTTGAAATTGGCCCAATTTTAAATTATTGCTCATTAAAAAGTGTGTCTGTTCTATTTACGACTTTGCGCACCTTACTTGTGAGGGATTTACTTTCGCGAAATCGAATACTTGATACAATTTCAATCAGCTCGCGTTCTTTATGTATGTCACACGTGTGCATACATATTTGAGTTCTGTAATTACATTACATTACATGCCATTGTTACAGCTTTGCAAAAATTTGAGAAGATATATGTTGCTTATATTGTTTCTTGCCGTTCGTCTGTTTCAAACAAGGATCCCAGAAGTGTTAAAAGCTGGTTATCATAACATATAGCTCCCATAGAACCTATTGTTCTGGAACAAACACTTAGTAGCATAACTTTTCTGTTTTTCTTCCAAATAAAATCAAACTCGGTTTGTATCCATCTGAGGAGGCCCCAAGTCCGCTGGCCTGATCTGATCAAAATCGGACAACTATATCATATTGCTACCATATAACCAACTGTTCCGGAATGAGCACATAGGAACATAACATTTTTGTTTGTCATCCAAATCAACACTAATTCATCTTGTATCCACTGTAGCCCCACATCCGCCCCTAGATATATTGACAATGTGAATGGTATGTAAGCTTCGGCAAGCCGAAGCTAGCTTCCTTTCTTGTTATACCCGTTCTCTACTAGAGTAAACGAGTATATTTTATTCGTGCAAATGTATGTAACAGGCAAAAGGAAGCGTTTCCGACCCCATATATATATTCATATATATATATTCTTAATCAGCATCAACAGCCGAGTTCATCTACAACTATTAATACAAGCACACATATCGTGCATTGATTCTATGCTATGTGTGAGAGAGAGACAGCATTCTGTTGGGTTGTCAAAAAGAATGTTGCCAGAACATAAAATCAACATTGTAGCTGCTAGCCAAATTGTCTTGTAAGCATGTTACAGTATGCTTACAAACATGTTTGCAGAAATTTTACTAGCAACTTTTAGTTACGTTATGTAGTTGATGTTAAGTATTGCAGTTCATAAATGAAAGACTCAAATCGGGTTTCTCCACAAAAAGTGGTCTGAGTACTCAGTTTGTCATGAAGTTTGAATTCGTATTTTGTATGGGGTCGGATTGTGTGTATGCCAAGGCGTCTCCTTCATTCTTCTGTCCTGGTTGAAATATATATATATATCTGGATAAGCTGGACTGACTTTAATACGATTTTGGAAAAATAGAAGCTAATATATACAAAGAATAGGCGCTTTTTATCTTCATTGCTTCGTTTATCATCAATTGCCGCCTATCAGGGAAATTAGGTTAACAAACTCTTTCTTTAGGTTCGAAGCGTCGCAGAAGCGAAAAATATGTATAATATTAACTGTGGGTGTCACTTTGAAAGGATGTCTTTGAACTGACTTTGAAACTGCTGGCAGGGTGTGCCTATTCTGCCTACGTACATACATATATAAATATGTGTTTGTGTGAATGTGTGTGTGTGTCGATCCACAACCACTTTGGCAAGGCTACCCCTCTCGGCTATTGCCAATGCCATGGGCGGCTGCGTTTACTTTGACTGTGGCTTACCCTTTGCTCTCCCAACGCTCCTTTTCGAATCCCTTATGTATAGATTGGGCTATTGAGGATTCCATGAGATCCACGTATCGTACAACCAGCGGGGCGAATGTATCGCGCAGGTGCTGATGGAATCTTCCATTCCGCAAGTTGTCTACAACGAATGATATGATCTTGAATTACTACTATTACTATTACGGTAACTCATGTCCACAGCTCAATTGATTGGAGACAACACTTGCCATCTGCTCGTAAATAATCGTTCAAAATTTGGAATAAGGGAAATGAATCCCACGTATCCGGCGCTTGTTCGGACAGCACGCGATCCATGTCAACTGCGAATAGAGACCAAAATATTTCCGCATGTTCAACCAGCAGGTCGCTGAACCAAGCAAACGCCTATAGAGAAAAAACAAACAATGGATGCGGATGTGGGAATTGGTTAAAATATCATACCCAAAGCTAGTACAAAGTAATGAAAAAAAAGCGATCATGTACTAAACAATTTTAATTGCCGCAGGCAGCCAGCCTAAATGTGCCCATATTTACATGAAATGTGTTCAAATAATACACGAAGTCCGAATAATAATAATCATAAAAAACTAATACAGACAGATGCAACATTCATAATGCATGCATCTAGCGTAGGAGACGACGAAATGTCCGTGCCTAGGACTGGAACTAATTGCACTAATAGGTGCGATCACAAACTGTCAGTATTTAAATACCAAAGGAAAGCAAAGAACCACGATTTAATTCATAATAACACAAAATGTTAGGGTAGTGATAATAGTCATCGGTATTTATATGGCTGACGAGTGAGAACGTTAAGACTTGTACAGACGAAACCACAAGATTGATGGCGACGAATGCTAAATTAGGCAGACCGCACTCGTAGTAGTTGTTTTATTTATGCTACAGTTTTCAAAACCGCAAAAAACCGGCTACCAAAAAAGATGCCCATAATGATATCCAATACTAAAGCTGTTGTAATGTATGTAACAGGCAAAAGGAGGCGCGGAAAGCCCTACAATCTATATATATATATATATATATATATATATATATATATATATATATATATATATGTACATATAATCAATAATCTATATTTGTATATATATATATATATATTTAAAGATATGTATTGTACCCCGGAATCGGAATCCAAATTGAATTTGGTTTTGGCCGCTAATTTTCAAATATGAAATAAATGACGAGTGGGAATTTTGAGCTACACTATGAGATAAACATCTTAAGGTTTTCGTCTTAGCCTTCTAAGCCACACTAATACTTTCATATATGTATGACAGTCCTCTAGATATCTGAACTTGCAATACTACGTTTACGGGGATCTAGGTATGATCTAGGTTGCGGAAAGGTCTGGGCTTTCTACTAATATCTATATATGCATTTGGGGAGTACGAGATGTACAAGATTCTTGCAAAACGTAAAATGTGGAAAAATTAACAGATATGTACATATGTTATGTTATCGTGTGTAATTTGTTAGAGATATGCATATAGGGCAGATATGTTACATATATATAGGAGCGTGTATTTTTTGTCAACTGGATGTTTACGTGCCGTTGGTACTGGCGATGTGTAGACGGCGTGTGTCGGCATGCAGTAGCGGAAAGATGGCGGTGCGTCAATAGGCGGCCTAGCGTCACCACTTCCACCTGCGCAGCCACTGGCATCTAGTGCAGCTCTTGCGCTTCCCTGATCCGCCGTATTTATGAGTCCGGGCCCAGTTGAAGTGAAAGCGAGAGTCGAAGTGTCGCCTGTTCCATTACCGCCTTCCTTTATAGCTTTCAATTTGTCCTTTTTATCAGATTTGCGCAGCTATATTGTGTTTATATATGTATAGGCACACGAATATTTACATATATGTATATAATTGGGGTGTACATCCATCCGTACGTATTAAGGTGTGTGTGTTTATGCATGTGTGTGTGTGTACTAGGAGATATCCCTACCCATACCCGTACCCGTACCCTAGAAGACTTTCACTGCCGTTTTTCATATATCTATCTAAATCAAAATGAATGGCCCTCAGCTGCTCCTCCAACTTATATATGCACCACCTGAATTAAACTAACTCAGCAAGGCGAAGGCAGATCGCTGAGTTGGTGCAGCGTTGGATGTTTCGGACAATAATGAAGTGCACAGAAATCGACAGTTAAATGTGAAAGGTCCCGTGTTAGTGTGTACTTTGTACTCATTAATGTAGAGTTTTGTAACATTTACATTTTGTTGATGAGGAAGCTTATTAAGGAATTATGGAAATAAGATTGCAGAGGTCACGTTATTGATAAAACATTTTACCGCTGCTTATTACTGTAAGCTGCGCATTCACAATTCACATTAATTTTATTAGAAAGTTTGCAACGCACAGAAGGAAGCGTTTCCGACTATATAAAGTATATATATTATTGATCAGCATGAGAAGGGGAATCGATATAAGCATGTCCGTCCATCTGTTTTAACACAAAAACTTCTTAAAAGCTACAGAGCTGAAATTTTTACCAGATGCTTCTTTTTTCTGCATCCAGATCGGACTGTATCATGTAGCTCTCATATAAGCTATTGTTCCGGAATAAACATTTACTAGCATAACTTTTCTGTTTTTCTTTAAAATCAAACCCAACTCCGTTTGTATCCATTCGAAAAGACCCACGGCCGGAAGACTGGTCTGATCAAGATCGGACAACTATATCATATAGCTACCATATAACCGATTGTTTCGAAATGATCACTTAGTATGAGAACTTCTGTTTTTCATTAAAATAAAAAAAAATTTAGTTTTGCATCCTTGTATCGACAGTAGCCCCACGACCGTTGACCAGATTTGAACCAAATTTGGTACGTGACAGTTTAAGAATGTCTTATTTTCGTTTTTATAATTCAAGAATATTCAATTTTTAAGTAGACTATATCAAAATTTTAAAATTAATAGCGTTACATAGACATGAACATACATAGGTAGGCAGTAAGAACTAAGTTATAGATCATAGATAGTCGTTTGCACTTAGAAGCATAGTAGGGCATAGGCATAGTAAATTAGTGACAACAGTTGATTGGCGTATGGGTAGGGAAGCATACATACATACACTCATACAGGTTAGTACATACGAGTATTAATAAAAATACAAAGAACAAATTTTGTATAGTATTTATATAGTATAGTATAGATAGTATATAAGTACATACATAGTTATTTTGAGAACCAAAAAAATGTACATATAGACAAATATTACCAACATGAAGGAGATAAATATATTAGTGGGATAGCACAATACAACATCAATATATCAATATCAATACGCGTAGCGTATTCAGATTATTTTACACAATACATAATAGAGTGTGATGCGAATGCGAGCTCCACAGGAGCATTGTTTTAAGCAGGCAGACTGGATTAGTCATTTCCGGTGAGACCTATGAATTCATATTTATGTACCCAGCCAGAGCCCTGCATGAGCTTCTATTCACACAGATTGCAAGCGGACAGGCACGCCAAACCGTCACGGTCACGGAGAATACAGAAATACTCGTACATTTGGATAATAACAAAATGGAACCTTCTCATTTGCAGGGCTACAACCAGTACATACTTTTATCTGTACATATGACTATAACAACAACAATAACAACACGGATGGCGACGACAGCGACGACGCAAACTTACTTCACCATAATGCTCTTCATTTTGTTGCAACAAATCAACGCAAAGCTCGGCCAAGTGTATCAAATCCTCCAGTTTCTTTGGTGGCGGCACAATAATTTCACCACGCAAATCCTCTATTGTTCAACATATAAAGAAAAACATATATGATTATTATTATATAAGCTAGTTCTAGTTCAATGATTGAAATTGGCATAGAAACATACAGACAGATAGTATATGTCTTCTTAGGAGGTATTAGTTCGTTCTTGCAACTGTCATTTTCCTCTTTAAGGTCCGCAATGGAAAATTCTTACATTTACACTCGAACTGGGTAGAGCTCTGTCCGGACCAGGAACTGTTTGGACTACGAGTATGTCTGTATGCATTACATACCTTCGATTTTGGCTTCAGCTGACAGCCGTGTGTAGTTCACAAGCGCAGCTGTCTCCAGACTTTTCTTAATCATTTGTCGCACTTCCTCGGGTGGTACGGGAGTTACGATATCTTTCATAAGGACTCGTTCGAGCAGGGACAGCGTGGCTTTTAAGGCCCCTTCAGGCCGACCAAAGGGGAAACAGTAACGAAAATTTGTTATCTGAAACTCGAGCAGCTGACGTAATCGCTCCTTAATTTCAGCAAACTTTTCCTTTTCCTCGTGAGTGATGCTTCCAACTCCATCGGGCCTAGCAATTTCAGAGTTAACAAAAGCTTTAAAAAGCATAATTCCAAATTCATTTTCTAGTTAAACAATACCTATTTCCATGCACATGACTCGCGCAGAATGCAAACGAATAATGTATGAGAGTCGGGTCGATCATGTGTTGCTTCTCAGCACGATCCAACAGGTCGGAAAGATAACATAAGTGTCTGTAGCATCCTCGTACGCCATAGCGAGCGCAATATTCATCCAAAACAAACACTTGGCCGGGACTGAGCCAGCCCTGCGTATACACAACATGTTTGATCGATTTAGATTTAGATAAAACAAGAAAAGAAAGCTAGCTTCGGCTTGCCGAAGATTATATACCATTTACATTGTAAATATTAACTGATATAGATCTGGATGGAGCCTGGGCTTCGCGGGTAACAAGCCGCGTGGATTGGTACCGTGTGGCCACTTGAACGTACGGCGCATTCTACGTCAACGTCCCGATATTAATAAAAAAAGGGTTCATTCCGGAACAATTGGTTATATGGGAGTTATTTGATATAGTTGTCCGATCTCGACAAAGGAAGCATCTGGTCAAAATTTCAGATTTGTAGCTTTTAAGACTTTTGACTTCTTTGTCATGTTGATCAAGAATATATATTCTTTATATAGTCGGCAACGCTACCTTCTATGCGTTGCATACTTCCTGACAAATTTAATATACCATGTTGTAAATGGCATAAAAAAATGCTCAGACTAAGTGCCGGATTGTGCAAGCGAACATGGACTTTTAAATTCAGAGAAAAAACGAAAAGGTTCCTATACTGTTTTCATTCTGAATCAGAAGGTTCTATTCTATGGCAGCTTATAGTGGTCCGATCTAGATGAAACTTTAATTTGAAACCAGCGTGTAGTAATAAGAAGCACCTAAATTTCAGCTCTGTAGCTTTTGAGACTTGTAAAATCTCGAGGTAGGTAGACCAGACGTAGCCATAACGACTCCCTCCGTCAGTTTACCAATTTGTGAATGGTATAAATATAACTCTGTCAGCATACGTTGATTAAACGTTTACTTACCAGGGAGGCATATGGGTCGTTCAGCCGATATTCGAGTGTTAAGTTTTGCAAGGTTTTAAAGAGGGTCGCATGGTCAAATGTACAAGGATCGGCACTTATGTAATCCTCCATGCCGTGTTTGCGTGCTTTGTCTGCATCTGCATGAAATTAACTCGTAAGCAATCGCGCAAAACAAAAGGTTGTCAACTATGAGACTTACCACCCTGAATTTTCGACATTGCCGAGTTTTTGTCTTGTGTAATTGGCGGCGTTGGTTTGTGTGATTGCCCTGTGGCTCTATACATGGCCATTACCCAGAGACTGCACTCGTTTTCATCGTCGCAGGCAAAGGCAATGCTGTCTCCTTCCCGCACGGCGTTGAAGAAATAGCGCCCACCATTTAAATCGATTCCGAACATGAGATTCGCTTAAAAATGAATGTGACATAATATAGACAATAAGAAGAAGTGTATTTGTATTTTATGTATTATGACACTTTACCACTAGCTGCTTCAATGTAGTCCACCGTATAACCATCTAACTGCATCATCTCAGATGGTTCCGACTTCTTCTCCTTATAGCTGCACATGGCAAATGTGTATTGTGAGACTTGAACCAAGACAAAGTATCGAGGCTTCCACTTCTTCCACACAGATTTACCAATGGCATACAGATGACTTTAACATGTATAAGCATAATGAATAATATTATAATAATATTATAATAAACTACAGGCACGATCGCTGTGAACATTTTAGTAGATACAGTAACATCGATCAGGGGAAGTCCGTGGCATAACGCGGTGGAATAAATGTGAATAGAAGTATCCTGTCAACTTTGTATTGGTTTTTATATCCACGTAAAAAATGTTTCTCTACATTTGAATTTCTGTGTTACGTAATATAATTATTTCTATACTCTTTTGACTAAAGCAATGCTCTCAGAAGATTGGACTTAAGTCGACGACCTCACAAAACGTCGGCAGTGCGACATGTACTTCAAAATGAAATCGACAAAATCGAGGACTGCATCAAATTGCATATTGAACAAAAGGTGTAGATAAAGCAAGACAAAAAGGACTGAAAAAAGAATTTGAAAAGAGAAAGGAAGGGACAGGCAGATAAAGAGAGAGGACAGAAGAAAAGAGGGAGGATGAAAATTTAAGAAAAAACAAGTAGGAACGCTATAGTCGAAATTCCAACTATAAGATACTCGCAAGTAAGTGAGAAAACAAATTTTGTATACCATTTACAAAATGGTATATTAATTTTGCCAGGAAGTTTGCAACGCATAGAAGGAAGCGTTTTAGACCATATAAAGTATATACATTATTGATCAGCATGACAACGGCAATCGATATAACCATGTCCGTCTGTTTCAACACAACACGTCCCCTGGCCTGTTCTGGTCAATATTAGAGAACTATATCATATAGCTACCATATAACCGACTGTTCCGGAATGAATACTTAGGAGCATAACTTTTTTGTTTTTCATCCAAATTTAAACAA